>VWPW01017286.1:209392-232712 GCA_013389825.1 Crypturellus undulatus | reverse complement strand
CGGCCCCGCCCTGCTGTGTGCGCGCGGGCGGTTAACGGCTGCTCTGCCCTGCGCAGCCCTGCGCCGCGGGGAGCGGGCCCGGCCCTTGGCGGCTCTGCCGGATCCCGGCCGTGGGAGCCGGGTCTGGGCGGAGGTGCGGGAGCTCCGCGCGCCCGGGAGTGCGGCGCTGCCTCCCAGGCGCTGTTGCAGTGCGGGGCGATGGCAGCGCAGGAGCCGCGGGGGAGCCTGCCTGTCATTTCTCCTGTAAATGCCCGCAGCCGCCGGCTTTCCCGTTGCTAACAGCCGGCGGGTTGCGGTCATGGTAAGCAGCAGATGAGCAGGGAAGGGGATCCGTTTCCCTCTCCACAGCTTGTTTTTCTTCTCTGTGTTTACCAGCGTTTGCAATGTAGGCATAGGCGGTGAGCATGAAAACATCTGAAATGGCTGAATAGCTGTCACAAGTATCTGCTTCTTGTCCTGTGATACGAGTAAAAACACGGTACATGAAACATGCTTGCTTTGCCATGAGCTTTTCGGTGAGTCGTGTGCTTCTGGAGGCTCGTGCCCCTTGCAGCGTTCAGGGGTGGCGGCAGGACTTGTGCGAGGTGCACGGCTTGCCTTGCCACCCCAGGCTCAGCCTTACGTTCAGGGGAGCTCTGCAGATTGTCGTGGTTATAACAGCAATTTCTAGCTATGCTGTTATCTTTCCCTCAGTTTTAAGTGACTGTAACCTATTTATTTTTTTGTCTCTGATTATCCTTCCTTGTCCACAGGTCTGTTGCCTTTTTCTTTGCCTATGAGTGTTTGTAGTGTTAACCTATTCCAGTGTTTGATTTAGGCTAATGTTTGGTTCCTGGAGTATTGTTTGGCAGCTTTCTGCCTTGCTTTTTCCTTTTTGTATTTTCAGCAAGCTGTTGCAGAAGTCTGCGGCTTTACTTGCTGGAGTTTATTACGCGTTTCAGTGTCTTTCGTGCAACTATCGATTTATTGCTTGCGTAGTTCACAGAGGGGCAGACAGGAATGTCAATATGTGTATTTATGAAAAATGCCCTTCGCTTAAATGGTGGGGATATCTGTAAGTCTCTTAGAGGTTCAGGAAGGAGTTTGGGGGAGCATAACCTCACCGAAGCAGTTTATGCTGGCCCTTATATGCCACAGAGTCCTCCTGTTAGACCAACATCAAACTCTATTTGTCAGTGAAATTTATTGTTTGCTGTTGTAATCCTAACATATATATGTATGTAAAATATACAAATTTATATTTAGTTTGTATATTTAGTTATATATATTATATATTTATATATAATTTGTCCAGGTGTAGTCTGTAGAGAAAGGATTTAAGTCCTGAAACGACAGTATAGGAAATAGGCTTTCCTAATGCCTATAAGTACTATACCCCCCACAAATTTGTCTTCCCTTCTGATCCTTGAACCTGGAATATCATATGCAGAGATCAGTTGCGAGAAAAAGCTTATCATTGCTAATACTTAGAGCTATGTCTCAATGGATCTTCATTTTCCAGGTAAACTGGTAATTTATAGTATTTGAGTGTTGAGCAACATAAGTATTTTCCTTAGCTGTGTGATGGGAGGAAATAAGGAAATAAGTTAAAAACAAAACTGTACAATGTATTTTAAAAATTCCAGTATTTTGAAAGTTAGATTGTTACAAGTTCTGGAAATATGACTACTTCTGGAGTAGCATAGTGTTGCTTATCCAGTTAATTGTGGTTATTTTAGTTAAGTTCAGATTTTTTCCCCCAAAAAATCTACTACTTAATCTTTCTTAGAGGCACCAAGATTTAACTTTAAGAAACAGACTCCAGATTAAGTAACTGAGTATGCAATTTATAAAAAGTGCTTCAAAATCTTCTAGGAATCTCAACTCTGCTTGTTTGTAGTTTTTCTAAGAATTTGGAGATTTATGCATGAATTGTTAAATAGTTACACAGTTCATATTGTGCATGAGTAAAGAGAAGTGAATCACCCAGACCTTCAGATCAGTAAATTTCACCATTCTGTAAAAATACAAACCTTAAGGAGTGTCCTTTATTCTTCATCTGAAATAGATCAAGAGTTTGGCTTGGAGTACTACAAGCTACAGCCATAATTAGAAAGTAGGTCATTCTGGTTTGTCACCGACTTCAATTGTAAGAATTCCTCTTTACTCCTAAAGCAATAATATAAATATATATATTATATATAGAATTTGTCTCCAACTCTTTTTTTCCCTATTGTGAAAAAAACAAAAGCCGAAAACTGTTTGGTCACTAATGCTGAGAGAAGTAATTAGTTTTTACTCATGCACTTGCTTTAAAAGATTAAATCTGCTGAAGTCTTTCAGTGACGTGCACTTCTCAAGTTTGTTTTAGAAAGTAGTGAAACAGTACAGCTTAAGTGAGAATAAAAGCAGTTTTAAACACTTTAATTTTATTTCAGCTGAAGGCAGTACATGTGACAACATGGGGATGGAGCTGATGTGGTTTCCATTTCTGTCCTTTGTGACCTCAATCTTCCATACCTGCTGTGGGATTCAGGGCTGCACCTATTGCACAGAATTGGGTCATCTTGTATTATCAAATTCTTGTTCAAGAAGAAACAGAAAATATCAGAGGTCTTCTTTAAAGTGTCATCACTTAAATGATATTTGTAATTACATGTAGTGAGCTTGCACTGAGCTGTCTAGCTTTTCCATAGGCTTACTGTTCAGTTCTTGTAAGCGCTCTGACTGCAGCTTACCTAGCCATTGATGGCCACACAGGTAAAGAGAACTATACTTTGGTAAAAGAATACCTAAAATTGCTTTCCTCCTTTGAACCAAAATTATTCAAGGAGTAATAAGCTAGATTCTCAGCGATTTTGGCTCCTGCACACGGAAATGTTACCCAGGAGTGGAGTGAATTTGTCTTAAGGCGCTGTGCCACATCTCTCAGTTACACATGATATGAGTTGAACTGGCCTTTCTGCTTTTATAGCGAGGATCCCTTAGGAGCAGTTCTCGGCCACCAGCTCTGCGTTGCAGCCTGCTGTGAACAGCAGGTTGCCAGGGGAGACCTGCCCCGTCTGACTGCCAGGGAACAATATGGAGATGAAATATGATGTGATTAAAGTGATTCAGGCCTGAGCTGGCGTGTTGCTTTTAGTACGGTAGAAATAGGTGCTGATAGCAGCTGTGGAACATGCATAGAAATGCTTGAGGCCCTGGATTTCTTCCTGGTGTGAATGAGCACCTGCATCTGGAAACTCTCTGGTTTTAACAAGCTGTTTGAAATGTGCATTTTTCTGAATCACCAGTATACATTTGATTGCACTTCAGGATGATAGTCCAACTTCTTTTGTAAGGTTAAATACCTTGAGGTAACTTAATACAGTACTGGCATTGATTTTTATGGAGAACAACTTTAAAATAATTTATAGAATTGAGGAGAAGACTGATTTGTGATGTAAAATTGCAGTCTTTGAATAACTGTCTGGTCAGAAAATGTTGCCTTGCCTGTCTCATAGATATTTTCCTCTGAGGTGTTTAGTTGTTTTCTTTTTTAATAATCTGTGATGTTTTTAGGCATACTGGGTAAAGTCAACCTTCTAGCTATGTCAAGCTGTCAAAATAGACTGTGTTGTAAGTTGATATTGATGTTGTATGATGTTGTACAAGAAGCCTTGCTAGTGAACAGCTGAATGTTATGATGATGAGCAACAGGATTTTCAGAAGTTGTCTGGAATAATCTCTTTTGAGAAGGTCATGTTGAAGGTGCCACAGAACTGGTTCCAAATGCCAGGTGGCTGCAGAAAAGGAGGGTCCTGTATCCCAATAAGTGACCTCCCTCATCTGAAGTGCTTGTCTTTCCTCTAGCTCTGTACCAAGGATTTATAAGCTATTGCCTCTTAGTGCTCTGGCAGCAATGCAGAGTGCAGAGCGAAGTATGGTGTTTCACCATTAATTTTAAATAGTTTATGAAATATGTAAAGTATCAGGATTATTTCCATTCTGCTGTAAATTTAAAATGAAGAATGTCATTCTATATTGTAACCTTGGACTTATTTTTCCAGATCAAAGTATTTTAGAACATGTTCAACAGGAGAACACTTCACTATAGAGGTGAGTGCTCACATTTATTGCAGTTCTGAATGGGGGAAAAAAGAGTTTTGTTTTGTTTTGTTTTCTAGCAGTACCCCTTAATGCTTTTTACAGTTCATGTATAATGAAATATTCCAAGTTATTCCAGACTGAATTGATGCTTCACTGAATGCCAACATACTGGTTCCCAGGCTATCTTTAGACTCTTAATACATCATCTTCTTTTACTCTGTGATTTACAGAGACATAGAATATCTATTGTTATCCAATCTTCAGCACCAAAGCATTCAAACATCTATGTACTACATTATTCATCACTGCCGAACTTGAGGCAGGGTATGTATGGTGTGTAGTTGGTATGGAGGTCAGTAAGGAGTCCTGCAATAGGTGATGCCCTCCATGTCTGTTGTATTTACTCCATGTGCACCTGGAAATAGTATAGAAGATTTCCATTTGCTTAGTTTCATTTTTATATGATATTTCAAAATCTGCTGTAAGAGTTTGTGCAGCTCAGAATGCTTTTCAAGTGTTTTTGAGCGTTTTGGGCTCTGCATACTTGACTTTCATAAAGAAAATAAAGAATTCTGGATAGAGGGTAACACTTTGTTTTGTGTAAATAAATAATACATCTTCAAGTACTTTTTGATAAGCATCACAGTTGCCATGTGAGGTAAAGGTTATTTGCCTTGTGTCTTTCAAATGTTGTATGCTTTTAAGTTAAAATGGTGCTTTGGATTTTGCAAGAGACACAACCCTCCTGCCACTACTTGAATTAGAATATGTTAGGTAAGGGCTTATTAGCTGATGAGACTTCACTGTTTGTCAGAACCCTCACATGAGTTGTAGTGAAATATGTGAAGCTTTTTAATTTTGACTCTTGCCCTTTCAGAGAATGTAATGTTTTAAGACAAGAAATCCTGGTGAGAGTAGGTCCTATTCTAAAGGTAATTCTTGCTCAGAAAGTAGAGGCTTTCATAAATAGTATTGTAGTCCATATATTACCATTGGAGTAGTGTTTTTACAGAGTAGATTAAACATGTAATCATACTAGGTGTTTCGTGATGTGCTGTACTGGATTGTAAAGGCCATTTACTTCTTTTTCTCTGCAGTTTGAGAACCTAGTGGAAAGTGATGAGGTAAGTACTAGAATAATAAAATGAAACCTGCTAATACAATATATTAACTTAAAAATATTATAAATCTGAAACTTCACTTAATTTCTCATATAACTCTTGTACAAGATGCATCAAATGCTCTGTATATGACCCAACAGGGCCATGAGTTGTCTTGCTAAGTAAAGTCTTGAGAGTACCCTGTCCTGAAGATAAGTTATAGTTCAACTGTCCAAATGAGTTTGTCAGGAAAAAGCAAAGTAGGCCTTCACTGTTAATTTAATACATGGTTCTTTTTTTTTTTTTTTCCCATTTGCTTGATAACAGGAAAAAAGTGTTTTCAGTGTCATGCTCTGTATTTAAACATGAAGAGTAATAGTTTGGCTCCTCATGTATAGCAAAAGAATGCTCTTTTCATTTAGGAGTTTTTTTTATTTGTTTTGAGTCAACCAATTCAGTTAGTTACATGACAAGATCCTTTGAAATTTGAAATAAAAACAATGTAATAGGAAGGAAAAAATTTCCCTTATAAAACTAGGATATGGGACAAACAGTGGGTTTTTTTTTTTTTTTTTTTTTTTCCTCTTCCTACTCTAAATTAATTAGTGGATTTCTCAGAGACTTAGGATTTTCTTGGTTTTGTTTTTTAAAACAGGGGGAAAGCCCAGGAAGCAGTCACAGGTAAGACTCGGAGATTCAGGACGATCTCCTTCTCTCTGCTTTCCTGTTGTGATTGTTCAGTTCCTGATATTTCCAATCAAACCTGTCTTTTTAATAAGTGAAAAGAATGCATGTCATACTAACCTTAGTATTTAACTTTATCTAAACATTTTAGAAGTTAATGCATCTTGCGAAAACTCTACCTAACACTCAGAATAGAATGTTGTCAGGAGCAGCTTTATTCTTGTTCTGAGGGCCAGCATATAAAGTTACAGAGGTGGTTTTAGGACTGCAAGTTTAGTGGAGCTTTTCATGAGCATATTAATATTTATATAAATAGCAGTTACTTAGAGGTGTGCTTGATAAGTAATGTGTTTTAGCACTGAAGCCTGTGCTTTGGTTGCCTAATTCTAGGTATCTTGTATTACTTCATCTTGATAGTTCCCAAAATATTGATCTCCAGCCAGCATTCCAGAAAAAGCTGTTGGATATAGCAGACTTGATAGTTATTATAACACTTTTACAATCTTACAGAGAAGACATGCAAAAGCAACAAATGCTTTTGCATGACTAGAACAAATTGTGAGTCTTCCATGATGACAGTTTAACTATTCTGTGCCTTTTAAGAAAAGATATTGTGGGAAGGTGTCTTCTTTACAGATACAGAGAATGCTCTACAGAGATAAGAAGAGATAACTAATAGTTAGCTGGAACCTTGGTCTTAGGAGGGGTAAAACAAAAGCACAACTTGTTGATTTTTTTTTTTTTTTTTTTTAAAAAACATTAAAGGACCAGTCGAGAAAGACTATATGAATCTACTTAAGTTACTTGTGCAAGTTAGAGTTGTCAGGAATAAATAATAGTTGCAGTCTTTTTTGTGTCCCTCCCACGCTTTTAGGCCTCTAACTGAGGAAGAAATTGCTGACTTGAAAGACAGACATTATGACTCCATTGCTGAAAAGCAGAGAGCTGTTGATATGAAACTTCAGTCAGAGGTAAACAGTTACAATGACTAGTGTGGTGTGGGCAGCTTTTTTTCTTTTAAAGATTAACTTATGGTGAAGATTAAGTCTTAACCATAAGTGCAGCGAGATTTTATTCATATGAACAAAATGATTTGTTTGTGTTCATCTCTTGGGTTTTTATTAGACTACTAGATACCCACAGAGATTGATTGTTGTGAAATTAAGTTTGCATCAGAGATTGTTTCTTGTCATCAATCTCTCAGATGACAGTTTAAATAAATAGGCTAGTTATTTGTGCATAATGATTAAGCCATAATTCTTTTCATATAAAAGACAAAACAGGTAGGATACTTTTGATTTGGCTTTTCTTATGCTCAGTCTGTTTAGAGTGTTTTCTTAAGCAAAGAACCTAATTTGTTATTTTGAGTGTTGCAGCAGTTTGTGGAATGTGATGTGGAATACAATGTAGAAATTAAGAATGATTTTGAATGAATACATGCTTGAAAAGTTTTGAACCTTTTGCTCTGCAGTTCATAATGTAATACGACCATGCATTCCATCCATGCTGTAAATTCACTACAGCAATTCACTATTTTCCTGCTAATTATGTTTGTTTCATAGAGTTTAGCTGTGTACATTTCGTGGGATTATTGTTGTGGGGGGAGCTATCACGTTCTCTTAATGAAGAAAAAATGTTTTAAATACAGTCGATTTTATTTTATTTTTTATTTTCTAGTAGCTCTTTTAATTTATTGGAGTTACAGTTTTGTTCATAGGAAGATTAGATAGGTTCTGCTTTTGTTAACCCTTACTGTTTTGTTCATATACAGTTAGCCTTACAAGAGGAGAAGTTAAGAATAGAAGAAGAGGCTTTATATGCTGCACAACGTGAAGCAGCCAGGGCAGCAAAGCAGAAAAAGCTCTTGGAGGTGAGGGGAAAAAAGACCCCAGTATATATCAGAGCTTCTGTTCTGTTCTCGTGTTTCGGACTTTCCTAATGTCCTTTACATATGAGGAAACATAATGAGGAACTTGCTTTGCTTGGGCTTGTAAATTCCAGTGGAGAAAGAAATAGAAAGAAATGCCTGATTTGAAAGTACACCTTACTGGGACAACTGAAAATGAACAAAATGGTTTCAAACAACTTCAGACACTGAGTACAGATCTTGAATGAGAGTTTTTTTTAACACAGAATTAGCTTAACAGACTTATGCTATATAGAAGTTAACTGCCGTTCATATAAAGTGATCTGTGATTGTCTTCTAATGAAAAAAATAGAAATTAAGTACACATTATGATGTCCTTATATTTATAAAATACAACTTGATATGTTTATATGCACTTATTTTTTCCATTCCGTATAACTTCTTTTAACATGAAGAGAAAGTGTTTCTGAATCATCTGTATTCATTGTTGACCTTGCTTTGAGCCAGAAGTTGGGCTAGATGACCTCCTCAGGTCCCTTCCAATCTCTTCTATGATTTTGTGATTTTATTCATAGCAGCCCAAGTCTAGTAATCAGTACTGAACTGTAGCTGTCTGTTGGTTTTGTTTTGTTTTGTTTGAATACCTCTGTGCTTGCCTTTACGTGTCTTATGTCTATATCCGTGGAACTTGGTCAAGCAAAACAAAAGCCAAGTTATGTTTTCTTACTTATTCAAAGCATATGCTGTTCTGTTTCCTGGAAGTGTTTATGTTTTTTTTTTTTTTTTTTTCCATATTGAAACGTAAAGAATTACCTATTTTAATCTCGATCTGACAGTTCATTCAGTATTTTCACTATAAGACAGAAAAATAGGTAGTCTTTCAGATTGCAGGAAACATGCGAATTTTCAAAAATAATCAGATTGTCCCTGTCTGTTAATAAATAACATGTATGGCTGAATTTGTAGCCCGTTCAAGGAACCAATCCACAGGATGTGATTTGCTGTGTGTGTGGTTTTTTGTTTATTTGTTTTGTGTTTTGTTTTTCTTTTATTTGTTATTCTGTTTTTTTTTGTTTTCCATTGGAAAGATGACATCTTGAAACAAGCTTGGCTTGCTTATATTGCCTAGATAATTGTCAGGGTTTGTAGCAGCAGAGAGTAGTAATGTAGGTGTATATTGGAACCTACCGGGCTAGATATGTGTATGTGACCTAACAAAATGAGTAGATAAGTCTGGTATTATGTAGATATGTGAATTTTAAAATGGAAATTACTGCACACATCAGAAATTTACTTTCCTGGCTTGCTTAACTATATGTTAATGTCAAATTCCTGACTCTTCCTCCTTCCTTATTTATTTACTTACTTAACCTGTCTCATTTATAACTACTATTGGGTGCTATTTCTACCTTTTTTTTTTTTTTTTTTTTTTTTTTTTACAACTTCTCATCTCCTCACCAGTCTGCTTATTTTGATGCTTGCTTAAATGTTTAAGATGAAAATTGTACCAAGAAATTAAAACATCATCATTTTGGGATTGAAAATAGTAGTTGATCAAATGTATTTTTTTCACACCATTATTTACCCAACTAAGAGCAGTTTTAGATAAGATTTTGAAAATGATCATTCTGGTTTGTTTACACCACTTTTTTTTTTTTTTTTTTTTAACTTTTGGAGACAGATCCATTAGTGCTGAGAATGAATTTTCAGAAAACATGGTAGAGCATTATGTCCAATTTGCCTATAAATTTAGCTCATTCATTTTTATGTTAAGATTTGCCATAATCAGAGTGAACAATTACTGCATCATAAATAATTTATTTTTCATCATATGGCCCATGTGCACAGTTTTTATATTCTTAGTTTTTTTCAAGGCAAGGAAAAGAAACTTAGCTAACTTCAAACCCCAAAACCTTAAATAGAACCACCTGTTGTTCCTCTTATAATTGCAAAAGAAATGCTTATATTGGCTTGTTTTGCATTTTTCATTCTGTTTCTGCTTAGTTTTGTCCTAGCAAGGCCCTATTTTATTACTATAAATGAAGGGCTTTGCTGTTGCAGGCAAGCAGAAGGAATGGCAATATTCCTTTGGCCAGTAGTAGAGGGACCTGTGAGAAAAAAATCTGTTTAAATGGTAGGCTTGGTAACTGACTCTTGTTCTTGTGCATAGAACAAATCCAACAAAACTCCCAAATTATCTGTGAAAATATTTGCATGTTTCTAGTCAAACTAGTGATTCTTGATCATTGTGCACAACATAGGTTAAAATATTGCACACTATTCGCAATAGCTACTTCTAAGATTATGATGCAGTTTCTAAGATGGAGAGCAATGATACTTGCATATAGTGATCACTTCAGTCTCATTATTGATCTTACTTGAGTGAAAGTCAGTCTTCCTATAAGCTGTACTTTGGCTGCTCTGAGTTGAGAAAGACAAGTGCTGCTTCTGAAACCCCAGTTAAGAGAATGCTGAAGGCACTGAGTACATGTCTGAGTGATTGTCTTCTGCAGCTTCAACAGCTTATTTCTTTTGATAGCAACACAGACTGCAAAGGATCACGCAGAGAGCACATGCTGTTAATAATGGAGACTATCAAAGGTAAGATGCAAAATATTAATAACAATACACATGAACCAAACTGTCTTTACATCTGTGTTTTTCTTTTTGCACTTACAAGTGCAGCATTCCTAAGTCAAATATGTTTTTATTCAGTTTACAGTTTTCTCCTTCACACCATGTAGTTAGTTATGCATGCTGATTGCTACCAATATTGAGGCTAGATTGTATTCATTCTGGAGTTCTCTGGAGTTATTGAAATGATGCATGAAAAATCAATGCATCATACTCTATATATAAAATCTCCTTTTTTAATAAAATGTGTGTGTGTATGTATATATATATATATATATGTATTTGTGTGTGTACACACATAGACTTGGGTGTAAGTATTACTATTATTTCTTTAAAACTGTGAACAGTGTTACGCTTGCATATGATTTTTTTAGTGTCTTTGGAGATTTGTAAAGTTTAAAGCAATAAATTCAATTACCTTGTTTTTACAGCTCTGTCACAGAAGAAGATATTGATTCCTTCTTGAGAAATACAAAAATCCAGTATGAAGCTTTTCGAAGTAGTAGTAAGTCTTTCTTCTTTATGTATGTTTGAAATGTGAGGCAACTCTGAGGAACACAATATTTTTATATGTATATATATCTACACATATATATGTATTTTAATGCATATATATCATCATTATTATGTTCCTAAACACTGGGAAAAATCAGGAACTCATTTTTCTCTTGAATCCCTAAGATGTCATGGACTCAAAAAGCACAGCCTATGTAACTTGTCACCGCCATTCCAGTTCTCAAAGGCAAATTATATAAGCAAACAGGTCTTTTGTTAAAAACTTCCCAGCCATCTGAGTAGAGACAGTAACCTGCAGGGAATTCTTGTAAAATCTTTAAAAATGCAACTGTGTATAATATTTTTCAACTATTTCTTAATAAAATATACCAATGTTTAATGTTTATAGGACTTTCATCTGACGCTACAGTGCTGACACCAAACACAGAGAGCAGTTGTGACTTAATGACCAAAACAAAATCAACAAGTGGCAATGATGACAGCACTTCATTAGACTTAGAGTGGGAAGATGAGGAAGGTATTTATCCTCTCATTCAATTTCCTTCCGAACTTACAGATTAAAAATACTGGCAATTTTAACTGCGATGGTTGTAAACTTGTCCTTTCTGTAAGAAAAGGTGGTTTAAAGCTTCTTACTGAGGGCATTTCTTTCAAGTGTGTACTGATTAAATAGCTGTAATTGACCTCTAGTTAGAAGATTACTTACTTGGGTAAATGTGATTATCTGTCTAATAAATCAATTCATTTATTTGGACCCTCTGTAAATCTGTTTTCCTGCACATTGTGGCACCATAACTTCTAGTAAAGCCACAACTAAACTATTTGTGAAGAAATGCTGCCCTCTTATGAGTCAGTAGCAACAAGAACAGCTTCATTTCTTAGGTTGTGTGTGGCAAACTACTAGCATTCTAGAGAAATTGAAGCTTGAGCAGTACAATATCTATTGAAGTATACTGGATTTTACTTTGGAAGGAATTAGGACCAGACCAGAAACAGCATTCTGGGAGCTCTCTATCTCCCAGAAATGGGCAATTTGCATTCTTTGCTTTTTATGGATCGAGTTGTCCTCCTACTCCTAAATGTTAGCTTAATGCTGTATCTTTCTGTGTAACTACACAAAAGTAGATGAGAATGAGATTCAGTCTTGACCAGCCATATCTGTATGCACTGATATCTGCAATTGTCCTGTTCATTTGATGGTATGGTCATTTGAAGAGCTGCTAGTCCTGGTTTTAGCAAATCCTCGGTAGATTCATCTCAAGCATCTTCTGAAGGGGTTAACTGCTTCTTAGGGTTTGGAAGTTTAGTTACTGCACTGATTGCTTTCAAACACCTACTGTAGAGACTGGATGACTGTGTGTATAGTTGGGCTTAGTGATCTGGGTTATTGATTATGGTCTAGTTTTACCTTTTGCTGTTAGTAAATTGTCTGGGAATTGAACACAAAGTAGAGGAAACCCAAGTGTGGTGGGTTTTTTTTGGTTTGTTTGCTTTATTTTAGTAGTTAGTCAAAAGGCTAATACTCTAAAACTAGGATAAGGATAGCTACAGAATATAATATTGCTTCAACAGAAAGGTTCTCAAATTATGAGGTTATTAACAAGAAGTGCCTAGATCTGAACTTGGCATGATTGTACTGCATAGTTATGATATATAGCTAATGATAGTACTGAAAGGGTCCTGTGGATTGGAGCTGCTTGAGTGCAGCAGAAGCACGGTTAACAGCTGCAGTGTTATAGTTCATAGAGCATATTTTATAGAAAGATAAAAGAAGTGTTCTGTTCTGACTTACTATACCAAAACCTTTGTATTTAATTTTGTTTTCAACTTTTGTTGTCACAGAGAGATAGCATATACAAGGAATTTGTAGTACTAATACTATAATGACATTTGGCAGCGTAGCTCGTATGGTGTCAGCAAGAAAGATGGACAGCAGCTCTTGGGAGCTAACGGTACCAAAGGAATAATCAAGCTGAAAAGTAGCTCTGTTTTAAAAGATTCAGGAAATGTTAACATAAAATCCATCACTTCAGAGTATGGGAAAGGTAAAACTTACTTCTTGGATATTTTTTTTTCCAAATGTTCCCACCGAAAGATACTTATGTGTTTCACTTGCAACATGTAAGTTCAATTATAAATTAGTTAATTCACTAGTCATTCCATACTTCAAGGGGGAATTTCCTTAAGAAGCTATGAGGAGAATTAAGAAAAATATTTAAGAAAAATGGCATGCTCAGTCCTTCCCTTTAGCTGTTGCAGCAGTTGAAATCATAAGTCCAACAATATACATAGTATCTTGTAGTGTATGTGTCTCAGAGTTTTCTGATCAGTGTTTTGTGTGAATTTAAACATATCTTTTCATAGAAATAGAAGAGCTTTCCTATACAAATGCGCCCAGTATCTAGTGTCCCACAGTGTTCTGAGTCTTCCACAGAAATTTATAAAATAACATGAATGGCTATTACATGTATTTGAGGCAAATATGACTACAAACTACTGACTTAATTTCAATAATGCAAGAAAAGGAAAGGTGATACTATACTCAGGAGTGAAATTTCCAGAATCTGGATCTCTAACAGATTATTGTTGTTTCTTCTAATGCTCTAATGCTTCCCTTAAAATTGTTTTATCTCACAAGCATGTCTTAAATTGTAGGTATGAACAGAATGATTCCAATGAGAGAACGCTCTAAAACAGAAGAGGATATACTCCGAGCAGCCCTAAAGTTTAGCAGCAAGAAGACTGGAAGTCATCCAGCTTCAGCTTCTGACGATTCTAATGGTTTGGAGTGGGAGAATGACTTTGTTAGTGCTGAAATGGATGATAATGGCAATTCAGAGTATGCTGGATTTGTAAATCCTGTCTTAGAGTTGTCTACATCAGATGTAAGGATATCTGACTCTGATCAACAAGACAGGTAGTGAAACTTGCTTATGACCAAATGCTTAAAAGAGCATCCAAAAATTAACCGCTCTAAGAAAAAGAAGGGAACAATATTATAAATTATTTGGCAAGGAATGCAAGTGACTTGCTAAATGAATTAATTCAGAATTAAGTGCAATTTTATCATCTACCTTATAAATCTTTGTGAAAAGTAGGATGAATCTATTGTGTATATTTCTGGCTATCTGGTTTAATATTATCTGCACTAATCTAAGCTTTGCGGCTTGTCATGTTTATATTTAAACTATTTTTTTTCTTGGATTGTATTTCTACCGATTGATTTTTAAAATTAATCATTGGTCTAATGATTATCTCAGAAATAGTCTGATATAATTTATCTAATAATTGGACAGGGAGATCCATTTTAATTTCTTTTTTTTTTCTGTAATACCTACTATATCTTATGTTTTTTAGCTACTTAGGGGCAAAACTGGTAATTTACTATTTGTGAAAGCTGTTTTTCAGTTGGCTGTCTTCTCTCCTAATTTATATTCTCCCTAACCTTATGTTTTTCTCCTTACATTTTTGTTACACTAAGCACAATTGACCTGTATAAACATGGTATAAATCATCAGGTTAGGTAAGATGCCATCTTGTGTAATATGCCAGACAGTGAGAGTGTGCTAGATAGAAAGCAACTTTACAAACTCTTTATGTTTTAAATGTTTTCAAAATGGCAAACTTCAGCATTATTAAATGGAGAACTAGAAAGACCAAAGTTTTAATTCCTTTCCTCCCCCTACTTCCCCAAACCCTGAAACAGATCTGAATATGTTGCTACACAGAAGTTCAAGTTCGTAAGTTGTGGAAGACTCGTAATTCGGGTTGATAGGAAAGTTATTGAAAAGCAGCATTCTCTGCACAAACTGGAGAGAAGGACAGGGTTGGAAAGAACAAGAACCTAAAATCGGGGTTCATGTGTTTTCATAAAAGAAAGAATGGCTTTTTTTTTTCAGGTTACAAAACAGTGTATGTAAGTGCTTTAGCTTTCTTGTGCCTGTTGGTTAATTTTCCCAATATGGGCTGAAATTTAACAGCTGTTTAGTTACTGCAAATATTGTGTGATTTTTATTGTGTAATCTTCCCCTTATTTTGATTGTAAGTTTAAAAACCTTTCTTTTTTTAACACTAACTGAAGAGGAATGAAGAACAATCACAATCTCAAGCCTTCCACAAAGCTTCAGTAAAGCCATTCTATTCTACTGCAGTTTTGTGTTGCTCTCTTGCTTCTCCCTAAATAAAGGGTTAGGGGTGTAACGTCTCCATTGTGGAATAAAAGCAACACAGTTAGTAGTTGTTAGAAGAATTTAATATGCTGGTAACAGTTGTGTAGCTGTTGTAGATTATCTGATCCTGTGTAATGTCAGGGTCAATATAATGTGGTCCTCTTCATGTTATTTTAGCTTAAATAAAAATACTGGATATTTGGACTGAATATGTACATATGACATTCTCGAACAGAAATCCTTTGTTGATAATATTCCATTTCTTCATTTAAGCTGTAGCTATGTCATTGGAAATACTAAATGTAATTATCTACATTTGCAATGCTTGTAATATGCTTTAGAAAATTTGTACACATCAAATGTATATTTTTGGTTTGGCAGTAGCTACTCTTGTTTAACTTTTCCTAACTTGTATTCAAATGATAACCTATTGAAAGTAAGGCAATTTTCTCAATATGTAAATAAACACTTTTTTTACTTGCTGAAACTCTAACTTACTCTACTTTTCCTTAACAGGACCATGGCTGAGGGAAGTAAACTGTAGCTGACCATCTTGCTTTTAAAAATGAGCAAGCATTTGGCAAAAATGAAACTTTAATTTGAGCTAAAGATTTCTATTATAATGTGTGTGTTCTGTAGCCATGGTTAGTAGTATTCTACTTCTCAGTGATGTGAGAAATTATGATCAAACTTTGCTAAAGTAACAGTTTAAGAAATTGAAGGATGAAAAAAATTGCTTATGTGATAGTGCACTAGTACTGTAATACATATATCTGTACAGACTAAGTGCTATAATTAAAGTAATTTTGAAAGGAAAATATTTAAATAAGGATCTGTATTGTACTTACCTTCACTTACCCTGTTGTTATTTCTTTAATCTGAAGACAACCAATAGAAACAGTTCAGCTGTTTTAGAGTTCCCCTTTCATTTGAGTAATTAGCTTTAGTTTACCTTTTGCAAAAGTAAATCCCACTTAGCTTGGAAAAATAAAGTTTTCCACTTCACCAGTATGGACAGTATTT
Organism: Crypturellus undulatus; assembly: GCA_013389825.1. Taxonomy (NCBI): domain Eukaryota; kingdom Metazoa; phylum Chordata; class Aves; order Tinamiformes; family Tinamidae; genus Crypturellus; species Crypturellus undulatus. The sequence continues at coordinate 216,651 of VWPW01017286.1, read as the reverse complement.
TGGAGGCTTCTGGCTAGCATAGTGTTATAGGTTTCAGTTATTATTAGGAGGATAATAGTAAATAATAAATGTTAGTAGTGTTCTCCGTTCTGTCAGTGTTTGTTTGATCTGCTGCTGTTTTGAGACTCTCAAAGTGAAAGCAGCATATGAAGATGAATAATTAAAAAGTAATACGAAATTACCAGTGCATGAGAATTAGTAGGAAAGCTTTTAATAAATAATTAGCTGCATTTTTATTGAGCTCTGTAGCATCCCATTTTGAGAGGTGGTACTTTGGAAAGGAAGCTTCAACAAGCTGCAGTAATAGAGATCTCAAGGAACTTGGGGCATCCCTGTCAGGACTGCATTAGCCAGGGTACCATTTTAACTGATGTACCTGATCACACTGTGTGTAAGAGTCTTTTATAGGAAGTTATTATTTTTACTTCCATAGAGTTATTACTGAGCTGTTTATGTACTGCTTATACATACAGAAAGCTTTTATGGCATTGTTTTTATGCTAAGAAGCTTTGAGCAGAAGTTCACCATCATTGAAGTTGTGCCATTTTCAAACAGAAAATCACAACTATTTGGGTGGAATGTTCCGAATTATTTGACCTAAGTGCAAAATTGTTGTTTCAGTGTTGTATTTTAGTATTCTATAATTGTAAATACTGGAATGGCTAAGCCAAGTGAGAAATTAGAGAAAGTGTTGCTTGTCCTGCAGTCTTTCTTGTTCTTGCATGCTATTTTTCTTACAGTTTGCAGGATATGATGGTAGTCTCCAGGAAAAAGATCAAGGAGGCAGAGCAGAGAATTCACACTGATGGTTTGGAAGATGAAAAATGAGTATCTTCAGGTTCTAAACTAAGTTCTGGCAAGCAGAAGATATCAGTTCAACTGGCAACCTTATAAAGCTTCCTAATAATTTTGTTGGCTTTAGCATCCTGTTCCCAGTTGCCTAATTCTCCTACCATGTATGCTTAAATTTGGAACAATACTAAAAATGATAGTCACCTAAAATATAGTTCAACAGCAGGCTGTCTTCTTTGGATTAAACTCTTCATAAGCTTGATTTCCCCCTGCTTCCCTATTTGTGAAAATTGGACCTGTTTTTTATGAACAGATGAGTAAATTTCAAGACTTACACTTCATACTATGGCAGTTGAGTTTCCTTTTTGGAATCACCTATAGCTAAACTGTAGGTAAATTTTATTTGTAATCCAGACTTTTTTTAAGCATGAGTGCTTCTACATATTTTGCAGTTACATAAGTATCCGACTTAAGGCTAATTTTAATGATGATACAAACTCAGAATTAACTCTGGTGAAGGCACTATAAAGTATATGCAAGAGGACCTTCAAGCCGCCTGCTTAAATTTTCATGATTTCCATTAAACGCCTATTTTTTTCCGAAAGCCTTTGAATCTGTGGGAATTTTTCCAGTGAGCTTTTAGCCAAGCTGAGGGCTTTCAGCAGTGGCAAAGCAAGGAAGGCAGTCTAGCTTTTCATGAGACAAGCAAGCTATAGGAAGGTTAAGTGGTACAAAATTGATATGAGTAGTGCATCTAATGTCCTGACTTCCCAAACAGAGTGAGTACTCACAGTTTTAAAAGCTGCAAATGGACGTTGGAGCCTGTTAGAGCTGTTCTGCTTTGTCCCATGTGTTGAAAAGTGTTTGTTTTCAGTACTTCCAAGAGGAATATTTTCTCCCAGTTCCTGGAACTCTGTTTATACAATGTTAGACCCTGGATCTGTGGATGCCCAGAGTGCCTCTAGACTGTATGAATCCAGAAGGTGCAGGAAGATGCAACACTTTGAACTCTGTGCAACAGACAGAAGACCCTCTTGGCTGAGTAAGTACTGTTTGTAGATAATTCTGCTTATAATGCACTTGAAAATTTAAGATTGATCAAAATAGCACAGAATATGGAAGCAATTAATCTGACTAGCAGCATAGGCTAATGTCACGTGCAGTGGGGCCAGTGAACACAAATTGCAAAATATTATGAGTTAGTGCTAGTTTTACCAATCTGTTTTTGAAATCCAGAGCAGTGCAAAACAAGAACTTGCATGTCCTTGCTAATAACTTAAGAGCAGTAACAGAAACAGCGCCATTTATTTGGAATGTGAAACAAACACTCCCTCCTCTCTGACACCGTGTGTCTCATCAGAGACTGATTGCAGACAAAAGCTTACGTATGTATAAGCTTGTGTGAGATTGTGTTTTCATCTTGCTTGCTTTTTCTAGACAGCTTGTATTTGCAGTTATTTCCGTCTCAGTCTAGTTAAAGCGCAGGAAGATTTGGAGTGTTCTACAACACGCTTAAAAGACAAGCAGCCGTCAACTACTGAAAACCTGCAGCCCAAAGACGACGCTGGTGTTCTGGCAATTGCTACTCAGGTTTGTTAGGCTAAGCTGAGGGGCCAGGTGTGTGAGATCACCAATGAATTGCACACATAAGATGAAGGCATCCATAACATCAGTACCAGAGACAGTCTCAAACAGTAAAAAGCATGGGAAATGAGGTCTTTTCATTTTTTTGGCAGTGGTGAGACAATGAAATCCTATGTGGGCCTATCTGGGTCTTGTTGACTCTGCAGTGACTTGCTCTCTCTTGAAGTTGTTTAGCGTAACTTCAGGTTATGCTGTGTAATTCCCCCCTCAGTTACACTTTTGGCTTTCTTGTCCTTGTAATGATTGTTGTTGAAATGGATTCCTACTGTTTGGGAGGATAAAAGGAGTAGTCTAGCACACACAAAATGTAAACGCTATACCAGTATTTCCCTGGCAGGTAGGTTTTGGATTACTAGAGACATGTGGTTGAGGTAAAGATCTATCAATCACTTGCACGCTGTATAATTGTGTTGATGGAAGTAGTTAGCAAACTGAGCAGGAGAGTGATCTCTGTGTGTTTAGGATGATTAAGTTATTGAGCAGATACAATGCTTGATGATAACATGGATAACTCTTATGTATGTTCTTAAGCTTTCCTATGTTTCTTTGAAATAATCTAAAATAACAAAATAGAGGGAAGCTCCCTTAAATGTTAGCAAAGCTATACTTAGCTGAAATACTTTTTGAGTAGTGCTGGGTATTTGACAAAAAATATTAACTGAAAACAAAATTTTAAGTGAGACAGGGAAGAAGACTTGCTGAAAGTGTTTCATTCAATTCTTATCTTGGAGCAGTGCCATTTTTAGAAAGCCCAGAATACTGCCAGCGATTTCTTATCTGAATTGTCCCAGGAGTTATTTTATTCACGTAAGTGCTTTCAGATTGCATTTGGATAATGTAGATGAAGACAAATCCTTATTAACAAAATGCTTTTACTACAAAGTTCAGCTACATATTCACATAACATGATCGCTTACATTGTATGTATTTCATTAACAAGAAAAGCAGTTAATTTGCAGTTTTTTAAAATCTATTATAAAAATGGAATAAACATTTCTGCAAAATTAATTTAAATTTTTTTAGAAAGGTAAAAAGGCTGACCAAGTGTTTCTACACTGTAAAGCCTGGGAAATTACAATCTGGACTTGAAAATCCCAGTCATAACTTAATGTCAAAAACTTATCTCTACTCAGCTATGCCATGTCAGGGCTAAAATACTGTTCTGCGTGCTCTGTATGAGCAGTGTTGAACACACTTCTGGAGCATGTGGCCATGGTTCTTGAACTGAATCTGCTTCTGTGGGCTGAAGGCGCAGTGTAAACTGGGGCCGTACAAAATTGATTATGATAGACAGTGGTGATCAGACAGTGCACATGCTTGCGATAGGACAGGGGCAGGAGCCTGCTTCTGTGCAAGCAACTACGTGTTGGTGCAACCGGGACTGACATAACAGTAACAAGGACTTTGTGAGACCAGATCTTGAAGTCATGCGTGTTTCAAATGTTCGCCACCTGATCCTTTTCCCACCTAGTATGACTCATTTTCATCAATCTCTTTTGGACATTTGTCTGGGGAAAGAGACAAAGAAGTGAACATGCCACACTCAGGTACAGGCTGCAGTGCTGGCAGGCATCTTTCCTGTAAGAGTGGCATTTGAGCCAAGTGGAAGTAAGTCTCATAATAATCCACAGACTGCCCTTCTTGCATCTCTGTTAAGATCTGGTATTCCCCAAAACAAATGATGCATTTCCATGGCAGATCCATTTTGTTTAAATAACCCAGTTCTGTGTGGTCCACTCTCAGCTTGGTTTTTTTGCTCATGTTCTTTATCTCAAAACAAAATTCTGAAGTGTCAAGTTTTCTGTAAAACTGCAGAGCAAACTGAATCCGAGAAACACGAGAATCCATAAAGTTGTAACGGCAGGTGGTAGAGTCGCGGCCAAATGTAGCAATTTCATTGGCCCTGACCTGCTCCCGCTCACAGAAATTCAGGCAACGAAACATCATCTTGTCGTCTTGGCAAGGATGGTAAAAAGTCATGTGGAGACATGTTACTGTTTCTTCAGTATCGGCTTCTTCACAGAAGATCATGATGAAATAAGCCCTCAGAACTATGAGAAAGAAGCAAAATCTGAGCATGTAATCAATGGAATATCAAAAAAAAAGTGGTACTACAGACAGACATCAAAGTACTCTACACACTGTTATTTAGTGCCTGTGTATTTATGAAGAAATGACAGCAAACAATGAAACTACTGGAACAAAGACATGGAAGTAGAACATTCCCAGTCCCTCACCATTTCCCATTACTTTGCCAAGGACTCCAAGGTGCTGACCACTGCTAAATGGCAGATGGCTCTATGCTGAACTCTTGCAGACTACATCAAGTGAGGGGACAGCTATATTCACACCTATTGCTGTGTTTCCTTAGCACTTGAGAATGAAGAAAAATACACTACTGTAAATTACTACCTGCTCATTATTCCTAAGGATCTCATGACTGGATTTATCTTCAGAAGAAATCTGTCACTTGGCAGGAATGAAATGCAGTAACACTTGTCCTCTGGACCTATAGTAGAGCATTAAGTAGTATTTGTGATGGTGTGTGCACTTTTACAGTGCATTGCTTTGACAGGAAGGTATCAGATAAGTAACTTTTACAAATGCATTCTGACTTTAGGCAGTAATATTTCAAAATTGTAAAAAGTGACATGTTGGATCTTTAGTCATATTTTACCTCTTTATATAAAAGAGGTATAGGTATACCTCTTTACCTCTATTATACAAAATAAAAATATTTAGAAATGACTGATGTGACAGTCTGTAAAATAAGCCCAAAAGCTGGAATTTCAGAGGGACAAAAGCAGGAATTGTCGCCAATTCTAGTTCCTCCACTTTTGGCTCACTGGCTATCTAAAAATCTCAATCCCAGCAATGCAGTACAGAAGTGCCATAAAACTAACAAACAAGATTTGTTTTCTTTTGAAAAGCTTATCAAATGCAGTATGAAGGCAGTTGATTATGAATTAAATCCTGTTCCAAAGTCTGAGTTACTGCAGTGCATCCCAATAAAATGGGACACATTAGAAAACATTGCAGTGTTTGTGTATGAATGCCCAGTATTCAGAAGTGATAGTTCCTGGACTGAAACTTATGCTAAAGAAAGAAAACACAGGGTAATTATAGTAGGAACCTGAAAATGAGTAGGCAATTACTCACCAGAGAAACATCTTATTAAACTGCATTATTAAAAAGTTATTAACCATTTAAATGTAGTCCTATGTTGCAGATGTTAGCAATGTTTTTCCTACTAGATCTCGGGGAGCTCCTGGCACGTCCCAGTGTTTGATTCTGAACTTTCTCACCATCTCTGTTCAGTGAATCACTACTGGAAGCAGTTCACAATTCATTCTGATGGGTTTTAGGGTTAGGAGAATTAGCACTGCATTAAGTAACTAGTAACTTCTTGCTTTTAAAGGTCAAATTACGATAGTGTTTGTAAACTGTAGGCACAGTGCATGGTGTATCAGCGTACCTCTTTCTAGGTGAAACCTAGAATTCTCTTCCTTACAGCAATGTTTCTGACATACAAACTTGGCTGAAGTTTAGTTTACCTTCCAAAGGGCCTACAATCCCTATTGGCTTGTACCACGCTTAGATCTTTAGGGAAACATCAAATTTCAGGTAGATGTCGCTTTAAAACTAACCAGAAAACAACATCTACGCCTGTGACAGAAGGATGGACGAGCACCCTGACGGCAGGCTATAAAGGACGACAAGCTGCAGTGGCACAAGTCCTCACTGCACATCCTGCTAGTACTCCCTAGCCCAGTTGGAAGCACCTTGATGATTGAGCTCGAGATTGACCCTTGGCCTGACTCTCTCTGCCCTGCTCTTCTGCTGCAGTGACAGGAAGTGAGATGTATTACATGAGGTCAGCTGTGTTCAAAGGGGAAAAACAGCTCCCTTCCCGTACTTCACCAAACTTCTCTCGCTGTGCTAGAGAGAAGAGCTTCAGCAAGTTGACTTACACCAGAAATGCAGCTGATAAAGGCTATCTCCCATAGGCTTTATTAATTGGCTGCTCTTGGAAAACTCGCTAGAGATGGAGTTATATTACTTTTCCTCACATTCTTTAAGGTGCTTTTTCACTATAAGCACCTAACTTCTTCAAAGCATTAACATTCGGGATGGGATTGTCACCAAGTAATCAGGTCCCTGTTTTTTATAGATGAAAAATGACACAGAGAAATAAGAATCAGGATACAAAATTTGGGACTCCCCAGGGCTCCAACTCAAGTGTTTAAAATTTTAGAATTTCTGCATGTGAGCTACAGCTCAGACTGCTCCGCCAGTGTGTTTCCACATACGAGCACACAGGATTTCAACCTTAACACCAAGAACAAGAGTCAGGTCTGTTCTGTGGCCGCTTCCTCCTTTAAACAGCCATGAGAGTTTATGGAGGGGAGGCCGGGAGCACAACTCTGAAGGACCTTACGTGAGGGCCGCAGCGCACAGAGCTCTGCGTTCTGCCTTCCAGGAACCCTTCACTGCCGGCACCAGGGTTCTCTGCGCGGCCCGCAAGGGGCTGTGCAGGAGGCCAGCAGAGCCGCCGCTTTCGGTGCCCACCGCGGGGCAGGTTTGTCCCGCGCACTGCGTGACGCAGGTGTGACAGTGCGGCGCGCGCACCGGTACCCGCACAAACACACCGGTACCTGGAACACGCGCATCTCCTGCGCAAGGTGCTCCCCACGCGCCCGCGCTGGGCAGCGCTCGCCTGCCACGAACCGAAGGCTTCCTCGTTCGAAGCGGCCGCTGCCGCTGCCGCCCGCTTGAGCGCGGCCGCGCGCGCAGCCGAGCCCCGCGTCCCCGGAGCCGCTCGG
>VWPW01017286.1:166178-209264 GCA_013389825.1 Crypturellus undulatus | reverse complement strand
GCCGCTGCTGCTGCTGCCGCCGCTCCGGAGCGCGGGGAGGGCGGCGGGGCGCGCCCAGGGGTGTTTGTGAGCAGAGGGGCGGGCAGCGCCGCGGGGGCCGGGGCTGCGGCGCGCTGCTCAGGGCCGGCGTTTGAGCGTATCCATCTGCGCGTGCGTGTGTGTTTGGTTCGGTAGACATCAATCAGTTCGAGTTTTCTGGGTGCCAGGGAATTCCCTGCGAAGTCTCACTGGCTCTTCTGGAAATACACGGAGTCGTTCTTCTGTTGCAGTGCGTAGGTAGAAAAACAGTCGCAGCTCTGCCTGACGTTTTATAGAGATGCGTAAGAGCTTTGTGTTTATGGGCGTTTTATGGTGCGAGCGCTCGTGCTGGCGTCCCAGGGCATGTGAGCCCAAGTTGGCAGGTTCAGGCCCTGGAAAACTGAAAATCTTTTCAGTCACGGGCTCGCAAAGCATGAGCCCTCTGGAAGGTAACAAGCGTTTATAAGTGGAAGTGGTAGGATGTTGTGAGCGCAACAGTTATTTGATAGTGTTTTGTGGTCAAGGATAAAATAATCAGTAGCTAAAAGCAATGGGCATTTGTTTTTATTGAACTGTCTTTGGTAAAAATCTTACCTCTTCTTGGCTGTTCATCCAGCTGAGCTGAAACCTGGCAGTCCTAAGACACCCTTACCTATAGGAAATATGTCTAGTGGGAAAATGTACCATTTTCTCTTGTTCGGCTGCTTAATCTTCTTTAAGGCGTAACACTATTCCCCTACACATGCAATAGGCTGAGTGTAGAATATGAATCTTAACTCTAGACTGCTCTGTATCCACCACGCACTAAACATAGTACTAAACAGTGTTGTGTCTCAGTAAGTAGGGGATGTTTGTGTCAGTTAAAATCCATTTACGAGTTCCTTTTATTTCACCAATAAACAGGAAAATTAGTTCTAGTTTGCTGATTTCTTTGGCAATTATCAACATAAAATATAGTCTGGATGCAGATGAAAGCTCTCTTTTGCATATGTCTTTCTTCATTCACCTCTAAAAAACAGGGTTACATTTTGTTTTGAAAGACAATTTTGAAAAGCAGATAAGGAAAGCAGATTCTGTAAAGCTCCTCACTTACCCGATTGCCTTCTTTTGTAGGAATCTGGGCTGGGCATGTACGGTCACACAAGAATGCTTTGCCTTTTACTGGAAAACCCACTGTTGTGCAATCATCCTATTTATTGCATGTGCTTTTTGCTTCATGTGCTGATTGCTGTAATTCCATTCCCGGAAGTAAAGCCTATTTACACGACTTTTGTGCTGTGAGAAAGTAAGACTATTTTTGGTCAGATTATTTCAATACCAGTAGCTACTGATTGATGTGAGTACTCTTTCCCTTTTCTTTTTGGATTATTTCACCTTATATTAACAATACATTTATTGCTAGCTTTTGAATTAAATATAGCTCTGCATGACTTCATACAGGAGATGACGGGAATTGGATTTAGTGCTCCTGTCTTCAGTAAATTTTACATTGGTTGGAATGCCACCAGCTTTGGGAAAATGACTCCGAATTTCCGACTGTCTGAGGCACAACTCAGGCTCTATATTTTTGGGGTGTAGTCTTAAGCATTTCCTGCAGTCATAGTTATTTGGTTTACTGGCATTTATTTCTGTGTTAGAATGATTTTGGAGAGGAAGGGAAGGGGAATTTCTTTAGACGAAAAGTGAAACTGGAGGGGATGCCCAAAGCTCGTGGCTGGGCTGGGTTGGGTTGTGTCTTGCGCGTGGCACTGGGGCTCAAGCCGGGTGGGCAGATGTCAACGTTTACATAGCTACTAGAACAGCTCTTGCTGCTGTCCTGTTTCGTGGTGTCTGCTGAGGCTGTTAGGTGCCACATGCAGGGCACCTTGTGCTTTTTTACAAAGTCTGTTTGGTTTTACTCACTTGACTTACTGGGAAGAGAAAGGGACTTTTCTTCCTGGAAGACCTACTAGCACTTCTCTCTACTGTAGCATCCCTGGAGTTTTGAAGTTGATAATCAAGGTAAAATGAAGGTAAATCTGAAATCTCAGACACTTTGGGAATAGAAACCTGTGCAAACCAGATTGTGCAGCCATGACACATAGCTTGCCCTTGGATTACAAGTGTGTTGGGTGGGTAAGTAAAGATGGAGCAGAGCCATCTTTCCATTGAAGCTGCCTCCTGACCAGATGTGTGTTTAGGACACCCATAGTCACTGCCTTGCCATTTGCAAGAGAAGAGGAAGTACTCAAAAAAGCAATGCCCATTACTTTAAATGGGTATTTACTCTGATACCGATGTGCTTTATCACGCCCAGCGTGCCTTCTCTGTGTAGATACGAGAGATGCTCGCTGTTTGGGCTGATTAAATATTTGCGGTGGGTGGTTGTGTAAGCTAAGAGATGGCCATGTGCATGGTTTTGTTGTGGTGGTGTTTAACAACTTTGATCTGTGTGGTGTTTGTGTTTTTTTTTCTTTTTCTTTTCTTTTTTTTTTCTCCTTTGGATAATTCCAGGTCAGAAATATATAAATCTATAAAGTAGAAAATTCTGGGAACTCAAAAACGGTATCTGCATTCAGTAACTCTCAGGTTTTCAAAGACGATGATAACTGAAAGTTCTTTAAGAGTTCATAAAATTTAATTTAATTCAATATTTTATTCAATAATAGTATTAACAATAAATGAATAAGAAATATTTTTAATTGTGTATTCAAGGTTGTGGAAAAATATAAACCTCAAGTGATTTCTGCTTCCTTTTGATGATTCACTTTGTCAGCCCTGTCACTCGTCTGAGTCTGTGCAGAAGGTTTGCTTCAGATGTACACGGGCATTTTAAAAGAGTTTCTTTTGTTATCGACTTGAACTCTTCCATTTTGATTTCAGTGAGGCTCGTAGGACAAAGCTCTGTCAGTGAGTACCAGAGGAAAACCTGGGGGCTTTAAATATTAAAGGTGACTGATGATGCACACAGAAGAATGTCACTATTTGATACATTTGATGTGAATAAAAAGCTTGCCCATTTTGTGATGGTTGAGTGAGACATTGGTTTTACTGCCTGTTGGTAGTTACTTGACTGGCAGCTTGTGCTGCAGAGCTGACAGTCGCCATCCCAGCCTACTCCTTCTGTGACTGGGCTTCCCATGTAGGAAGGAGGAGCAGCAGGTGTAGCGAGTTTCCTGTCTTTGCTCAGAGTAGTTAGTGGATTGGGTAGTGGATTGCTCAATTGGCTTTCCCGGGAGTGGCCAGTGACTTTGCCAAAGTCCACAAGAAAACAGATGAAACTAACAAAGCATCCTTATAATGGTTTTCTGCATGCTCTGACACATTCAACTGTTGACAAAGCTTTTAATGATTTTTTTTAAATAAATTTATTATTTCTTAATTTTTAATGATTTATTATTTAAGGGTTTATTGTTAGTCAGGAATTCTATGATATGTAGATAATGTTTTTCAGTTCTTTAGCAAACAGGTTACCCTGTAGTTGTGTTTCTCTTGCTGTCTAACGTCATGTGCAGACCCATGTTTGGAGAGAAGATATGAGGCTGTTTAATTGCTAGCGTGGCCAAATTTGACACTTCCTGCTTCTTTCTGCTTTTCAAATTAGTATTGCAACAGAATCCACAGCCTGTTAGATAAACAGCAAGTGTGGCCTGATATTAGTCCTGCTGCGATCTCGCTGTGGTCCTTCCCTTGGCTCCCGAGGCCCCACTCCTACAGGTGGCTCTCAAAGCAGCAGGTGTTGCCCACAGGTTTGCCAGCCATGTGACAGGGCAGTTTTAGATGTAAAGGGAAACTGTGGGTGTAAAAGCTGTAGGTAAAAGCAGTGTTTCTTTGGTAATCCTTTCCTGGTTACAGGGTTTTTCACTTGCTTGTGCAGTGGCCTTGTCAAGTGTCCTCATGTGTGACCTTCTGTGTCAAACTTTGCATTAGAAAACACCCTTGGCAGATTTGAAAGCATTGGGTGTTTTTTGTTGCATTAAAAGCGAGTATGTGGAGATACTGCTGTTCTGCAAGGCTGAGCTCTCGCCACAAGGGGACGTACGCAAAACGTCTATGTGCTAAGAGAATATCCTACGTGTTAAACATCAGACGTGCACCTTACGTAGAGGTCTTTGTGCAAAGTCTATGGACGACGGGATTGTGAGTGAGTGACCACCCCAGCCCGCTTCCCGTTTCCTGTTTGCACAGCCCCTGGCACGTCTCCACCTGGACTTGCCGTTTGTTCCCTCGCGCTCCCAGCGTTATGTGCCTTCCTTTACCGCGGTGTCGCAGTGGGCACGTGGGATGCATGCTGAGCTTGTCCCCGGCGTGTCCCGTGGTCCTGATGGGCTCTGTGGGCAACACTGAGGTGCCTCAGAGTGGTCGCGGTGCCTCGGGGTGCCCAGAGTGGGTGCAGTTATCGCGGGGGTCACCAAGAGGTGGTCAGCGTGTTAGAGCCCTGAGGTCCGGGGCCGGTGGCTGTGTTTACCTGTGCCTAGACAGTGTGAGGGATTAAACCAGTGAATATGCACAGGCGTGTTGGGTTCAGATACCAAAGCTGTGTCCTTCTGCCCCCTCTCTCGGGCTAGCTCGCTTCCTGTGTCGTGGTCCACCTGAAGCCAGCGCAGGGCAGCAGGGTTCAGGTCATCCCCAGAGCATAAGTGCAGCTTCCCCCTTTCCGCAGGCCCTGCTTGCCTCGCGCAGGGACCTGGCAGCGCCGGAGCCGCTGGGTGGCAATGTCTGATCAGACACAAGGAGCCGCTGCAGCCCCTCGCCTCTGGCCCACGGTGCCCCTGGCCCCCCAGCGCTGCAGCCTTCCAAGCAGAGCACCTGCCTGCGCGCGGGGCGGGGTTCGCATTTTATTTCCTTTTTATTTTATTTATTTTAAGTGAAAATTATTGTTTTGGTGCTGCAATAGCACCTAATTCCTATTGGTATTTTAACTAAATGGAAATAATGTCAGCGGTAGCTTCCAAGAGTTACTTTGGGAAAGGCATAAAAGAGCAAGAGCAATATATAGCTAGGTTCTGCAGTTAGGCATTACCTCACAGGGCCCCATGCTTAAACAGAGAAGATATATGCCTGGCTATTCCAATAAAGATGGTGCTTAGCTACCTGTAGTGTACCTCTACAGAACCACTATGGGCACTTACGCTCCACGTAGGAAGATAGTCAGCTTCAATGTGAGAGGGAGGAGAATGAAAGTTTGGATCCCACTTCTAAAAATAGCTCCATTTCCAGAGGAAATGGCGAGTGCAATTCCATCTGTGTTTTATTTACTTCTTCGGTCCTTCTTTACTCAGGGAAAAGAGTGCTTCTGTTTCCTATCTCATCTGACTCGAATCTCATCTGACTCCGGATGATGCCCCCTCTCTTGACTAGTGCAGAGAACTGTTTTCCACCTCTGGCTTTCCAACCAAATCTGTCTTGTTTTTCCCCTCTGTCTTCTCCCCTGTCTTTCTGTACCATCTCAATTTCCTTTATGTTTTCCTGCCCCTTCTCTTGTTTGGTGCTCTTCCCTCTCACCTCCTCCTGATTGTTTTTCCTACCCCCCTTGGTCAGTCTCTCCACCCTGTGTTTGTTTTGTCTGTAGGATGACTTACAGGACAGTGAAACCACGCTGTCATGGCATGTCAGGGATAAGGGCAACACCAGCAAGAGGCTCTGAAGTGGAACGGACTGATCCCTCTCGGCCTGTTGGCATTGCACAGCAAGAACCTTCAACTGACCCAACAGTCAATCTCCTTCCTTATTCTGTTTAAGGGATGGCCGCCCTCCCTGTAAATTTCCGATAAAGAGCCAGGACAATAAAAAATGACAATATGGAAACAGGGAGAGATATTCCTTGCAACTTACTGATGGTTATGCCCTGGGAAGAAATCTCATGCAGTGCAGCAGTCTGTGGGAGACAAGCTATGTGTGGGCACATCTTTCATGAACAGTGGGGACCAGAAGGGGAAAGAGTAGGGGAGGTCTAGTGCCGTAGAACAGATACTCAATAATTGCCACTTGCTTAAAATGATATGTGAATCATCTTTAAACCATGATGCGTAAGAAGAATTGTCAGCTCCTCCCTGTTGTCTGTTTTTTGCATTTGGAATGAGGAGTGAAGTCTCTGTATTTTTGGAGCAGAGCATGTTCCTTGGAGAAGAGTGTCTTAATGAATTTTCAGTGGAGCTGAAAATGAGAAATCATTCATGCAACCTAAGAGAAGCACACACCGGAGATGAGTATTCAGTACACAGTTGCTGCCTGTAGCCATGCTCATTCCTCACAGCTGTAGAATAAAGGAACCCTCTACATTTATTGAAAATAGGTAGGAAGCAGGGGGTTATTTGATTGTTAGCCCTATTGGGCTAGTTGTTGTCTTTGTGTATCAGTAACCATGATCCCAGCTTTTCAGTTGTTTGATGATCTTCTCTCCTCAGTTCTATGTGGGGGTGATTTACCAGTGACCTGATCCTCTTGTTATAGAGAGAAGTAAATGCTATCTTAGTAAATTATTTTTTCCCAGTTAGTCTAGTCTTGGAAAGCAGGATATAAATTGATTAGACAAAACAAGGAAGACCTCCTCTAGCTCTCTGTTCATGAACAATTTTTGTGACCACAAGTTGAATTGAGATACAGCAGGTCCGCTTCATACCATGTTTCACGTCTTTTAATAAAATCCTACCTAGAGATGCTTAGGAATTGTTTTCCAGAAGTGGGAGTTCATATGTGAGTTAGGCATTTTTTTTCCCTTATAGATAAATTGCGAACTTCCTGCAGATGAGCTAGAGACTCTTCACAATACCTGCTAAGTGAGATGGGACATTATTGATGCTTCTTGAGAAGTGTGTGTTGCTCCAAGTAGTCCAGTGTGCGGTGTGACGCCTTGCATGAGTTTTTATGGTAGACGGCATGTCAGGAAATGCAAGTGCCTGCTTTCATGTCAAATCTGAAGTTGAAGATGTAAACAAGAGGAAAACTTGAATTGGTGTATTATATCCAATCCATTGGTGGATTTTTAACTCTTAGAATTTGACTGATGAGCTGTGACCATTAGGAAACCTAGTAGTGTTCTTTGCAGGAACTGGAAGACTAGTGCTGGTTTCCTACTAAGATTATGCTTCAGGAAAGTAGGTTCTCCCCAGGTGACAAGCCTTGTTTGTTTGGTTTGTGCAAACCAACCTCTTCTAAGGAAACTGCCACAAGCTTCATGTTCTCACTGTGGCCTGATACCAGCCACCAAAAAAATCCAAGGCATCACAATGCCTACAGTGGCTAGTGGCACATATTTTAAATATTGTACTGGAAATTGGCAAGAATAAATCATAAAATGCATTTGCTGCATTTAAAATCTGCTTTTATTTGTTCTGAAGTAAGCTCATCCAACTAAAAATTGTACAACTGACCTAAAATCCAGAGCAGTTATTTGTCTGAAAGAAGAAACTTCATGACTTCAGCACTCTGTAAAACAGCCTCCTAAATACTATCTAGATACTCCTTTACATGTACCACCTGAGGAGTAATATGGTTTTATCTTCCAGGTATATAGTGACAGTTCTAAATTTTGCAGGATATTAACATTTAGGATCAGGTGCTTTTTTAAAAACACGCAACTTAAACATTGCCTTCACATGGGATGAGATTTTTATCCTAAGGGCTGAGTCTGCTCACTGCTCTGGTTCTACACAGTTTAAATGGAGATAATTTCCAGTGTAAAGATACAGATTGAACAATACCAACCTTTACGACTCCATTCAGAAGCAGAGACTGAACAAAGAAAGCCATTTTTCCAAAGTTAAAGATATGCCCTAAAATGAAAAAAAAAAAAGGTCACTTGCTGATATATTGCAGGAACAAGACATCAGTGAATGGAGTATTTCTTTTTGTATTATTATTTTTCCCCCTTTAAATTGGCATAGATGTTAAGGTGTTAAGGATTCCACATTCTGTGCTGTGTGACAATAAACGGTATATTCCACTATTTCCTACTTTAAGGGGTACTTAAGGGATACCTGCACAAGAGATGTGCTCTGCCTTGAAGACAGATAACCTTTTTTTTTTTTTTTTTTCCTGTAAAGATATATATGATCCTGTTCACATAGCTTTTTCCGTCTCTTATGTTGTGGAGCTAAGTGGCACAATACAGCGCTGTCAGTTTTCCTTGGGCGTGTGCTTTAAATTCTGGCGAATTTAAGGCTTCAGGTGAATCATCATGGTACTACGCTTACTTTCTAACTGGTATTCTAAAACTAAATCACAAAAAACCAGGCCTGAACCAAAGACAGCTGAAATAAATGTCAGGGTTTCCACAAAAGGGCTTTAAAGTGGAATAGGTGTAAACAAACAAACAAAAAAAAAACAACAAAAAAGGGAGCCATTTTTTAACAAATATTTTTATTTTGGCATCTCCTGTTTATATCCCATTCAGGGGTATAGTATCTGTTCTCGACTGAGGCATCGTAACCTGCTATATTTCAAAGGCCTCAAAAGAGGTAGGCTGCAAGACAGACCTTTTACCCAAGGAAGAGCTTTCCCCCAAGGTTGCCTGATTCATCTCTGGTGATGTTCAGCAGTGAAGTGTTTGTACTACATTAGGTGCCTGTGCGTTAGCTGTCTCTGAGAGGTAGTGAGGGTGGCCTTATGTTTCTTCCTCCTCCTGTAGCCTCCTTATAGTGGGGGCAGGGAGGTTCTCTCAAAATTCTTGGTGATGAAAACAGCAGGATTTCACAGGACAGGGAGCATTGGTTTATGGGTTTGTGTATAGTCTCACAAGGGAACACTGTTCAATGGGCTTCAAAGTGATTCAGCCATGGCATAACCGTGGCTCTGGCCACATGTAATATAGCCTGTAGCTCTTTAAAGAGGATTAGCCTTAGATCAGGGACAGCATTCATTGCTGGATTTCATGTAAAGTAGAATATGCTAATGAAATGGAAATGTCTACAGCAAACATTGCATAATATTGCAAACCCTCAAAATTGAGCTTTGTGTCTTGATATCTCTGCTGGAAGTCAAACTTTTTTGTTCTGTTTGTTACTTGGAGGAAAAAAAAATGTAGCAGTGCTACAAGCAAAGCTAAAAAGATAGTAACAAACATTTGAAGATAACTTCTCAAACACAGTTTTACAGCAGAGGGAAAATTCATCACATTGTAACAAATATTAATTTGAGTCTCCTGTAGCAGGCATAGGTTTGTTTCGATTCTCCATTCTTTCCCTGGCTGTCCTTCCATTGATTTAAAGGGCAGGTTTGGGCTTACAGCAGTTTCGGGATCAGTCCTGCAGAGAGACAAAATTTCTGACATGCATTTCTGAGCCATTTCATCCTTCTAAAGCATGTTCTGTCTGATATCAGCCCCAGCTGGCAATCCCATAGGCTTGATTTAGCTCTCCTTTTCTGGTTTTATGGCAGTCTTTTTCAATGCCTGAGAATTCAAAAAACCTGTGTGTGTGTGTGTGTGTGTGTATATATACTGGTGTATATATGTGTGTATATATATATATGTATATATACACACACATACAGACTGTGATATACTCATGTATATATAACAGTGTGTGCTGTATATACATATATTTGTATGCATGCACACACTATACCTAAAACTTCAAGAGAATTAGTGATTCAAAATGTCTGACTGCAGAAGCTGGGAAAGATCTGATTTGCAGCAAGTCATAAATACTTTTCAGAAAATTGTTTTAATGAGAGGATTTGGAAATCACTGGCCTCTTCTCACAGCCTCGGGTGTGCTGTACCATGCAAAGGAACCCGTTTTTATTGCATTAGGGTGGTATGTAATTAAAAAAGATGATCCCAGGTATAATGTTTGATGCTGTTTTTTTATAAACTTCACAGGAAATTTGTTATCCTTGTATGAAACCAGCTCAGTGCCTGGACTTGCAGCCTCTGTACATGGAAACATTCAGGCCTGTCACGAGCCATCTCCTGCGGGTAGTCAAGCGTTCGTGGGGGCCTTTGCCATATGAGCCCTCTGCTGTGAATGTGTGGCCAGGTTTTGATGCCTGTTCAGCACATACAGACAAACACCTGATGTGAAATACAATGATGGGCATAATACACCTCAGTGGGTCTTTTTGTTTTTTTCATATTTAAAAGTGAAGGCTTGAAATGCCTCATCCCAGTGTGCTGGAAAGTAAAAGTCCCAAAGTCCCAAGAAAGACTTTGGGAAGAAGATCCTTCTGGTTCTATTTCCCAAACGTGAGCTTTTATTACACAGTTTTTCATCCTGCACAGCACCACATCTTAGGATATTGTTGTTTGGGGATTTTTTTTGTTGATTTTTTTTTTTGCAGTTTTGAAGGGTTTTTTTTNTTTTTTGTTGATTTTTTTTTTTTTTTTGCAGTTTTGAAGGGGTTTTCTCTGTAGACATGGAGGGGTGGTGATACATATTCATGAAAGAGAAGTCTTTCCATCCCCTATTAGCATTGACAAAGACTTAGCTGTTTCACAGAGCAAGCTGACTGGAATTGTGTGGGGCCTGCCTGACCAGATTAGAGCAAACAGCAAGCTTAGTCCTCCAGTCCTTAGGCCTCCCCTTCCTAACAATTTCCCCAATTGTCATTTTGACAAGGCTGTCATTAGGTGATGGCTTCTTTTGGCCATTTTCAGATAAAGATAATTTCCTTAACTTCCATTTTATTTGACAACAAGTAGTTTGGAAGAGAAAGGAAGTACTTCAGTAGTTTATGGATTAACGGTTTGTCACTTCAAAGGCATCTTTGATCTAAAAATATGTGCTGTACCAAATTCATTATGGCTTTTTAACTTTTTAATTTATTGATCTGCCCCTCAATTATTCCTTTTCTACATCCCCTAGTGGTGCATGAGATAGCAGTGAGGAGGGGAAAGGGCCCAAACTGCTGCTCTGAAAAGTCATTACCAGGGCAAAACAACAGGTGCTTTTGTTCAGCACTAAGCACCGGCTCCATCACAGATCGGCTTTTAGCTAGAGGTCCTAACAGCTCTTATAATCAGAGAGATATATAGTTGGTTGTAGAGTTTGGTTAAGAATTTGGAAAAGTCATAGAAATATCTAGTAACATACGGTTCACAAGGACTGGCCCGTTTTATATTTGTCTGGTCACTGTTTGTAAGATCGAATGGCTCGAAAACATAGATCTCCTACAGGGAGCATTTAGCAAGATATGGAGCTTGTGTAGTTTTGTGATCAGTTGGACTCCCAAAGGCTTTATTTATGAGCTCCATGAGGTGGCCAGTTGCCCTGTGTGTTTTTGTTAATTTTCCTTTGGAGGATCCCCCCCTCACCTCCCACCTCCAGCCCTAAAACCTTGCTTGCATTGCAAAAGTTCATGCAAGCAATATTTTGATTAAGGTTAACTTTGAAACAAGCTAATGAATGTTTTATTTCTGAGCTGCACTAAAAAAATCCTAACCATCATTCTAACAAAAACAGAGAAGCGCTTTTTCTGTTCTGCTTACAGCCTAGATGCTCTTCCACAAAGCACTAGTCTCAGCCGTAGACCAGGTAGGCACGGGCAGGCCCTGCTGAATGTGGTATTTGCCCGGACTTCATCCACCAGCGGAGGAGTGTTCTTAAGCGCAGAACAGTAGTGTCGGAATGGACGCTTGGATACTTAGCCTTCTCTTCCACAAGTCAAGTGGGATGCGGCGTTAGTCTGAACATGGAGCTGGAGGCTCCTGCAGCGTTTGGGTAGCCAAGTTAGGCACTGCATTTCACTTTGAACCTTCTCTGCTTTTTAACATTGGGCAAAACTTTGTTCTGCATTGCCCCAGTGTGAGTCTGTCATGGTAGTGACACTGCTCTCGCCTTACAGGGGCGTAACCGTGGTTGGAATTTGTTCTGCATTAAAATTAATATCAGTTCCATCTAATTACTTGAGCTTTTTGTGTAATGCTACCTCTGTAGCCTACCCAGCCAGATAACCATCTCCTTGCTGCTGGAGGCTGTTTCTGATCCTATTTCTAAACAGAAGCACTTCTGCCTCAGCTCTGGCTGCGGTAGCTGTGCAGAGGCTGCCTTTTTTTTCCTTTTTCCTTTTGCCTGCTAATTGGCTGAGACCACCAGAATTTGGAGGACACAGATGTCACTGATAGTTTGCCTAGGGAGCACATTCATGCCCATCTGTTGCAGTCTAGAAGGCTGTTCATATATCCACAAGGCCTTCATTTAATTCTTGTCAGAAAGTAATGTAAATCCAGTTTACCTCAGAGGTCACAGCCAAG
Organism: Crypturellus undulatus; assembly: GCA_013389825.1. Classification (NCBI taxonomy): domain Eukaryota; kingdom Metazoa; phylum Chordata; class Aves; order Tinamiformes; family Tinamidae; genus Crypturellus; species Crypturellus undulatus. The sequence goes on along the minus strand of VWPW01017286.1, from coordinate 197,075 downwards.
ATTTATGCCAATGAGCCCCCTGCAATTTACACACACTGTAGTTGTATAGGATGAAAAGAAAGCCTTTCATGTTGGTGCATATTAACAAGAAAGCTTGCCTTAGGAGAAGCTTTTTGATTGAGATTCGTCCTTATTTTAATACAGCCAATGCCAGTTGGTATATCCAGCTTTACCAAGAGAAAACATCTAATCTTTAAGCCAGAGACGTAAAATAAATAAATAAAGCCCCTAGCAAAATGATATTTTTTTCCCATAACCATCTTGTCTCTTTCGTGTGGCAAAGTCTCTGTGTACTGGAAAGAAAGATAAATGCTGCAGTAAAACACAAGCATGTGTGTGTTGAAATAGTCAGGAAACTGACTGAAATTACTTTCTGTAAAGGATGCTATTAACTCATCAGCTGAAATGCACTACTTGCTTGCAGTACTAAATCATTTTACCTTGTGTTCTATATTTTCCCTTTTTTTTTCTTTCTCCCCTCTCTGTTCATAAATCTGCCAGCAAGGTTGTGCCTGTTGTTAGTGTTGTTTTTTTAGCACAGGTAATGGGAAAGTTTCCAAAGGGTTTATCCTCCATGAGAGAGGGAGCAACTGAGGGCACCGTACGCCTTGGTACCTGCTGAAGGAAACCTTTCAGCCTGAATGTCCAATGGCTCTTTTAGTGACAATCTTTTACATTTTCTTCTGTCTCCTTGTGGAGAGCAAGGTGAATCAAAATATCATCATGCACACTTCTGGAGTGTCAGACCAGAATTTAGTCAGTTCCTAGGAGATCTGCAGTGAAAATAGATTAGCACTGCCTCTCTGATAAAATTTCACCACTCTCCCTCTTATTTAATCAAGAGACTCTACTACTTTGAAAATCTTGCTCAGAAGTTTATACTGCTTCACTGACACCAGGGAAGCTACATGCAGATGTGCCACGTTACACCAGGAGCTGCTATATAGAGTCTCCTTGTCAAACCGTTCATTGCTTGGTTAGAATAAGGAAAATGGTTTTTTTTACAGACAAAAATGGGCCTGTGTTCCTACCTCAGTATTAAAACTGCTGTGCTGCCCTGTTGCATTGGCTTGACTAAAGCGTATGGGAAGGGAAGGATCATTCCAGACTGTGAAAATAAACTGGTGTGAAAAGGTGGAAGTGCAAGTGGCACAGACCCTTAAATTGAAAAATAGCTGTTAAAAGTTAAGTACTTTGATATTAAAATTGCTTGTAAAAGCAGGCAGAAAAAAAAAAAAAACACATCAGGCAAGGATGGATCAGGGTGTGTAAAGGGAACACAAAGGGGTTTTAGAGATGGTCACTTCTGCTTCCATAGCCCAGTGTAGTTTGAGGATGCTCTTTTCATTTAGATTAGTTCCCCTTTGGGGATCCTTTTCCTAAAGGGAGATACTCCTTTTTCATACAAGCATAAAGAAACTCTCACCCAAACCTTCTTGCTGCAGATAACCAGCAAGTCTTTTCCTTCTCCCCATATTATCTGGCCAGTGGATTTTGCTTAGGCAAGTGCTTTCAGATGCAATAGGCATAAAGATCAGCATCATTTAAACTGGATCATAATGAGCAGAGTGGTTTGGGGTTAGGAGGGAGGAGAGCAAGGCGTAGCTGGCATCAAAATTAAAACAGGGCTTGCATTCTAACTTCGTGTAGCACTTAAAATAATTAAAATGTTTATTTGAAAGTCAAAACAGCCTCAGTCATAAATAACTATCCATTCCTCAATTGATTGTGCCGCGTCCCAACAGAGAGCTCTGGGAATAAGGTTTATTTGCTCCCTGTTGGGATTAATCCATAAATGTAGTCTCCGCATGGAACTCATCAGGTCTTTGCTTCCTCTTCATTAGTCTCCTTGGAATTGAAGAGTAGGCTGAAAAAGATGAAAATTAGGATAATATATTTTCAGAGAGAAAAGGTCTGGCAATCTCTAATTTGTGTTTCAGGACCATAATGCTGTGGAAAATTTCTCAAATGATGTTGTCTGAGTAGTAATGCTTATTACGCTTGCTGTATTTGAAGACTGAATGTGTCAATTACATCTAATTTTTGTTAAAGCTTCCAAAGCTAATTGTGGTTTTAAGCTAACTAGATTGACTTCCAGGCTTTCTTCTGTCTATGGTGTAACTTAGAATTCCTTTCTCTTGACAGATCTTTTGGTCTCCTAGCCCAAGGGCTCTGAAATGTCACAGTATGGCCTATTAAAGAGATCATCTCACTATAGCCCACCCAATTCTTTCCTCCCTCCCTCAGTTCTCAATCTCACCTCTGATTAGACAGCAACTATAGAAATACACTTTCCCTCCCCCTGGGGCCTGTTATTTTTTTTTCTTTATATTTGCTTCAAGAATGTTTTCAATCCAGGCTCCAACTACAAATGGCACAGCTTTTTTTTTTTATCATTTTTGTTTGGAAGTGTCTAACGTTTTTGTCAGTCTTTTAAGAACACCCTGCACCCACAGTTGAAGTGAAGGGGCTCTCTTGTTCCCAGAAAATACTTAGATGCCCAGTCTGATATAAAAGGTTTCTGTAAGTCAGAGTCTTAGTAGCGAAATTACTTGCTGGTGTGTCCTTAGAGAGCATTTTTATCTATACAGTCTTGCAGCATATCATGCAATTTTTGAACAACTTTTAGATTTTTTTTTCCACTTAAAAACTCACGTCACTTTTAAATATCTTTTATTAAGATTTAACAGCACTTTAAAAAAAAATTAATAACCACTGGAAGAATCTCAGATGCTTCCAGAAGTCTGTGCAGGTACTGCCATTTGGCTTTAGTCTTAGGTACTGCATTTGCCACAAGTTGTAGGTCTGTGTGCTTGGTTGTTTTCATGTCCTAGCTGTCATTCAATATTACAGCTGTTACGAAGAACACAGTTAAAGTGGCATCTGCTTTAATGCTTTAAAAAAAAAAAATGCTGCTTAGTTGAAAGCTGTTTGGTGCATTTTAAATTGATTTTATGATGCAAATCATTGCCCTTAGTGATGGGTCTCAAAAGGGTATCTTCAGCCTAAGTACTAGCATAGTGTTTATTGCACTAATCTATGTGGTTTCATTACTTTGTTGTCATTGCTGTTGTAAATCACTATTTATTACTCTAAGTGTCCTTACTATTTGTTTTTATCTCTTTGGAGGAGTAGAATATATTTTTTTGCTTGCTGAAGTTCATACATCCTCCTCATCGGTCTGGCAGTTTCCCAGTGAGGCGAATCCCTACAACCCTGCCAAGGTGGGTGCTGTACTTTCGCACTAAGTTAAGCTTCTCAGCCAAGCCCCATCAGTCCTTGGGAGGCTCGTGCTCTGCCTCAGTGAGGCTCTTTCCTCCATCAGAGACCAACGTGATGTGCCAGGCTGCAGCCCTGTCCCCGAGCTGTGTTTTAGAGCAGTCATGGGCTTTGCTGGCAGCATACACACAGAAGTTGGGCCATGGTTGTAAGCTCCCTCATGACTCACTTGGTGCTGTGCTACTTTTTGTAAAAGCAGGTGGAATCCCGACACTTGTTTGCTTTAGTGCATCTTCATAGAAAATTTTGTTTAGGAACATGTGTCTGCTGGGTGTGGGAGGGTGACAGCTGAACACAGGTTTTCTTCAACACACCTCTATGTGCTTGGGTAACAGTCCCCTCCTCCTCTGTTTCACACTTTGTAATGGGGCTGATACCCAGGTTCGTGTACATGTCTGTTACTGGAGGGGACTTCCTGGAAAGCAAGATTTTTTGAGAAATCAATTACATGAAGGAATGGAGTTGGAGCCAGATGGCAGGGATCTCATCCCAACCTGAGAGGTACTCATGGGAAAGCCACACAGCAAGCCACACGGGGCTGTTTAATCAGATACATCAGTTAGCAGATGTCAGTGCAGTTGGCAGAGCAAGCAGTAACAAGCATAGGTGTGTTACTGCGATCATAGGAGAGAAGACAGCCCTTCTTGGGAGAAAACCAGCAACTGGACCAGCTTTCCTAGAACTGGCAGGGTCAGGAGGAGGTCCCAAAGATGTGGGTTTTTTTGGTGTTGTTGTGAGGCTCAGATGTCTGTCTTTTCTGTCCTAGAGCTGTGTAGGAAGAGGGGAGCTTTGTGAACTGGGGCGTAGTGCTGTGATCAAATCTCGTGAGTTTGGCTATTTTTTTAATGATCTTTGATGGTGATGGAGGAGGGGGTTGAGCAGGGAGCTGAGCTGACCCCCATGCAGAGCACAGGGTCTCAGCAGGGCAGGGAGAGCCCTGTGATGTAGCTTAAGTCAGGACTGGAGCGCGCAGGCTGAGCTGAAATGGGGCTCCTGTGTAAACGGTCACCCTCAGCTCCTTGCTCTCCTGCCTCCTTGTGGAGGAACCTGAATTATGTGTTTCATTCAGCTGTTTTTCCTGATGGGTTCATTGCTTTAAAAGCATTTGGAGCACAAGATTGGTTGGATCACAGCCATAGATGCAATGCTAAGACCTATGCTGTTTCTCAGGACACGTTTGTCTGTGAACACAGAGGGCATCTCCCAGACAGGACCAAGTTTGTGGTCTTGAGCCTGAGGTCTTGAACAGTCTGTTCAGAGACTGTGCAAACGGGCCTGATCTCAAGTGGGTCTCTGTTCCTCTTTGTTTATATGATGCTGGCAGGGAGAAATGAGACACAGAATATGTGACTTGATAACAACAGCATGTCAACAGCAGACCTAGGAACTGAACCTAGCTCCTCTGTATCTCTGCCCGATGCTGCAGCCTTGAGATTCCTGAATTCTCCCTAGTGGATGCTTTGTACTCTCCGAAACATTAGGACTACAGTCTGCTTTCACAGTTCGTTGAATAGCATGTCAGGACCTTTTTGTGTTGTGCTCCAGCGTGTAGCTGCCGTAGAATGAAGCCCTGCAGCTGTACGTGTGGCACAGCAAGAACTGACACCAACAAAACCCTGTGTGATCGCAAAGCCAAGCTGCAGAGCCTAGGAAATGTTGCAATTAAATCCGTCGGCAGTCTTAACGTTTTCTGAGTGTTTACTACAGCTCTGCATCTAGCTGATCTCTTGCTTATCCAGTCTGCTCTCCAATTGCTCTTACATGTCTGTATCCCTTCGCTCCATACCTCTCCTGTGGCTTCCCTCTGTTTCTTCTTTCTCTGACATTCATCTGAAGAGTCAGGAGATTTTTTTTCTGCCTTGCACGGGTTCCTAGTCCCTTCTGCTGAGGCAGTTACAGTACGCGGTGCTGCTGACTGACTCCTGCCTCCAGGCTCTTTTCGGATCAATCCCATTTTTGCCCTGCTCCACCTGCCCTTCCCTGGCAGGCTCTCTGTTCCTCTCTCCTTTCGCATGAGTGCATCTCTTTTGCCCTCTGCTTTTCAATCTGGCAGCTTGCTCTTGCTTGGTGCCATTGAGAACACAGGCTATCTGCCACCAAATCCATGATCCAGAGATCCCGGAGCTGCAGCAAAAGAGAAAAAAATGCCCAGAAATATAGCTGCTAGGAATGTGGTGGAGAGTTTTGTTTAGTTTTGTTTTTTCTAGTCAGTAAAGCAAGCAGTGTTTGTATGTGTATCATCATGCCCTTCTTTCAGAGGCTTATAGACATGTTTGTGTAGGTAAGATTGCTTAAAAATACAGAGTAGTGTTTTTCTGAGAGAAAAAGTCACCAAATCTGTTTTGCTATGGGAAAAAAACACACACACACACACACACACACACACAAAGAACAAGTATTTCCACACTTCATTTTTGGAAGCTGCTAAATTGTTTCAGCAAGCAGTGAGAGAGAGTCCTGGGATGGAGGTTGTTTTTTTTCCCTGAACTGCCATTGGCAATGTCAGATGCACCTGAAGGTCTTACAGTGGAAGAGTTATGGTGAGCCTAGTAAAAGTGTGTGAGTGTGGGGAGCTTGGCCCTGCTACAGGTACTCCAAGGAGATGCTGGTGGATCTCTGCCTCTAAGGCAGAGGCAGAGATCCCTCACAAGGTACTGTAGTATCTGGGAAGGTTTTGGAGCTGATTCCCTGCATATTACATACAAGCTGCCCCACTGCAACTGCAGCACATCTGGGCCATGCCCATGGGCACTATCAGCTGATTTTCTCCCCCCATATCCATATGTCCTTGAAGATGCTTCTGCCCTCTGCTCCAAAACCTGCTCATCAGCACTCACAGCTGTGCCAGTGCCAGGACCACTTCCCAGAGAGGCGGTGTGGAGATGTGGGGGGCAAAGGTATGGGCGGTGGAAAGGAGAGGTGAGCAAGTGCTGAGGCCGTGAGTTGAGGAGACAGAATGTGTGACAGAAAGGGCAAGGAGACAGCAGGGTTGAAGATCAGATGGGTCAGATTTGGAAAGGCTACGGCGGGAGAAGCAGCAGCAAGTCTCATTAGAAGAAGCCTAGCTTTGTCAAAGGCAAGCCTTGTGCCTTTGATAGGCAGACAAAAGCTCCGGTCCTTCCTGCCTGTCACGGAGTTGGTGAGGCTGTAATACACTCCAGGATTCATCCTGTGGGCCCGTGACTTTGTGCTAGGCCAGCTCCTGACTCTTGCAGCATCTGCAGCAAAAAGACTCTGATTTCAAGCAGACTTCCTGAAACATGGACTGAAGGTTATTTGTGCTTTGCTGCAGGAAACAAACATTACCAGTACTTTGTGTTACTCGGAAAGGCTGGGGATAGCATGAACTTGGGTAAGAGAAGGGAGCCACATGCTCCCCTGCCCTTGGCTAAGAGGCAGTATCCCTGTTTCCTCCAGAGCCTGGTAAGCTCGTGCAGCATCCTCAGCAAGTGTGGAGCACACAAAGGTCTGTGACTGTGTCCATGCTAAAAGTACTTGATAGCACAAGCCCCCGAAATGGAAAGGGCTCCTGCCCACCCCAGCTAGTCACTTCACTGCTTGTGTTTTCACAGCTCCATTGAACAGCAAGTCCTTTCTCTCCGGCACCCCGGAGATGCGCGCCTCGCGCAGTTTGTCACAGAGACCCCGCAGCCTCACACACTCCTCGAATACAGTCCTCTGAGGCTGTCATGTATTTTCATGTATTTCCTCCATTATTTCTCCCTGCTTGAGCCTTTCACATAATTGATGATACTTTAGTTAATCATTTTCCCCCTCTTTTGTTCAGCAGGTACCTCAGCCTTGAAGGGATCCTTTTCATTTCGAATCCATGTCTTCCCCTAAGTAATTGATCACTGTGCACCCGGGGACACCCAATTCACAGCGGAGCAGGATCAGGCTTCATGAATAATCAGAGCGTGGTGGCCACGCTGCTGCAGGAGTGCAAGTGGGCCCTGGACGCGCTCCTGTCGGCCAAGTCGGACACATGCGAGGAAGACGAGCGGGAATTCCAGCGGAGCGAAGGTGAGACCTTCAAGGACAGACACCGGGAGCGAGCCAGCAGGTTGCTCTGGGCCTCAGCGCTGCAGTGACCAGGCCTCAGCCCTGCCCTATTTTTCCTCTCCTGGCAGATGAGTGTCAAGAGATGACTGGATTTGTAGGCCATGAATGGGATGTGGGCTACAGGCAGGCAGGGAAAGAAGCCCACTTTGTTGCAGTGAATTGCTGTCAGTTCTAATTTTAGGCTTCAGTAAACATGAGGCTGTAAGGAACAGTTTAGTTTGGGAAGAACAATGCCCGAAAGTTTGCTGATGCACATAAATTTCAGTTATTAAAAAAAAAAAAAAGGATGCAACTTCTGAATAAGAGCACATATTTCCTCTCCTTTCATAGGAACCGGGGGGAGGGCGTTTTCTGTTTGTCAGCTTCTCCTGATATATTAAAGAGCTCATTGCCTGAATCTTTATCTTGTAAAATGTGCGTGACCTCTGTAAGTGGTGTCCAGAGAAAAAAAACTTGCAAAATCCCTCTTGAAAGGAAAATCCATGCCAGCTAATGGCTGGAATAAATATCCAGAAAAGAATGAAGTGTTTTTTGAAGGCTACAATAAAAGAATTCTTCACTTGTTTTGATGCTAGTATTAAGTGGGAGGGAGGACTAGAAATAGTATTTAGTTGGTATTTATTTTGATGAGAGTGAATGATTTTTAACTTTTTCTATTCCTTTTTAACTGCAGTGGAATTCCAGGTTACGTTAATTGTGAAAGCGTGTAAAACACTTGATTCGGTTTTCTCTATAATCAGATTTTCAGAGGGCTACCCAGCTGAGTTGTCACAGGTTTTTTACTCACAAAATAAAAGTCATGCTTGAATTGTTGAAGATGCTTGAATTATATTGTTTCTATACAAGCTGGGGAAGTTATGAACACAGAAAAAAAATAAAATACTTCAGTAGCTACAGGAGATATAGTAAAGAATAACAGTAAAGTTTGAGAGGGAACAAGGAAGGCATTAGGAAAAAAAGCCTGCAAATACTCAGTTGTGCATGCTGGTTTTGCTTAGTACTAAATATTTACGGTTCTGTCTGTTTTTTTTCAGTTTAGTGTTAGTAATGTTTGGGTTTGCTCTGCTTGAGTGACTTGGCCATAATGTTAATTTGATTTTTGAAGTCCTTTGTCTGGGAGAGGAGAGCCGCTTAGAAGATGGTTTTGCGAGCATCCTTGTTCTTGCTGGGAGGTCAGCGGTCGCTTGCCGAAGCGCCCGAGCCTGGTCTTGAGCCTGCTTGCGACAGAGGGTGGCATATAGGTTTCTACTATGGATACTGGAAGATTTTTCTCTTCTTTTCTTTGTTTCAACAAAAGGTACTTTGTTTTCTCATCACAAATTCTTTCAAGCTTTATTATCACCCTTTAGAACAGGCTCTTGAACTCCTAATCAGGTAGCACTTTTTTTCCCCACCCTCCTCCTTCCTTTTCTCTTATTAAATACCACAAAGTATGAGAAATAATCAGTTTAGTTCCAGATAAGGTAAATCAGTGCCCTTATAATCACTGCATTAGACATGGTCCTTCAGGTAAACCGCTTCAGGAAATGGGAGATCAGAGTATGAAGTAAAGCACTGGCTTTTCTGGGGGAGCTCTCCCCACGAGCTGGCCAAAAGCAGAAAGAAAACGACTAGGAGAGCGGCAGCGGTGTCGGTACCTGCTCCGGTCTGCGCGTGCAGCGAGAGCCGGCGGGCGCGGGTTGGCTCGAGCGGCTCTGCAGCCCCTGGCCGCTGGCAGGTGGTTTTTGAGCAGCAGTAAGAAGCGGCTTGCGCTCTAACGGCCTCATCAGGCCCACATGTGCCTCCCGCAGAATGGCATTATTACAGGGTCACTTCTGGCAGCAGTTCGAGCCAGAGGGATTCTCTGAACACAAACGCGGAGGGGGTTTCTCCTCCTCCCCTCCCCCAGACATTGTCTTTGTCAGCTTGGCTTTCTTCAGAGCAAGCACAGGAAGAACTGAAAGCCAAATACATATAAATAGGGGTGAGAGGGGAGAGGAGGAGCAAACCCTCATCTTGCTTTATTTTAGGAGACAGAATGGGTATTAGATTGGTTTGGATTTTTTTTAACAAATCTTTCAAGCTAACCCCTGTGTGGGTTCATCTCCCTTTCAACCCCTATTAATTAGTGGATTTACATTGCTTACACAGATAACATCTATCAGTTATAATCTCTTCTTCAGGGAGGTGGATTTTAGTTGAAGCTATAGTAGCTATCTCTCTGCCTATTTTGTGAGGGTCTGGTGAAGATTCTTACATCAAAACATCATATTATTGTAATGAACACATTAATTTTGTTTATTTCCATGTGGTGACTACTACACATCACAGCAAGGTTTGACTCTGCCACTCACTAAGTTCATGCAAAGGTCCCATCCCATAGATAACCGCAGGCTTCCAGCTCACTAAATCCTTCCAGAAATGTTACTGTAAATCCCTTTATTAAGTACCTCAGCAATGATAACTGCTAAAGATGACTCTTTAAAATTAAAAGTTCAGTACTGAAGAATTTGGCCATATTCTTTGTTCTTTGGTGCATCACATAAAATTATGGTCTAAGGGTAAGATAGGGAACAAAGGAGCAGGGGGATAGCCATAATACATTTATGCTCTAGAAAGAATATCAGCAGTTGCATCATCTGATGGATCTTTGTTTTCTTGAGACCTTTTTGCTATTTTAGTTTTATTGAAGTAAATGTGAGTTTAAGTTGGGAAAGACAGAAGAAGTAAGCAGAAAAGGGCACAGAAAGGCTTTCTGTGTAAACATCCCATTTCTGTTTCTCTGGATTGATTTCTCCCATACATATAGTCCTGTGGGATCATGCAGGGAAACATTATTAGAGGTAGTTGCTGTGATTGCCTTCAAGCATCCTTCATCTTCCACTGCAGAAGCTTGAGGGAAACTCAGTCTTCAGGTATTAACATGACATGTAGAGTAAAAAACCTCTGTTGTTTCATATTCCTTAGGTTCTGGTGAGCATCCTTGCTCCTGCACTGATTTTTACAGGGCCACCCTACTGCAGGAATTGCTGGGATTACAAGGCTGGGAGCTCACGTTGCAGCCTCCTGTCCCCTCCGGTTCTTTTACGTGGCCACCTTTCCATGTTCTTGCCCTCTGTGCAGCAGGGAGGACTGAGCCACTCTAGACACAACTTCAGAAAGCAGGGAAATGTGGTTGTGTCTGAAACTGTAGGGATGTTGCAGGGTGTCCAGAACCGCAGCAACAAGTGAGAAAAATTGAGCTGGAAAATGTGATATATTTTTTAAGGCAACATTTTGAAAATATAGCCCTAGATGTCAGACTTTCCACTTTTCCCTAGGAAAAAAAAAAAAAAAAAGTGAATACACTGCAGTACAAGCACAATATAGAATTTGTGTGTACTGTAGTTTCTATGGTTGTCCATAAAAGATTCATTTTAAAATACATAATAATACATTTATCGCATTACCTTGTTAAAACACTGATGGTCTCTGAGCAGGGGTTTTCTAGGGATTAATGGCCAGAAGGGGCTAGATCTGCAGCTGATGATCACCATTAACCCCATCTGGTCAATAATCCATGTTAATCCACTTTTATTGGGCAGAGCGTCTGCCTAGCCTAGTGGTTAGCACAGCACACTGAGATTGTGGCTTCACTGCTTTTTTAAAGAAAATGAAAAGTGAGCTACTGCTGAAAGGAGGGAACAAATCCAGGCCCTGATCTCCAGCTGTGTGTTCCTACTAGCAATTGCATCCTTAGTCGGATCTGTTTGGAGATCGAACTGAAACTAGTCATTTTGTTTTGTAAGGTTGGTTTCCAGCTGAACTCACTGCTGCTGCACCCAGGTGATGGTTAGTATTGGCAGAAGCAAAGAGCCAGACCCAGGGAGGGAGCTGGATTAGGGGATTGGCAGAGGCCACAGGGCAGCCTAAGATAAATGCAAAATTGTGCTTTTGCTTGGTGAGCCTCAGCCTCTCTCCGGGGGATTAAACACCAGGCATCCCATGTGAAGGGCATGGGAGCTGGGAGCACTTTTCACTTTTCAAAACCCACCATTTGACTTCTCTGTGCTTTGCTTTCGCGGTTGGGAGGTAAGCTATGCTTTAGGTCATGTTTCAAAACCCTCTGGTGAAGGCAGGACAGGGGCTGCCCTCATGGCTCTGCGCGGGCTGTTGTTTGAGTACCTCGGGAGTGGAAGCGTGCTGGGCCCAGGGCTGCCCTGCGCCTGGGCCTTCTTTACTACAGCTGTTACAAACTGAGAGCAATGCGCAGAAACTCAGGCTCAGCTAATGCAAAGAACTGGGTTACCGTGGCTTCAAGGAAGATGTGTCACGCAGAGGCAGAGCTGATGTGTGAATGTCATACACGGGTGATGGAGCTTCAGCTGGTGCCTGCCGTGCACCTGTAGAAAATGCAGTATCGTTACCAGTTCCCAGACACATGGCTTAAGCCATTTCTTCCTGAGGTAGAAGTGAGCTTTCTGGTGCTTCGAAGGTGAGTGCTGTAATCTAGAGTTACTTCTTTGAGAGCATATTGAGCGACTCAGACCAGTAATTATTAGACTGATAATTTAGTCAAAAAAAAAAAAGGCCTTAAGGATATATTGTCATTACTTATTTTTATCTCTTTAGGTCTTTGTCTAATCGTACATTGTACAGTTCAGGTTTATCTCCCAATTTGGATGTGGCTTTTAACGCTTGCAAGAGGCCTTCAGTATTGTGCTGAGCAGGAGCACAGATGAGTCTTCCACGCTGTTGCCTCTGTTTGCTCTGCCAAGAAACCTCCCCTCATGCAGGGGAAAATATTTCCTCACGTCTGTCGAGAGCAGCTCTTCACGCCCAGCCAGCCACGAGGCCCTGCTACTTCCTGCTGAAAACCTTTTTAATGGCTGAGGGCACCAATTTACCTGGAGGGCAGAGCAGAGTAGTGTAACTGATGACAGGCAACCTTCCCTTCCCGCCTGTGGCAAAAGCTAACAGCTCGTGGCAGTGGTGAAAAGACTCGGGGGATGAGGGGGCTGCTTTTTGCAGGGGAGGTGCTGTATCATAACACTTGTGGCTGAATGCACGCAAGCCCTTTACCTGCACTTTGACCTTTGCAGCTTTGCTTCCCTGCGAGCTGAGGACCCTCCTTGAGGAGGCAAAGGAAATGAAGTGGCCCTTTGTGCCGGAGAAGTGGCAGTACAAACAAGACGTGGGCCCAGAAGACAAAACAAACCTGCAAGATATGATCAGCGCGAGGCTCCCTGAGTTACTGGTATGGACTTCACCCCCACCTCGTTCTGTAAAACCCGCGCGACTGAGGTGCTTCAGTGGGCACAAAGCCCTAGCAGGCGGGACGGGGATTATTTCAGAGACTGCTTTCTTGGTGACACTTCTGCTGTAGCAGAGACGTGCTGGTTGGCGAGCTGAGGTGAGCACGTGCCCGTCACAAAGGAAGTGGCTGCTCACAGGGGCCTGAGGGCCAGAGTGAGAGATGGCCCATTTGTTGCAGCGAGAGATTTTTGTTTGTTGCAGCGCTCAGGCTGCAGGTCAAAGTGCACGTAAGGGGAGAGAGGGAGCCAGAAGGTGCTGATCACTTCAGACTTTTTCACTGAAGCTGCTAGGAAGTGGTGTGTGTCAATCCCACCTTGCGAGACACTTTACCTCACTTCAGCATGTTCAGAGGGAATAGGAGGCAAAGTCCAGCTCCCACCCCCACCTGATGCCAAGTGTGTAAAATTAGTGGGAGCTCTACCTCACTGTTGGGATTTTGTGGTGCCTCGGCCGCGCAGCTCTTGGAGAGTGCGTGGACTGGGCAGCTGGCACTCGGCTTTGGGGGCTGGCTGGTTGCTGCAGTTTCATGTGCTCTCCTAGGCCAAAGAAGATAAAACGGATGGAGGACGTGAAATGTTCTCTGGCTGCAGGCATTGGATTGCCACCATGCTGAGAAAAAAGGGCTTAGATAACAATGAACTGTGCATGAATATATTGCATCTTCCGAGCTCTGAGCACCTTATGGGTCCAGAACTTTGCTCACAGAGACGTGCAGGGGTGGCTTTTTTTTTTGTGCTCTGCCAAGAGTAGGTTGGGCAGCGCTCTGTCACTGTGCCTGAGTCCGTGGAGCAGTGTTGTTTCTGGTGTCAGAAATGAATGTTTACCTCTTTCTGGAAATCTGATGTTGAAATAAGACTAAAATGAGAAAGACTTACATAAAGCTTTAGAAAACAAGGTTTTTGAACAGAATTGTGCATTTTTTAAATTTAAGACTGCTATGGGGAAGTGAGGATTATTTCTCTTGGTAGGGTTTGCATAATTGAACACGTGCTTTTTCAAGAAAACAACTTGACAGGATTCCTTTGGGGATCTAACCTGGCCAAAGGCAGGAAAGCTAAGAATTTACTTACGCAGCTTCTCATGTGGGTAAAGAAGGCTTGTCTGAGTAAGGAGTTGCAGGATCCAAATTGTCCTGGGAGAACCCACCATGAAAGATTAGAAAGCAGGAAGAAGTGCTGGAGTGCTTTTTGTTTTTCTAATTTTCTCAGGCATCAGACATGACATAGCAGATAGAAGAGTCCCTTTGCAGTGATGAATGTGATACCTAGCCTAATGAGAGTCCCTTGAGCAGGACAGACATACACTGAAGAGGAGGTGTTTGATGCTTTTTGCGCTTACTGTGGTGCACGTCCCAAGCCAAAGCAATCGCGTTGCTTGTGGGAAGGGGCAATCTGACCTGAAAAGCAAGGGGCCTGGGTGGGAGCTGGCCCCACAGAAATCAGGCTGCAAAACTGCCATTAATTACAAGGAGGGGGCATGAGATTTTGCTTGTTTCAGTGAGAACCCTGCCGAAGTAAGTTGTTTGAGGACACAGCAGCAATGAGAAGTCCCGCAGAAAAGCTAATGACGAGGTTGTAATTTCCACGACACAGATACTTCATTGCCAGCGTCCCCTCGCCAACATACGTTCTTGGAATTCTCAATTCAGTGGTTGGGGGTGAAGGGGGACGGGACTCTTCCTGGGTATTTATTTTCTTCTCTTTGGTGTGTGTGGCCTTAGACAGAAATTTATGGCAGTGGTTGACCTCCTTTACAATTCCCGCGCAGCGCTCTAACTTTGGAGCATTTGTCTGCTCTCTCCCAGGATAAGCACCTGCAGTAAACTCCCTGAGAGACCTGGATAGATGGGAGATTAATGTGGCTGTAATAGTGGAGCAGTGTTTCCAGCATTATGCCCTCTCCCCAGGTAGATGGATCTTTTCTGAGATGATACCAATTATTTATTGCTGAAACATCTGTTGATAACTGCAGCTGCCCTTGTTAAACAAAGCATATCATGGGGTCATAGACTATAGGGACCTAAAATCCTACCGCATGCTAGTTTTAGACTATTCACGAACACCCCCTGAAGTCCATTGGTTACCGTTGTGTTCAATGTTTCATCATGCGGGCGAAAATACTTTGTAAACATTGTGCTGGCTTTCCCCATGTGCTTTGAAGTATTATTTCATCTTCATTGGTAATTTATATTCCAGGGCCATTGTACCATGGGAAAAAAGGGAAAACCTTTTTTTTGTTTTCCATTTAAGTGTAGATAGACTGACATTTTGACCTGTATTATTAGTATTAGTCAGGAAAAGGGATTTTTTTCCCCTTCATCCATTCCCCCTCCTTTTTTTTAATAAAATTTCAAGGCAGAGCAAAGACTGCTTCAGTGCTTTGAATAAAAAGCTGGGGGGAGAAATGAGGCTGAAGAGAAGTGATTACAGTGTGATGAGGAAAGATAAAAGTCTGAACAACTTTTTTCTTCTTCTTTTTTGTTTTGGTTTGAGGGCAGAGGGATAATTTAATTCCCTAGAGCAAAAATAAGTCTTTGTTGACTTATTGTTCAGAAAAACCTTTAAAATTTTTCATCTGTTTATTTTAATTTGCCATGCTTAGAATAAGCTCATAAACCGTAATTCATTACATTTTAGAAGTGCTTTGAGATCCATGAATGAAAGGCACTTCATTACCATAACACACTGGCGCTGTTATGAGGGGCCAGATCTGGCTACCAGTGCTCGTGATGAGGATGTTTTACTCAGCAAGTAGCCTGAAAAGCTCCATGAGACCAGCACAGGGAGTAAGCGGATTAGGCTTTGGCTTCAAGGGTTTGCCTTAGTGTCGCACTTTAAAAAGTGGGATGCCCATTGCTGGCGGCTGCATGCTAGTTTGATACATCAGGAAGGCAAAGCCACCTGCATCCTTTTAAAGTGCTCCTCTTTGCTAGGGGATCATTACTTCTGCATGCTGACTGCAGCGTTGCGAAGGCATGGCAAAAACAGACTGAGGAGAGGCAAAGGAGCAAAGGGAAGGGACAGGGGAAACCAGAGTTTCCTCAACACTCTCAATGAAGCCTGAGTTCAGTGAGAGTCACATTACCTCATAGAGAAGAGCTCAGTTTTATCTCCCTTTTCTCTCTGATACAAAAAAATAACCAGACCTCTTAGGAATTTGAAGGCAGGAGATCTGCAGTAATACTTAGTGCAAACCAACACTTGAAGTTTTATGAGATCTTTGCACCTTGTACAAAACTCTTTTTTTTCTCTGCTGCTCATTTGGGTAGCTCCTTCCTCACCACATCACCCATTTGGTGGGGATTTGTGCTGAGGTCCAAAGGACAATAACCAGTATTTGTTACCAAAGCAAAAACTTGTAAACACTAGTATTTTACTTGATGGTTTGTTTTATTAACAAGTCAAAGCAAAATCAGCATTGTCACAGGACCGTGCTGACAAATGTCAGTGCAGAGGGATTGCTTTATTCTGCCTTAAAACCCACATGTTCCTCAGAGTTAGGACTTTCAATGGAGCCTCCCAAATGGAGGCTTTCAGTGGTTCCCCTTCCTGCAGATCCCTGGAATAGGATGTGGTAGAAGTGTCTTTCTGCTCAGTAACCAGCCAACAGAGGGCAACATGCCCATGTCCACGTCGGCTGTGGTCTGGCAAACCCTCTCCTGGGGTCTCACTGACAGACTTCTCTGTGTGTGCTTCTCAATGCTGGATTATTCGTTCAAGATTCTGGGGTTTTTTTGCAATATCAGGACTCATGCTCAAACCCACCCTAATGCTGTAGGACTTCACTTTGCTATTATCTTAGGTACCAATAGCCACTGTGGCTGGCATTCAGCCACAGACCAGGCGGCTGGGGCAGGAACAGCGCGAGCACAAAAGCCAAGCGAGACCTTTGACGTTTTCATCATCTAAGGCCTTGCCCATGCAGAGACACCAAGGAAAACAATTAGCACTTCATTGTTAAGTGGACTAGACCTGAAATCTGTGGGCGACAGTGGCCTCTGCACTGAAGGTGTCTCAGTGTGGGGGCGCCGGGCGCGCGGGCTCGCATGCACCCCTCAGAACACGCCTCGTGGAGCCGCCTCAACGGCCGCGGCAGGAGCCAGGCAGGCTCTTCTGGCCTTGTTTGTGCAGAATTTCACTGAAGTTAATGGGAATGCTGAAGAGAACAGAAAATCAGCTCAAGCCAGGGCTGCGGGGAATTTGGCTATTTACATGCTGATGGATTATCATTAGGGAAATCCCTCTGAGGGAAGTGCCCTAACTAGCCTTAGGTGTGTGTGGCACTTGAGAGCTGGAAGCCTTTGAAAAAGAAATAAAGAAGGGGCTGAGGATTTAATTTTCTCTGCAATGTACCCGTTGGTGTGGGAACAGACAATTGAAGCCCTAGATCCTAGCCCTGGGATCTTGTTTTTTCGGGATGACCTTTTGCTACCTGCTTCATAAGAGCTCCTCTTGGGTGATCCCGGTGAAATGGAGAGTGACGTAACGGAGAGCTGTGGGCCAAGTTTGGCACAAGGGGGAATTCACAGTCTTTCCTGTGTTGGGTTGATCTCTGACATGTCAGGGCTTTTACATGAGAAATACCAGAGATCAGGTTCTGCGTGTGCAGGGGAAGAGCGGGTACCTACTTGGTGAGTCACGGTGGGCAGTGCTGTGGGCACTGAGCCCAGGGAAGCCACTCATTATTTGTCCCCCTAGACTGAAGGGCAGCTTTATAGCTTGTCGCAGGGTGACTCCTTTGATGTTGCCAGCCTGCAGTGCTGAAAAGCGCTCACTCATCCTCAGGGGCTCACCTGTGTGGAAAAAAGTAGAGCAGAATCCGTTTATGGAGCAGCAAGTGAAAAATGTGAAGTCTGATACTGGATACCGAGAGAGGTATTGATTCTCTTTGTCGATAGCAAGGATTTCCTTTTCTCGGATGCTGCTTATTGGATCAGGGAGAGTCATTGCTGGCATTTAGATATTTTAAAGTATTAAAATATCCCCTTTAACGTAGTATTTTAACATGCCGCAGAGAATTACTGCAGTATTTGGGATATAATCTAAATCTGGAGCACAGCAGGGCAAGTCTTAGGGCCAAAAATTGCTTGTTGCACCTATCCTGGGTAACAAGCGAAAGTGGGGGACTCCTGGAGATGACAGCCCCCCAAAACTCTGCTGCCTTGGCAGATACACCTGCTAAAGGAATTTCCTTAGCACTTTAAATAATTCTGTTTCTGTCCTTCCCCAAAATGCTGCTGTTCAGTGGCCTGAGGTGCCTGCTGCTTTCCTCCCTCCTGGCACCTCTCAGGTTCCTCACACACGTGGTTTTCGCTTGCACGGGCAGGTAACTGTGCTACTTCTGCCTGCAAGCAGCATTGAGATCTACATGAAAATAGCAGCATGGTCAGGGATGGTAGTTTCCTTCTCTTGCAGGGCAGTGGGAGACTCTTTCCGTCCTGCCAAGGCCTGGAGCATGCTGCGGTAGCTGGTCCTGCCAGCTGCATGCTGCAGATGCTCCACTCCTTGCCGAGAGGAAAGGGAGAATCCTTGAACTGGGGAGTGCAAGCTTAGAACAGCAAATAGGACATACTGATAGTGATAAAATTAAAGCACTGGCAAGTTAAACTGGAAGAAAAAAAGGAAGGGTTAGCGATAACAGCCGGGATCGCTACTGCTGTATTGCTTTCTCACTTGGTGAAGGAAAATTGGTTGGTTGTAAAAACTGGCCTATTCTGTGGTATTTTGAGCTGCTAATAATGGACTGAATGCTGCTTTCATTGAATAAGCCCCCAACTTTCCATTGCTTTGAGAATGAATAATTTGAGCTAATTAACAGTTTCAGAAGCTCAAGCCATCAGATTGTGCCCTCTCCTGATCTGAGCAGAGGTGAGTGTCCGGAATCCTCTTATTCCTGAGTCCGCAACTGTTTGCTATGGGACTTGACTGCCCTGCATTTCAAGCTTATCCATCTGTGCGTTGCGGACACGCTTTCTTCTTCCCATCACAGCGATGGTAGGAGGCTTAATTCATTGTTATTTGTAGAGTGCACACTGATTGCCAGCTGAAAGGCAGAGATTGATAGAGAAGTCCCGTGCAGTGACAGCAGATTTGGTCTCTTGGAAATGCAGGCTTTGCTAACAGTGCGTGGGGTAAAAGGGTGAGACTTCAGCTAAATCCGCTGGTGTTTTGACTGTGCATTTAATCCGACAGAGGACGAATGTAGGAAAAAAAGTGAGCAATTTGTTCGGGTTCATGTATTTCAGTGATGTGCTAACTAGGGAGAGATCCTGAGAGAGAGAACTAAGGCACCTGGAAATACATACCATTGAAACTCCTGCAGGGCACAGAATTAGAATTTCTTTGTTAACTGACTGCTTTTGTGGTTTTTTTTTTCTTTTGCTTGTTTGTTTGTTTTAATATTTTTGAACTTCAGCTGCAGTTACAAATAAAATTAAGAAAAACACAGTTTAAGTTTGAGCTATGATATTTGCTTATTTTCATCTATTTTCCAAGCTGTGGTCATACTCTGCAAATTAAATGATTTCTGCCCCTTGCTGTCTAACCTTACCACTTGCAGAGGCTTCTTTCCAAGAGAGACCCTCCCCAGCCTGCACACTGTGTGTGAGGTTTGTCTATGGGATCCTCGCTTTATAAAGAGGGCAGAGAAAGTGGATTAAATCAATATTTCATTTATTTGTGCTTGTAATTCCTCTTACATCAGCTGCCACATAAAGATTTCCCCTATTTTCTTCCCCTCCTCCTCAGCCTCATTTACTATGCACCAATAATTTCCCTTTGACGCTTTCCTGCCAGTTCTAGTGCCAGATGGCTCCGGTTCGAGCTTCTCCCCTCTCTTGGGAACAGCCCCCATTGTCAATGCAAAGGAGGCATCGTGGCTTTGAACCCAAAGCTGGGACCCAAACTTCAGGCGCGATGTGAGGAGGAGCTAAAACACTAATGCAGGAAACCATGCAAACAGCACACCCTCCCACTCATGGCCATTAAGGAAAAACCCTTCACTAAAGGCTGTTTTGCATTTTCCCCAATGGTCCATGTATAGAAATCTCGTGCAAATTTAATTCTGTCACCACCTGATTCCACTTCCCAGCCATGAGGTTCCCTTTGTGTCATAAACTCAATTAGACATATGCATTTCACATCATGGACACAGATGTTAAAACAAAGTGTGCGCGTACCTCTGTCTAGCTCTGCGTAGATGTGCATACATAAGCTTTAAAATGATAAAGAAAGTGAGTAAATCTGTTTACTGTGCTAGCCCGCTATGCAGAACAAAGTGCCCATATGTGGCAAGTGGGGCTGGACTTCTGATTGTGTTCAGCGAGGCTGCTGCATCTTTGAAGTCAATAGAGTTTCCCTGGGTCTGCGCTGGGTGACAGAGAGCCGTATTAGGGCCTCTCTTGCATTTCATTTAGAAGTGGCAAGGGGAGTGTCTTTGTGCATGTTTTGTGTATGTGCCCAGCACGACAGTGCATTATCCGGAGGTGCTAAGGAATTTTACAGTCACACAATTTGGCAGTGAATGAAAGAAGTGGGTATTAATTTCTCGGTGTATTGCTTGCAACACGGGACATAATTGCAAGGACTGACACCGAACCATGTTTCTGTGTGCCACACAGCATGCAGCCCTGCCTTTTTAAAAAAAATAGCAGAGTTTCTCTCCCTGCCTTGACTTTTCTACATTTTGTGTCCATTTGGTTTTGGAGAGGGACACAAGAGGTTTCAGCATTGAGCAGAGAGTTAAATTATGCAGCTGCAAGACTGCCAAGCCCTTCAGAATAGGATGCTTCGTTTAGATTTTCCACAATGCTATTGAAGTGCTTATTTTCCTCCTGAAGAGACACAAACAGATGCAAACTTCTGTAAACACTTTAGAAATGAATTCAGTGAGTTTGGCCTCTCAGCAGTGCTCAATAGCTGACAGAAAAATGTCTAATTAGTGCAAGTGGAAATAATAGGGCCACTTGGATTCCTTCCATCCTCCTCCAAGTCTACTTTTCCTAGGGACTCAAAGGCCCTTTTGTTTGGTAGGTCACCCTCTCTCAGGCTTTTGTGCTCCAATCTATTAAAGGAAGAAGGGGAGGAAAAAAAATAGATTAGGCGATGCTCTGTGCTTAAATATATGGCCTGTTCATGAGCATTTCAAATGGATAGTTTGCAGTGTCAGTTTACAGGTGCTTGGAGAGGGGGATTCCTCCATTGTCAGTGGGCACAAGCAGCGCTGCTGCGCGCGCCCGAGGCGCCAGGAATCCTTTTCAAGTGCCATCCTCTTAGAAAACTCAACTTGGGCTCAGGAGAAAAAAAAAAGAAAAAGAGGAAATTTGTACAAATCGACCTCGCTGAAGTGCAAACAAGCCAGCAAATACTTGCTGCAGATCAGTAATGCAATCCAGCACTCATGTGATGTATTGCAGGCTCTTCTTCTGAAATAGGCTTTCCCCTGCGCCTCCAAGGGCTCTGGGCTTTTCAAGTCAGTAAGTATTGTTTGACCAAGCTGTGAAGATTCCTCCTCTACGTTGGAGGATGGTTTTGCTGCTAAAAGTCTAGCTGAATCTGGTTGTCACTGTGGTCTAGAAGCAGATTAGGCTGGGGAGGAGCCCAAGAAATTGGCCCTAGCATGTCCGAGGTAGCTAGCAAAAGCCAGGTGCCTGGCTCGATGCTCTTAGGCCTCTGTCGCTTCACGTGCTGCAGGAAGGCAAGTGGAAGAAACGTGCTGCAGACAGAAATGGGAGATAGCGGTCAAACCCCGTGTTCTACTGTGGACTTGCACGAGGTTTTCTGGCCAGTCTCTGGTTCTTTGGTGGTGCAGTGGGGCCTGATTCTCCCTCCCCGTGTTTCTTTGTCTGTCATCACTGTAGTTACTTGCTGGCGTCAGGAAGATAAAGACGCATCTTTTTCGTGAAGGGACTTGATAGGGTTCAAGGTAGTGGATTCTTTTGTTTGTTTGTTTGTGTTCTCTTGTGATTTACATACTCCAAAACAGTACTTTAATATTGCCACCTCCAAGGTGCTGGAGTGAAGCTGGGAAGCAGAAGGGCAGGAGCTCTGTAGACCACATGAGGCTGTTGAAGGGCGGGTGTCCATCAGGACCTGTGACCTGAGGGCTGTGCCTGGTACTTGCGAGCCTCCCTAGCTGGAGATTTGCTGTCATTGCAGCCGATTGCTGTATTTCCAGAGCTGAGTGCTTCTCCCCTCCGTGCCCTGTCTTTCTTCAAGCTTTGCAGCAGTTGTGTAAGAGAGAGACTGTTTAAAAGGCAGAAGTTTAAAGACATCATTTCATATTCTTGTTCATTCTGTCTCCTATGCTGTGGGGAGATTTTGATGCAGGACGCAAAGGAGAGGACTCTGGTCACTGCTGTTAGTCATTCATCACACCCAGCTGAAACCAGCTGTATCAGAGAGGTGTTTCGCTTCTGCCTCCTCCCCACCAGACCTTTGGAAAGCAACCTCTTAGCATTGGCGTGCGGGGTGCTCCCCTGCCCCATGAGCAGGAGGGCTGCGTGCCCGGGGAGGGCAGTGTCCTGGTCCCCTGGCGATGGGGACTCCTGGGTAGCCACAGGGGCCGTGTGCCTCCACGCGGCTGCCGCGACGCCTTCCCCTGCGCTTCGGCACACGCTGCCTCGGCAGCACTGGGTGACGCCTCGTGTCGCTCTGGGGGCTCAGTCGTGCTGGGAGTACTGGGAGACTTAATGCAGATTTAGAAATCATTAAATATGACCCGCAAAGTAAAAACATTGGACTCCTGCCCTGTTTGTTCCTTTGTGGCGTACAAAGGAGCGTTTGATCCTGCAGTCTTAATGCTGCATTAATGATGGTTGTTTATATTTAGGGCTTGGTCCCATAGGGAGCAACAGGTCCCCTGGGAGTCCCTCATTTCCTAGGGCACTTCTAAGGAAAAAGCAGAAGAGGAAGGCTGGAACTCAAACGTACTATTCCCACTGAAGTCAGTGGGAGCACTCGCTAATCAGCAGCAGTGATAAATCAGACCATGTAGACGTTTACAAATTCATGCATATTCAGAGAAGACTCGTTTTCAGAAATGATTTGAAAATACA
The DNA here is from genome assembly GCA_013389825.1 of Crypturellus undulatus. Classification (NCBI taxonomy): domain Eukaryota; kingdom Metazoa; phylum Chordata; class Aves; order Tinamiformes; family Tinamidae; genus Crypturellus; species Crypturellus undulatus. The sequence goes on along the minus strand of VWPW01017286.1, from coordinate 174,406 downwards.
TTTTCTGGATGTGCCTTAGCATCCGACTATATGCCAAAAAGAACAAGTGGTCGTTCCCCATTTCTGTATGGAGAGCTTGAGCTTGATCTAGGACAATTGCTATCACGACCATTTCCAGTCTTTCCAGTTTCTTATTCCCTTTGAACTAATTGTTGGTAATGCTACTAATTGGTTGGGCGTAATTTAAATTTGTTAACAGAGCAGCAAATTATATGGTTCCAGATACTACACAACAAATAGACAAGAACAAAACAGGAATGAAGGCTACAGTACTAACAAAATACACAGCTGGAAGCTTCCTGTCTTAAACTAAAAATGGGACTGAATTAGTCATAATTAGAGATAATAATAAATCCTATTTGATCACAATCCCCAAGGCTTTCCCCTATATATACATGCCTAGAAATATAAAAATTACAAGCTGAGTGATGAATGTTGAGACAGCCTTTTAACAGCTAATATTAATATTTGCATGTTATTAATATTTGGCATATTTTCATTTGCGTGTTATAAGAGAGTTGTCTTACAGCAGCTATTTTTAAGTGGTCTGTAGGCAGCACTGTGAGGCAGAGGCTTCTTAAACCTGAATATTTCCTGTAAACAGCTAACTGAGCCTTTCCTACTTGAGTTTCTTCAGGGCTGAAGCGTGATCTGGTGTCCTTTTCAGATTTATTTGAAAGCCTCCATCATGGTCAAGGACTGCGTGACAGCGGCTGCTATCGTGTTTCTAATTGACCGCTTCCTCTACTGGCTCGACGCCTCCGGCGAGCTGCTGCGGATCGCCAAAGGTCTGCACCGGCTGCAGCCCGCGGCGCCGCTGGGCCCGCAGGTGCTCATTCGCCAGGCCCGCCTCTCCGTCAGCGCAGGTAACCGCGCTCCGCAGCGCTCATCCCTCCATGCTCTCGGCTCCGGCCCAATTAGGAGCTACTTGACTTTCAAGAAGATACTTTGTCCCTTTCTAGGGATGACCTGCCTACCGTCCTGGTGCCATCTTTTCAAACGCACAGCCCACTCCCAGCCCCCTCGAGCCCTCCCAGCTCCTCTCACTAGCACAAAGGCGCTGGTATAAAGGGTTTCAGAGCCAAAAGCGGTAGAGAAAATTGTGAAAGGGTGTGGAAAATACTAATTGGAGCTTTTGTTCCTTAACAAATCTTCCCTGCTGGTTTCAAACAGGGGTATATGAATTGCTATACTTCTGACCAAGGGTCTTTAAAAAGTAAATTAGAATCCTGGCATTTTCTCTGCACTGTCCCAGCTGCTTTTTTTTTTTTTTTTTTCCTTCAGTAGACCCACTTGACTATGCAAACAATGCACCTTACAAATTGATAAAATTTGATTTAGAAAAGATGATGTCTGTTGTTCCTACAATATGGACAGCACCTGGAAGAATTTTAGTCTATCTTCTCCCTGTGCCTTTGGCGAGAACAAAGTCAAACAGGTTTGGTTTGAAAAACACAGTTTAGGAATATTTTATTTGCATAAATTGGTGAGAACTATCAGTTTTCTTTATAGCTGTTTTTATTTGTAACTGTGGACTTGCAATGCGCCCATTACCATGGTATTAAGGTACTGGCACGTGCAATTTATGGGCTAGTTTGCCCAGCATTTACAGCTCTCTACAGTTGGAGCAGTCTTGTTGAATTCAGTTGGACAATCATGACAAAAAGCAGGGTTCAACATGAATAAAACTGATCAAATTAGTCCTTAGGCATTTCCTGCAGCCCATCAAGCCAGCCATGGATGATTCAGGCCATGAAACATGCAACAAAAACACATCACACACTTGTAGCATATGACAAGCAGCTGAAAAGCAGAATGCCCATCTTTGTTGCATCCAATTATGCTGGGGTTTTTTTAGTTATAAATTCTGTGCTTAAAGTGTTTCTCCAAAGCCAGGTAGCGAGTGACAGGGAGTCAGCATAGCCTCAGCTATGCTTTCTGCAGTGGGACCTCAGTTTGTCTGGCCTTGAGATGGCTCTGCTGAGCTTCCCTAATAGCAAGCTCCTCAAGAGACCAAAATAATTTTACATTTAGAAAAGACAGGTTTTCTTGAGACAGCAACAGGCAGCTCTGCTGCTGAAGGAACCAGGCTGGACTGCTTTCCTCTGCAAAGAAGAAAAGTGAGGGATTCCCCATGTTAGGGGAGAGTAGCGGGTCGGTGCCTGCCCCAAGCTTGTTGCCACCTCCCATGCGCTGAAACCAGCAGCCACCCCAACGAGTGCAGTGAGAAGCGAGTGCCTTGAGCCATTTGCCAACAGTATCAGTCTGGTAGTGGCAGCTGAATTTACTCCAAAATCATTGCCCAGCTTTACCTCTCTCTCAGAGGAAAAGTGGTTTTGGCTTCTCCTTGCATGGCAGAATAGGAACAGACTCATGTTAGAATAGGAATGGCATGCACAGAAATTCAACAGAAATATCTGAGCCTGACTAGAGGAAGCTTTTCTTCCATTTAAAGGTTGAGCACTCTTCCAGGAATATACAGCATTAAGTTATATGCTGTTATATATGTGCATGTGTGTTCGTGCGTATATACAAACATGTACTTTTATCTTACTGTACTGCCACATTTTTACAGAATACAGCATGTAAACAGATAGAAATATGGGCAGAAACAAATGTATGTGCAAGTGATTTCAGCGTGTAGTAAGTATAACAGGTGTCTTTGTGGGATTTTCTAAAGAGGCTAACTAGAAACAGCTACCCCTTCAGCTGTTTTTAATGCAATGATTTTGTATATTCCAAATAACAGATATTAAATAGATTTCTGACCATGAGATAAAATCTCATAGTGCATATTTGAATCGAAAGTTAGACTAAATGTGGTGCAGTGACAGTGATGGGAAGATGAATAAAATTTGCAGAAGAATTTCTGCACAAATAAGTGTGTTTGTTCAAATCATGTTGTGTGATGCATTTTTACATTATTAATTTTCTTTTTTTTATGAGGTAAACTTTTAAAAGCTGAATATATCTTAAGCAGCCTTATTAATGACAATGGAGCAACAGGTATGTATGTATTCTTTTCCAATTTCATAACTTTTATTTTGATGAGATTTTTTTTATACTAATGATAATAGTCACACAAATTTCAAATAGGGCCAGTCAGACCTCAGTAGTGACCCATTGTATCATACCTCTCTGTCATCACCTTTCTCAGCTAAATTGTGGAAACTTTAACTTTCTGTTTTAAAACTTCCATAATTTATGCTTGTATATCTTCTCTTTTTTGGAAACATATTTTGCATTGATGATAACACTATGAATTTCTCTGCCTTAAGAATTTTAAAATGTAAACCGATTTCAATACCTCAACTGATCTTGAAAACAAAGACCAAAAAGAAACCCAAATCCAAGCATTGTTAGTGTAATGCATATCCTCCAAAGTCACACTGACCTTATGAACTGAATGGATACTTTATTCTAAGCCTGCACACGGGCTGCGGTGTAATTATTTAGCGTCCTTTAGACAAAAAAAGAGAACGAGTCTGGGATCTTACAGCGCTTTCCTCTAGTGCTGGATAGGCATGCAAAAGTGTACAAGGAGGAACATCCTTGATGGCTTGACAGTATTTTTAGAAATTATATATTTTGCTTCACTAATCCACCTTCATTTTCCTTCACCAATTCACTAATTGTAACAGACATCCAAAGAGCATTATTTAATTGCTATTCTTGAGACTATATATTTTTCAGGGTTTACATCCGTTATGTGTCTTACTAGCCTTTAGGAATTATTTAGCCAATAAATTCAGGTTTCCCTGCAGCCATGAAAATTAGGAAATTTAGGAAACCTGTTCTGTTTTATTTTAGTTTGTTTTTAATTTGAAAGTTAGATTCTCTTACATTTATGTAAAATAGGTTTGAACAAAATAATAGGTATCAATGTTAAAGTAATACCGTCTGTTAGAAACACTGCATTACAATTCTCCTGAGATTATGCTGTTCTTTTAATGTTATATGCACAATATCCAGTGATAACACTTGTTTAACATTGAACATGCATTGTTGAACAGATACCTCACGTTGAGAATAGCAGTGAAATATTTATGTTCTTAGGAAAGCTTATTGCATTGATTTTATATTATACTGAGTTGTTCAAATACACATTTGACATCATATTACTTGATTTGTGTAACTAATCATACTCTGTACATGAAAACTGTTGTTTTAAAATACATAAAATACGGATATCTGAAAAGAAAGCATACTTTATCAATGGTTAAAATTATGTATTGTGCTCTCCTGTATATAGTGATGGTAACAAAGATATTTCCATATTAATTCTTTTGATTGATTTTTAATATATCTCTATATAATGTTTATATAAAATGACCTTTTGTTGTCTCACGGAAGAACAACACTATTTTTGTGTTGCTCTTATGTTCTGTATAGCTGTGATTTAAACTACTTGCTTCTGTATCTATCTTGTTGTCTTCCTTCATGTACTGTCACTTTTGTCATCTGTCTGCCTCCAAGGCTTGTCTCACCCAGTTGAATTCAATGAAAAAAATCCCATTGCTTTGCTGGGGTTTAGGTAACCCTTAGAGGCTTAAGATGACAACATCACCTTTTGTACTCTACTAAATTTTTCAGTGCTTTTCAGGTACATGGCGATATGCTAAGGAAAGTGATAGGACTCTTGTTCAGTCAGTCTGCTTACAAATCAGAGGACAGATTCTGCAAAAACTGGGTAAGATTCTTTTTCACAAACATCTGTTCAAATTTTTTTGCTGTTTTTCTTTCTTTGCAGTCAACACTCTAAATGATATGCATGTCATATGTAAAAGTTTTAGCTTATGTAAAACTTCTGCCTGATGTCCACAGCACAGCTACAGAGTATGAGTTGTACACATCTGCTTGAGGATCTAGAGCCATTTGCCTAGAAACCACATTTTAGAAAACACTTTTTTTCTTTTTTTTTAACCAGTCAAATTAGAAGTCAAGGAATATTTTCAAATGTTGTTCCATATTTTCCTGTGTTATTCCATATTTCCTAATGCTTTTTTTTTTCAAAATTTTCTATTCCCAAAGGCAAGTAGTAGCTTATCATAAGTACACTGCAGTGGTTTCCTCTGTAAATACAAGAAATTCCCTAGCTTTTGAGTGTGACTAACTGACACTCTCACTAAAACAAAAAGTGCCATGTTACAGTTTTGTGCTCTTCTGGGAACTGCCTAGCCCACTGAAAGCCATCTGTAGCAGTTAGCTGCTTTCGTGACTATTTTTCTGCTTTATTTCAGGCATGTGGTATGAAGCAGCAGAGTTGATCTGGGCGTCAGTTGTGGGATATTTCAAACTTCCTCAACCAGATAAAAAGGTAGGATGCCTTTTCATTTCGGATATCCTTGCTGATCAAAAAATCCCTTTGCTTCAGTCATATCTTTTAGAAATAATGTTTCACCTGTTATATGCCTCAGACCAGATTAACATTCAGGAAAAATATTTTACCTGGTGTCTATATCGCACACTGTGAGTGTCTCTCTCTATATCTGTGTATGAACATATGTATGAACATATATATATATGTGTGTGTGAACATATATATATGTGTGTGTGTGTGTGTGTATATATATCACATACTATGAATACACTGGGAATTCTTGATTTTTGTAAAAATCTGTTTATTTGTTTTGAAATAGAGTAATAAGCTAGTAAAGTGTTCTGTCCCCAAAATGACTTGTTTTCATAGGCTACACATAATCAGCATTATTGCTTCTATCATCTTTCTAGACATCTTCACTTTGGACTTCTTAGAAAGAGTGGGATGTACTAGTGAGATTTTAAACACTGGTTTTGGTTTACTACAGTCTTTTTCACAAAACAGTAGAAACAGATTTGACTCCTTTTTTCACATGGGATCAGCCAGGGTTTATTGCAGTTTTCGGAAATCCCACAAGACTACACTTTATCACAAAAAAACACCTGAGAAAAACTGCTAAGGAAAATGCAGTGCTATTTAAGTTTCTATTCAAATCCAGAGATATTTTTAATCTGGATACCTGACATTCTTGAAGCCTCACATGTTTTATCAGCCTGCATTTTGTGCAAGATAGATAAATAAAAACTCATTAAGAAGTCCTGTCTTCTTAATCAACTTTGTAATAATTAAGAGCTTTTTTATGATGCGTCTAAATAGCATCTAACATATTATGAACACCAAAAATCAAAGTATGGGGAAAAGCTCTACATTATTCTTCCGTTTCTCTTTCAGGGAATTGCTACTTCCTTGGGTATTTTGGCAGACATCTTTGCTTCCATGAATGAGAAAGATTATGTCCGCTTTAAATCCAGTGCTGAGATTGACCTGGTAAGCTTTGATATTTGTCTGTAGGTTCTCCTGCTGAATTATCTGTGATTGTTCCAAATTTATGCACATTTAGTTTGTTCTCCAGCTCTTCTTCTTTGCTAAAAGACTGAAGAGAGCTCCACTGCTCTAGTGGGAAAAGATCATTAGCAACTACACAGGAAAAGCACTTTGTTTTAGAATAAAAACACATTAAAATATTTATTGTGTGTGTAGGTATGCTTGCATTCATATAAAATGTAACATAAATATATGTATTATTTAATAGAAAAATTGTACCATGTTTATCAAGCCAAATTGTAGCACAAATACAGTGCAGCTGAGTAAAAAGATACCTGCAGAACAGAAAATCACAACAGACCTGGCTGTTATTTTGTAAGATTTGATGTCTCAAAAGATTTGAAGGTGTCAGAGAGCTTAGCAAACCTACAGATCCCTTTGGTCTCACATAGGGTCTTCTCTTCGAAAAACAAAAAGCCTCTGAGCTGGGGTTGTCACTCTGTTTGTTTGTTTGTTTTCCATTTTACCAGCGCCTTCTTGGAGAGTTCAGCCATCGTTTATTGTCAGCTGCAGAGGCCTGCAAGCTAGCAGCAGCCTACAGCCAGTACACGCCGCTCTTCGTGCTCACAGCGGTGGTGAGTGTGATTCCTCCTCATTCTGAAAGAGTCATTTGAATAAGAGAAGAGTCTAGGTTAATAAATTTAGATCTAGAGTCAGCTTTCAAACACTGCATTGTTCAGGATGTTCCTGTCTGTGTTGTGGGTGTGATGCTACACATTATACAGAACTCTAATCTGAAGCTAAACAGAGAAATATAGGCATTTAAAAGGAAAACAAGATTTCCTGCTGGAAGTACAGCAGCAGGCAGCCCAAGCCAATAATAGATTTTGTTTATTTGCAACAGAGGATCGGGCTTATTGATCTTAAGTCTTTCTTCCCTGCAGAACATCCGTGGGACATGTTTGCTGTCCTACAGTCACTCCAGGGACTGTCCTCCAGAAAGGAAAAAGTTCTACTTGTGTGAAGCAAAGGAGTCCTTTGAGATCGGCCTCCTCACCAAGAATGAAAGCAGTCCAGTCACCAGCAAGCAGGAGCTCCATAGCTTTATTAAAGCTGCTTTCTGCCTCACAACAGTGCATCGATGGCTCTATGGGGAGAGTGAGAAGCTCCGTGACATGAGTCAGCTCTGTAAGGAAGCCATGGGGAAACTGGACACGTACAGCACTTCAGTTGCAGAAGATGGAGACAAAGGAGCACTCGCCAAAGGGATCATGGCGCTGATCACATCCGTTAAGGAAGCCTTGCAGGTTAGAGACTTCCCTAATTCTGACGCCAGGTCTTACGTTCCAGACAGTTATAAGGGCGCTGTGGAAAAACTCACTCTTCGAGGGGAAGCAAACTTTGACAAAATCCTTGCAACGTATTCACAGCATCATATCTCAGTGTGTGAAGTATTTGAGAATACTTGCAGGATTCATAAAACTACAGCAGGAGAAGCCAAAATGGGAGCTTGCATTACAACCTTAAAAACAGAAACAAAAAGCATGGACACCGTGTGTACCACTGAGGAAGTGGGTAAGGGGAAAGACGCTGCCAAAAGATGTACGGCATCAGAAACCAGAAGCTGCTCAGAGAGACTCAGTGGCCAAACAAGAAATAAACACATCGGCTCTGACATGAGGAAAAACTCCTTTGAGGAGACTGAGCCTTTCGAGGGAGTGATAAATGAGGAAGAGGGCGCGTGCAGCAGGTGGGGAGACAGGAGCCGCACCGCGACCTCGGAGAGCTCCTGGTGCAGGCTGTCCAAGTCGAGCTGCTCCTCCAGCTGGGAGGAGCTGTCCTGCGGCAGCAGCGCCGGGCCGCCCGGCGCAGCGCAGGGGGCAGCGCACGGGACCGCGCAGCGGGGCGGCTCCGCGGGGGCGCA
>VWPW01017286.1:152355-166166 GCA_013389825.1 Crypturellus undulatus | reverse complement strand
GCAGGGGACCGCGCAGGGGGAGCCGCGGCGGAGCAGCGCGGGGCCCTCCGCGCGGGCACGCGGCCCCCGCGCTGGGCAGCCTGTGGGGAAATCATCGGCTTGCGAGGAGCAGGGGAGCGCGGCGGAGGCCGCGGGAAGCAGCAACGGCGAAGCAAGCAGTAAGGGCGCCTCTTCCTCCTCCTTCTCTTTCTGCTCCTCCTCCTCCTCCTGCTCTTCCTCCTGCTCCTGCTCCCGCTGCTGGGAGGAGCCGGACCGACGGGGCGGGCCGGGGCGGGCCGGGCCCGGCTGCAGCACCGCGGACAGCGGCCTCGGCGTGGGCCCCCGAGGGCCGGAGGGCACCGAGAGGGGCACCCGGGACGGCCCCTGCGCAGAGGCCGCGGGCAGCAGCAGCAGCAGCGGGGTCGCTTCCCCAGCAGCCGCCGGAGCCGCGCCGGCCGCCTGCGGCTCCTCGGGACGCGCCGGGCTGACAGGGGCCTCAGCGGTGGCAGGTGCAGCAGGATGCTGCTCAGAGTCGCTCGGGGCGCCTGAAGTTGACTCCCAAGCAGAAACAGAAAACGACTCTGATCACCCCTGTGCTGGTAATTTAACATACTGTTATCCTGCAAAAACCACTGCGGAGCATCAGCTCGCTGCTGGCACACCAGCAACCCCAGCCTCAGTGGGATGGGTGTCCATAACCGACCACTTTAACTGTGCTACTACTGAGGAAGAGGAGGAAGAGTCTCAGAATATGATGAACGGGGCGCACGGGTCCACCTCGCCCCTGAGCCCATGCCACATCCGGGCCCAGCTATCCAAGAGCCGCGCTGGGAGTGCATGTCCGTGTCTGAGCCCGCACGGAGACGGCGTGGGCTCCGTGCCAGGGAGGATCCATGGCAAAGTCCTTGACGCGCGGCTTCTGCGGGACGATGATTACTTGAGGCTTCTCTCTGGGGTAGAGCACAGCTGGCTTGTCCAGAGACTGTTGCCTACAGGAACTTTTAAGGCTAAACAGCTTCAGAAAGCTTACTGTAAGTTTTTGCACAACAACGGGCATTTCCACATAGCACAGCAGTCTTGACTAAGGCTTTTAAAATCACTATTTATTAGGAGTCTTTATTTTTTATTGGTTTTGCACAAATATTTTAGCAATAGTAGAACATTCACTCCAACCTTTTTCTGCTACTCCTTAGCCATTTACATACCAGTCCCCAAACTCATCTCCCTGCGCGCTTGTGGCCCCCTGCAGCATCCCTGCACGCAGTGGGTGCCTCGGGCTGCCCGTTTCCCTGTGCCAGACCATCCAGCCCTTTTCTGCCTTTTTACCTGAGCCTCTTGTTTTGGCACCCACAGAGCCCATGTCCTCCAACTGCACGTTACACACCTAAGGTAATGGCTGTTAAGTTGATCATGAAAAGCAGCTTATTTGCAGTGCACAGGTATATGGTCAATAATATAGAATCAATATGCTAAGAAATACAAGGGTCAGGAGCACATAGGATGCCTTAGTTCCTTGACACTCATGTTCCATCCCTCAGCACAGGTGCAGAACAGCCCCGTGAAAGACATTGTGTATTTTACCCGTGTGGGGTTTTTTTTGTTGTTGCTTTGATTTGTTTGTTTTCTTGTTGTAGCTGCGCTTCTTTTGAAATACTCAAAGAAATCAGGCCTCTGGACAGGCCAGGAAACAGTTGTATTTATTGGGGACTACCTGAATGTGGCAAAGGAAGGCAAACAGAGAAGTGCGTTTTGGATACACTTCCTGCATCAAGAGGAAAGCTTGGGAAGGTACTGTTTGAAACAGGCCCTGAAACCAAATATTTACCCATGCTAATTCTGTATAAATGTGGATGAAAACAATTTGACTGGTACTTGCCATTCAGTTAGCCCAGTGCTTTGTTGCACAGTAGGCTTTATCCAGTGCTTTTGGAAGACTGTACAAGTTTGTACTGGGGAAACCACAGAAATCACAGTCACGTTAGGAGAAGACTTTTCCTTTATTTTTCGCTTGCACTCAGTTAGGCTTTGACAGGTATTCTGAAGCACATATGTTTTATGCTTTTCCAAACCTCATGGACATTTTGCCAATCTTTACTACACTAGTTCTTCCCACCTTCCCATGTACCTCTCTACTTTTGCATTTTGGGAAGAACAAGCTGCTTCATTATTTTCTTCCGGCAGCCGTGTTAGTGCCCATCTTGTCATTACATCTCTTAGGCCTGACTTCACCTTCACTCATGCTGGGATAATTGCATGGGAGCTTAAGTGACACCTCTGTTTATTTGACCTCTGCCTTTGTGCTAGAGCATTCCTGTTTCTGATATTGACACACATTCAAACAAGGCATCCTTAATTTAAAATAAACCTGCTGTTTAAGAGAGTGTTGCCCAAATTGACAGTAGTTGACCCGACAGAGATTTCAGAGTAGACTTTTTCATAAAACAAGCCTCTCTAATCCTACTCATGGGTAGGAGATTTAGCAATTAGCGTTCCTCAAGATGGCACGAGCACAGGCACTCTCACAGTCAGAACAAACCTGGTGCTTGCCTTCGTCTTCCCGTGTGGACATCAACATTTGCTCTGGCCATAGCGGTCCAACAGCAGCTCCGCCCCAGCTGCAGCCTGAAGCAGCAACCTGGGTGAAGCTGGTGCTGGGCTGGAATTGGTAAGCGCTGGTGAGCAGTAGACGCTATCAGTCTGCTTCACATAGTCCCTTGCACTGGGGAAGCCGTACTTGTTGCTAGTCACAGATTTTGGATTGTTATTGGAAGTAGCTTATGAATTAGTACAGGTTAAGAATGGTATTTTTAGTACTTCTGAATTAGATGTCCCTTCAGAGTCAGGAAGAGTTGTCTTCTTTAAGCATTCTCGGTGTTAGGAAATCAATCCTCGCATTTGGTTAATCTTTACAGCATTTTATACCTCTAAAAGAAAGAAAACATAATTTTAATTGCTGACACTTTAAATCGCACTGCCAACAGCTGGCTTTGCCTGTGAGCATCCGGGCTCTGCCTTGCAGTGATGTTTGTGTTTTGCTACAGGGCTTCATAATCACAGTCTACTGCAAATCTAGCTACACCAAACACTTGTCTGTTTGTTTAGGTACATTGGGAAAGAATATAAGGAAGAAAAAGGGCTGCTTCATCATTTCAGTGATGTAGAACGACAGATGACTGCCCAGTACTATGTGACAGAGTTCAACAAGAGGCTGTATGAGCAAAAGGTCCCCACGCAAATCTTTTATATCCCTTCTGCAGTACTCCTGGTAAGAGCTCTCTTTGGAACAATACAAAGGAATTGATATGGTTGTAAATCGCTTTTGATTTAAAATACCAATACTTAGGCCACCTCTAGCTTGTACATTATAATTTGTATGATCTTACCAGCTAAATGCATTAGCTCATTTCGGGATATAAGACATCTACATGCAGAAGTGTGTCTTCTCCAGGTAAAACAGACATGAGTAGATGGGTTGCACTTCCCAGCGTGGGAGTTGGATCCAGTACTCATACATACCTTACTTAAATATTCATTATGTACCTTTTAGGGTTATATTCTACACTTAAATTTTTTGTTGGTTTTTTTTTTTTTCCAAATACAGAGAGATAAGTAGTTTCTCTTCGTACATGGTACAAAGCAGAATTAATTTTTTTCAATATCTGTATGTGCACTGTAGCATGATGTGTGCATTGCGCTCTCTGCTAGGCAGTCGGGCAATAGATCTGACTTATGCCATTGGCTAGTAAGGCCTAATGAGAACCCGGCACCCATTCTCAAGTCTTTCTACAAAGAAATAAATAATTAAATAGAAAAACTGCTGATTATTTGCACATTTAAGATGAAACAGATGCATGTTTACCCATGGGTAATGTTTTTTACCTTTCTAGCTTGGTCTTTAGACATAATTCCCTGAAACATGTTTCCAGTTTGCTGAAAAAAATGGACATTGGTAGAACTTGTCGCTAACAGACTCTGGCCTTCCAAGCTAATGTCATGTTATATTGCATTTTGCCATTGCTCTAGTTAAATGTGAACTCCTCTTCTAAACATGTATTTTTGAGTCACTGGTAGAATATGTACACTTTTTTCCATCTATTTTTAATGGAAAATTCTAGGAGGAAAAAACAAAAATTCAGTTAGTAGAGATTTAGCATCCTTGTTTTGCCTTCTCTGCTTGAATAACTAACATCAAAACTCTCTTCAGATCCTGGAAGACAGAACTATAACAGGATGTGTGAGTGTGGAGCCCTACATCCTTGGAGAGTTTGTGAAACTGTCTAATAACACTAAGGTAGTAAAGAACGAGTACAAAGCCACACAGTACGGGCTGGCCTATGGCCACTTCTGCTATGAGTTCTCCAAAGGAACAGATGTTGTTGTTGATCTACAAGGTTTGTATTACAGCGAATTTCACATATTGCATAGCCTCTCATGTTCTGGAATATGCTATACAAACGGCATATCCTCTCCAAATGACCCAAAGTGAAGGAGATATGTGTAGATACGCTCTTGGCTTGTGCAGTGCTCTTGCTGTCCAAGCAGACAGAACTGAGTACAGTAATGCAAAGACTATGTTGTTTGATACCAGGATGTGTCCTTTCTTCTGCAGGCTGGGTGACAGGTAATGGGAAAGGCCTCATTTACCTCACAGACCCCCAGATTCATTCTCTTAATCGCAAAGATGTTTCTCACACCAACTTTGGAAAGAGGGGAATTTATTACTTCTTCAATAATCAACATGTGGAGTGCAATGAGATCTGTCATCGCCTTTCTTTAACAAGGCCCATAATAGAGCCACCTGTGTAGATTCATGCCAGGCAGTCTAGTGGAAAATGGCCCAGAAGACGGACAGTATTTTCTCTCAAAGCATTGAGGAATGCTTTGAGTCCATGAGAACAGTGTTGCTGAGGCAATACCATGTGAGACCAGTCAGTTGTTACCTGAACAAGCCTGGGAAAGATTTGGTCTTTGCATCCAGCCTCATAATACCATCTTGTGTACCATCTGAACTGTGTGTTTTTATAGCCATCTATAAGAATTAACAGGAGGGCATAAGAGGAATAAGACCGTGGCCTCCAAAATTCAGAGCCTAGCAAGGCGTGTTCTGCAGGACTGGATAGGCTGCTAATCCAGTTGCAGATCCAAAAAGGGCAGTAGGCATCACCTGCTCCTTGGAAATGAAATACAAAGCAGAAAGAGATGGAAGCAAAGAGCTGTACTTCAACTATTTTGGTTTAACTGTACTTGTAAAATTCTTAGCATCTTGTGCAAGTGCTTCAGGGAACAAAAGGTATTGTACTAGTGTATTTTTATTATTAAAAAAATAATAAAATGGAATTTCTTTCAAAGGTGTGTTTGTGTATGTTTTTATATGTGAACACACACTACCTAAACCAAAGGAACTATGATATTAACTGTAACAGCCAGGAAAACTCCTGTCCTTAGAGGAAAAAAAATGCTGTTCATGAGCATCTTCTAACAGCAGCAGGAATGATTTAAGGTTGAGCAGGTCCCTGTGCAGGCAGCAGCCTGAAGGAACATGGGAACCACAGCAAGCCCTACACGTGTATTCAGTGGGGTCTTAGGCCCAGAACGGAGCCACCACTGGAAGTTTTGTTTCCTAGATACTGCATAGCAGTTTGCAAACTGATCCACTAATGAGAGTTTAGAGACACGAGTCTAACTGTCCTGCATGCCTGTAATAGTCTGCATGCTTCCTCCATCAGCACTGCAGCAGAAAGACTCATGGTAACTGTGAGAGCCTGTGGCTCAGAATCCAGTAATCACCACTGGCTGAAATGCCGTAGTATGTTGCATACAGACCTAGTTTGGCAGAGCTTCTCTGCCAGACTACAATTAAATACATCTGACTCCAGTGCACAGGCCATTCAGTATATGAGTTAGGCAATCATAGTGCAGTTTACACTAAGCGGTATTCAGGACAGGAACTGGAACTAGCTTGTGGGGAAAAAGAAAACAAAACCCAAAAACCTATAGCATTTAGGTGATATGTTTTCACACCATCCCTGTTGACAACCACAAGAGCCCTTATCCTCTCACCGCAGCCCACTCAGGCAGCTAAGGTCTTAATTTTACCCACACAATGAGGTTTTTTTTCTTGTCACTTCTGCCTGTGCTGAGAACATACTTCACTATCACACATCCAAACAGCTGCAGCTTAGAATATGTCCCTAACGCAAACATTCGAGCTGTATTTTGGTTATTGTTCATGGTTACAAAGTGTACTCGAAGAGCCCCTGATTTTTAACACCGTCGCTCTTTGAACGGCCTGTGGTATGCATGCTGGCCACATGCTTCAATAGTGCTCGCCCGGGTTAGAGGCAGCTGCAGCTTTTTGCTTTTTATGAAACAATCTTTTGTGGTTTTTCTGTTGTGGTGGTGGGTTTCTTTTTTTTTAAACCAAAGCTTGTAATTCATTCATGTGACCTCCGTGGACTCTTGCGAGTCACCACCTGGAGAAGCGCAGAACGCGAGCTGCAGAGCTATGCCGGTCGCTTCCCACAGCGCCACTGAGGACGCGGTCAGATGCCATCAGCCCTCAGTACCGCCGGCTCCAGAGGCCTCTTCTCGTCCCCATGGTCTTCCTAAGCACAGCCCTACTGGTGTGAGTGACAATAAGGCAGAGATAAACTGGAGGCCTCTTTCCAGGCCACAGTAACATCCGTGTAGTTTTTCAGTCTGCTGTGGGCGGGTTGTCAGGAGCTAAGTGCCAGGCCGGAGGGGCTTCTCCCTCAGTGACTAACGGGACAGTAACACCCCGCACGGTGGGGAGGGGACCTGTCTCAGCCTGTGTCGTGAGCAGACTGCAGATATGGCACCCATATTTCAGACACACACGCAGAACCTCCCTCAAAGACTGCTGACCACAAGAAGTGAAGGGGCAATCATTCGTGCCAACATAGTTTTCAAAATCTTTTACAGCCTGAAGAGAAAAGAGGAGAGATGTGAAAATTCAGATTGAACCAGAGGGCCTATCTTTCTTTGCACCTGCAGGTTGCATCCAAGTTCACACTGCACAGCAGACAGCAAGCGCTCTTGCCGTCTTTCAGCCTGTCTCGGTGCTGTTCATCGAACCAGAGGGAGGCAGAAAAGCTACTTCTGTGAAGTGTCGGGGCCTGGCTCTGTGTGCTCCATCTGAGTGCCACGTACCACCGGAAGAGCGCTCAGGCGTGGAGTTTGCTGCTGCATGGGAATCTGCCTCGCAAGACAAAATAAAATGGATGCTTTATTCTTCAAGGACCTTGCCAACACATCCAGAATTTGTGCTTGCACAGGTAATACGAAGTTTGTCATATGAAAAATGGTAGGTAGCTTTCCTACTAGACCTGAAGTTGGAAGCTTCCTTCATCTCCCTTTCCCCTCGAAAGCCAAGATGTGCCCTGACACTCCTTTGCCCCATGCCACAAAGGCTAGGATCAGTCCTCTGGGGAGGAGATTTTTTGACGGTGAGAAAGGGAACACCACACTGAACTGCCACAAAGAGATGGGTTCCCAGCACAGTGTTAACCTTCGCAAAATCATCAGCTTCTGTCTCTTCCAGCAGCAGAGATTTTTAGTCTTTTACCGCTTTTTAGCACCACTATCATTTTCGTAGTAATGTTAGTGCTGGGTTGTTTGGAAAATGCCCTATCCTGACACACAACAACTCGCACTAGGTGTGAAGAATGAACAGCCAGAGATAAAAAAAAAAATAAATCTCTTTATTATGGTGCATAAACCTTCAGTTCTTGGGAGCTGGGCAGCTGCACAGGAAGAAAAATGCATTCAAAAATATAATGCTAGTGTGAATAATCCTTTCCCGAGTGCTGCCCGCAGTCTGCCTCAGCTTTGTCAGGTGAACTTGAACCGGGCCACAGCTTTGCTGCGGTTCCCATTGCACGCTGCCTGTCACCCTGGGGCATTCACCATCTTGCCTGTTGTTAGAAGCGAGCAAACAATCCATCATTGAGCCGCCGAGTCACTCGCTCATAGAAAAGTAAAATCGGCATGTGACGGTACACTCGGCCCCACTGTCTCGCAGATTAAAGTGATACATGGAAACTCACGTGTTACTGGGAAGATTAAGCCAGTTATCTTGTTCTGTAGCCAATAAAGGCCTGCCTTGTCTGCCAGAGGAAAGTGCCAGATTTAACCAAGTGACAAAAACTGTGCGTACGTCGGCAGGAGTGCCTGGGAAATACAGCTATAGACTCTGGAAAGGAAACAAAGATAGCGAGCAAGATTTCAGGAATTAATAGGCAGCAGAGATGCTGTGTTAAAGCCTCTCTGTGGAGCTCTATAGAGACAATTAAAAGCAAAACAAAACCCCCTGACAATGCTCAAAGAACAAAGTGTTCTCATACACTGTCAGCCTCACTGGCCCTGCAGGGCCTGGCTCATGACACATTGCATTTGAGATACCCTCCTAAAGCATGAGCTTTGGATTTTCCCACTTATGTTTCTCTTACTTAAAATAAAAAGGAATTAAGCTATGCTTTGAATAAATCTACATGCAGGAAAATTTAATATTTAGAATTCTTCCTAATATTGCCGTATTAGAATTTAGCAACTGTCTTCCTGTGCCATTTTATATAAAAAGGTTCATGACTATCTTTTTTTTTTTGGAATAAGCAATTTTTAAAAGTTAATATCAAGTATGAGCTTGTCCAGGTCCCAGTTATAATAGGAATCATAATATTTAACCTTGTAGCTTCTCCCAAGACTAATGTTCATTGTTCAGGCTCAAATGCAGATCTATCAACCTGCTGGCTTTCCTTCAGCCCTCTGTCCGCATCCCACCCTTTATTATTGATTTGAAATCCTGAATTAATTGATCTGTGAATTGTCACTCAGAGAACTGCGGCACCAGCGCTTGAGCAGCCACTCCTTTCCCTCCAGATACTGAGTTTTCCCCAGTGCAGGGGAGCTCATGCTCGCACGAACGCTTCAGTGAGTGTTTTGCCTGGAAGTGTTCAGCATTTTTGGCCTACTCATGTCCATGACAATCCGTCCAAGCTCACATTGCCCACAGCACCGTGGTGCCACTTTCCACCACCATGGCTGCTGGTCCCCCATGCAGGCTGCCTTGCAGTGGGATTTTAGCCTGTGCCACCATGGGGAGGTGAGGACACTCTGACAGACTGAGTTTGATGAAGTCTGACAAAGCGCTTGGCCTGCTGGCCAGAGCAGCCTCATGCTGGGCTGCAGTGTGCGCCCCGTGTGACACCTGAGGCACAAACACCTCACACTCTGACAGCCAGGCAATACAGCAACATATCTGCACCTGCCCTTTTGAGAAGCCAGGCAGTAAGGAAGAGTCTTCTCCTTATCCTTCCTAAGGATACAGGGGAAAAGAAGGGGGCTTGCTTGATACATTTTATGCTCTGGTTCACAAAAATTAACTAATCTGATAGCAAAAAGGGAAAAGCACATCATTCACCACAAGAGTGGCGACAGTTATTTCCTTACTGCTTTGTTAATATCTGCAACTGCTACAAAGAACTAAAACCTGATGCACTGTTTCTTTCCAGTCTCAGTTTATTCCCATTACCAAATCCACAAATTAAACTTCCCTCACTTTCAAGAGGGATCACTATCTTTAGTGAAAAGAAAGCAAGTCATTAGGATCTCTGCCATCCCCAGACACTGCTGCCTTAGCTGCCGAGAGCCCTGCACATGTCGCAGGACGACCCACACAGGGCTCAGGAAGGCCCCGAGCGGGCAGATTAGGGGCTGCTGGGGCTCGCGTATTGCCCCAACGGGGCCATGCGGGACCCCCGTGGCGCAGCTGCAGCCGGCGGCACAGGGCAGCCGCTCGCCCGGCCGCCTGCCGTGGTGGCTCCGCACGCGGATCGGTAGCAGTGAGGCTGAGGCGGCGCAGGCCGTCACGTTAATAGAGGTTGATTTGCAAACGGCGTCGCCCCCCCGGAGCCCGGCTCCCGCTTCCCCGCTCAATGGCACAGATGCTGCTTTGTGCTGCCCACGGGCAGGCGGCTATTAGCAGCAAATCCAGCGAGGGAAATTAATGAAGGCGACTCCTAATAAAAGGCGGCTCAGGACAGCCATACCAACTTGCTCCCAGCAGTAATTAACTTTTTCTAAAACTCATGAAGGTAAATATGCCGTCAGCTTCGGTCCACTTGCTCTTCTTTTTAATAAAAGCTGGGGGGGAGAGAAGGGGGAAGCGCCCGCCCGCACGGCCGCGGCGCGGCACGACGGATGCTCCCCGCCAGCTCGGCAGCCGCCCCATGCTGGCAGCCCCACGCGCCCGCGGCACGCGTGGGGCGACCTTTTGTCCACCCCAAGCTGGCGGGACTTGCCTTTGCGAGTCACCTGCCCAGCGCAACCACCAGCGGTTTTGGACATCATGAGGCATTCCCCTCTGTGAGGCCACATCATATATGCGCTGCTGTCAATACCTGGCAGCCTGAACTTCCCCCCCCATCTTGCGCCTCCCAGCTCTGGCAGACAACGCTCCTCTTTCTGCGTTTCTCTGTGTATAAACAAGATTAGGTAAAGCGGTTGCTCTGTGCCGCTTAGCAGCCGGCGCGTGCCGTTGAGCGCAGCTGCCCTGTCATGCGCTCCCACGGAGCCGCCGTGCGGCCTGGGCCGGCAGCAGTGAAACCGCTCGCCCGCCTGACGCTGCGCCTGCCCCATCCCTCGCACTGACTGCTGCCGGGAGCAGCGGCCTGCTGGCACCCACAAGGTTGAATATATATGTATGTATATGTATGAATATATACATGGCGGGGGGGTGCATATATCTACACACACGTATATAGTATGTATGCATATATATAGATAGATTATCTTCACCCTAAGAAGAGAGGCACAAACCCCGAATCAGTGTCAGCCTGATAAGCCTCAGTCAAACACAACTATGGGGCACTCCCCATGCTGCCCAGCAGGCTCCCTTGCGGCAAGTGCTGCACTGTGCACCCTGGCCCAAGCTGCCCTTGGACCTGCTGCCTGCCCCTGCCCCAAGGGCAGAGCTCATCGGAGGCATCACGGCGCCCCTTGCTCTTCATGGGCCCGTCACATGCTGTGGGGAGAAATATGAGGCCCTCCATAGAGAAAAGGGTATTTTGCAGACATTTGAGGGTAGGTTTTCACTGCTGGGGTGCTATGTTTCTTTACATGGTTCCTTACAGAAATACGGAAAGATTCAGTTGTTTTAAGATTTAACTGTTTCTTGCCGTAGTGCGGAATGCAGCAGTGAGGCAGCCGCGCCTGACCGGGGGGCCCTAGACTTTGTAGGGGCCCTGCTCAGGCACGGCTGCGCATTGGAGGAAACCTGGGGAGAAGATGGGCTGGCAGACAGGTCTCCTCAGAGGAAACCCACCGTGCGGGCCTGCAGCTGGGGAGTGAGCCCATGGCAGGACCGGGGCCCTGGCGTTGCCCAAGGGGCCGAGGCAGCAAAGGGGCTCCTGGCCCATAGCCGCGCGGGGGGCATTGCGGCTCTGTGCCACTGGCCACATCAAAGTGGTGATTATGCAAATTTGCCCACTTTTTTCTCCTTTTTTTTCCCCGGGAATTATTTATCGCACAAAACCCCCCTGCTGGGGTGGGGGGGACAATAGCTTGGGCCAGAGAGCCCTGCTCGCCCGAGGCGGCGGGCAGGGGAGCGGACCCCTGCGTGCTTTATTGGCCTAAACCAATTTCACTAATTCTCTTTTCACACGTTCTTTTTCCTTCTTCTTCTTCCTTTTCTTTCCCCGCTTTGGGGACGTCGCTCCGAGGGCCGGGTTTCACGCTCCTGGGAGCTGGGGGCACCGGTCAGATTAATGTGCTGCACATTTTATTTAATTAATATGTGCAGGCGCCTCAGCTGGTTTTTAATGATTTCCAGGTGTTTGTCCCCAGCAGAGAACAAGGACTCCCGGGTGCAAAGCGAGGGCCTCAGTGCTGATGAGCTGACTGCTCCCCTGACAGCACATTGGGCAAAGAGCAATAAAATGAAGGGATCTCAGAGCACCAAAACCTGGCTTTGCTGAGGTTTTATTTGTTATTTTGGGGGGCCAGAAATGCAGCCAGAGGGGAGAGATGGGTCGATGAGTGGTGGGTTTGGGGGAGACGCTCTGAGTGAAAGCCGCGTGCTGTTCTGAATCTGCAGCTCGAATCTGCAACTCGGGCATCAGTGCATCCAGTGAGTGTGTGAAGCAGCTTCTCTGCCCATCACTCAAATGCCTCTTACCAGGAGGCTGAGGTGAGCAACCAGAAAAACTCAACTACAGAGCCACAGTGGGTTTCAATGGCCACTTCGGGGTTGAGAAATTGAGCAAGTGATTAGAGGCTGATTTTGGTGTGTGCACATAACACGTCTCTCAAGTTTGGGGAAACCTTCCCCAAATGTTGAGGATTTACTTTGGTGGAAAAAGGCAACATTTCTGGATCTGCTTCTCCTAGCACCGTCTCGCCCAAAGCCTGTCCCATGTTCCCCCGAGCCCGGGCTGCCCTGATGACCCAAAGAGTTCAGCTTCCTCCTTCTTCTGCACGAAATAATTTTATTTTCTAAAGAACTGAAGCAAAGCTTGGGGAATGAGAATGTACATGAGACTGCTGGAAAAAGAGGAGCCTCGGGCTCCCTGGTATCATACAACCAGTGCCCGGGCGGTTGCTGCTTTGAGGGAACATTTTCTGATGGTGCATTTATCCGCAGGAGCAGGCGGGTAGGCGAGTGTCTCCTACACCGAGCAGCCGCTCCGGCTCGGCCCCACAGCCAGGATGGGCATCAGGACGCTCACAAGCCCCTGCTGAACAGCTCCCGGCAGGCAGCACGCAGCTCCCCCCCAAAGCGGCACGCAGGCGAGGCTAGGAAAATTAGATATTTTATTTATAATTATCTCGTGACAAGAACAGTCCCTTTGCTCTTCAGCTGTAAATACATACTAGCATAAACTCTGTAAATTATACAAAAAAATACATAATTTTTCCATGAAATCTTTCTTTATAATAAATAAACGCGAGCACGTGCGTGGCTGATCGCTGTAATGTCCCGTGTCCGTGTAGGTTTTCAGCCTGTTGATTTATTTTTAATCTCCTGAAAGAAGGGGGGAGTTCCTCGTCCCCTTCGAGGTCGAAATAAATAATGCATGAGGTGGCCTCCCCCTCCCGCGTCAAAACCCGCGCTTCCCCCTAACATTTCTCCCTTCTTTCTTCTTTTTTTCTTCCCCCCTTTTGAGAGAGAGTTCAGCCTAGATTTCCACGCTTGCATTCAGCCCTCACAAAGCCTACAAATTATACAGTGACTTCTAACCTGGACGCCTAACAAAACGTCTTTTTTTTTCTTTTTTTTTTCTCCAAAAAATAATAAAAATAATAACAATTAAAAATTAATAATAAAAATAGCTCTTGCCCCCAAACCCACGCACACGCACGCGGACACCCCGGCTCCCCCGCGCGGTTCTTCTCCCCCCCGGCCGCTGCAGCCCGCGCCCGTCGGGCCGGGGGGGTTAGAGGCAGCGTCGATGCGGCGGCGGCGGCGGCGGGGGGACGCAGCGGGCGCCCCAGGCCTCGGGCTCCGAGGCGGAGCCGGCGGGGCTGGCGGGCGATAAAGTGCAGGCGTAGGGCGAGGCGGAGGGCGCGGGGCTGGCGGGCGGCGACGGGGCGCCCAAGCGGCCGGCGCCCGCGAGCCGCAGCGTCTCGGTGAGCGCCCAGATGTAGTTGTGCGCGAAGCGGAGCGTCTCGATCTTGGTGAGGCGCGCGTCCTCGGGGAAGGTGGGCAGCACGTCGCGCAGCGCGTCCAGCGCCGCGTTCAGGTGGTGCATGCGGTTGCGCTCCCGGTTGTTGGCCTTGAGGCGGCGGCTGCGCCGCAGCCGCTGCGCCGCCTCCGC
>VWPW01017286.1:123173-147254 GCA_013389825.1 Crypturellus undulatus | reverse complement strand
AGGCGCCCCGAGCCGCGCTGCGCTCAACTGCGCTGCGGGCGGCAGCGCCCCCTGGCGGCGCGACGCGACGCAGCCCCCAGCGACGGCCCCAGCGCCGCCTCAGAGGCAGCCCGGTCCCCACCAGGGCTAGGTAAGACCCTCGAAAAGCCCTCAAAGGGAGAGCCATCGGGCACACACAATTACTTTATTCTTGGTCACGTAAACAGAAGGTCATCAACATGTAAACAACATGTAAACAGAGGGTTAACACGGCAGTGTCTGCAGCACACTGAGGTGTAAATAAAATTAATTATCCTGCATGAAACAGTACATTTGCTTGAAGAATTCTAGCGATTTTTATAGACACAAAAGTTGCATGGTCAGGACATAAAACTTTATTTTTCCTTTTTCTTATTCTTTTCTTCTTCAGTCTTTTTCTCTAAATAACACTGAAGAATGTTGTTTAGCTGCTGCTCACAATGGCTTGCATGTTGTAATCCCTTTTCCCAGCCTAAAAGCAGCAATAAATGGGATAGTTACACCTCATTTATAGTATTCTTCATAACTAATTCATCTTCGGTGATGAAAATATCTATTTCCTCAAACCCAATAAATGGTTACAATGTTTCTACTTTTAAAATTGTTCTTCTTGACAGTTCAGCCATGAATGAGATGTTTCCTTTGACATTAACCAAATAGTAAGTAAAGTAAGTAGAGTTAGTAAGTAAAATAATTACTAATTCAGCACCTCTCTCTCTGTCACCTTCTCTAGTGAATCTCTTGACAAGACTCACGAGCTCTCATCTTAGAGACCAGGAATTCCGTTTGCAGCACCTGCTAATGGAAAGCTCTGCTCCTCTGAGAGGGGACATGCCCCTCTGCAAGGGTGCCTTGGTGGGCACTGAAGCCAGATTCTGTCAGCTTTTATTAAACTTATTTAGATGATCTGGAGACTATTGCTGATTAAAAGAAACCTTCCAGGGTTGCAAAAAAAATCTAGACATGAGAAGCAAATAATACTTTGAGGTCTGAACTGTCTCATTTCAAGGGATATCAACAGATAAAGGGAAGAAATCTGTCCTGCTTTACCAAAGTGTGCATGCTGGGGGAAGCAAAGATATACAGGACAAAGGGGCTGCTCGGGTATTTAAATACATTCTAGCAGAGTTGTAGAGAGGGCTAACCATGAGGCTTTATGCTTGTTGTTTTTAAACAGGATTAGTTTTCAAGTTTATGAAATAAAGAATTACAGTAAACTTCAGGAAACACGTGGAAACTATGCAAGAAACTGACTTTCCAAAATCTATTTCCTTCTGTGGCCTGATTAAACAATTGTGTTCACAAGAGTCACTCACAAACAAACCAATGAGAAATTATGTGATAGAGCTTACTGCTCTCCAGCATCTGATGGCACCAAAGAGAAGTCCCATTGCTGGATAACAGATAAATATCAAGTATGAAAGCAGTTTGCAGATACAACTGCAATCCTTGCTTGCTTGCAATGTATCTAAAAAAAAAAAAAAGCTACTCGATTTTGAAAATAAAGGAAAGGAATAGGAATATATTACCTTTGCAGTGATTAATTACTCTTCCCCACAGGCTGTTCTTAGTTAAACAGGCCAGATTTCCAACAATCAACAAATGCCTCTTCGCTCTTGTCAGTGCAACATTCATTCTCTTTTCTGAATCTATGAATCCGACTTGTCTTGTTCTTACACACGACAAAACAATGATCTCCTTCTCAGCTCCCTGGAAGGCATCTACAGTGGACACTTGCACAGCTTTAATTTCAAGGGCTTCAGAGTGTAGACCACTAAGCAAATTCTGAATCTACACAAATGAATATAGACATCAATGAGTTACGCATTTACTGAGTCAAGCACTTATCTTGAGCTAAAGCAATTACACGAGATGCAGATTGTGAATGTAATGACAGGATAACCTCAACCAACTACTCTAAAGTATTCTGCAATGAATCCATATTTGACAAAACACTGGCTGCATTCAGTTTGACAGCCTGTGCCTTTGCTGAGTAATCACAGCAGCCCATGTCAGCCTTGATGAGCACGTGAGGTAACCTGCAGCCCTGCTAAATACTGCTACTGAATCTAACAATCATCAGTGTTACTGAACAGAACAATCCTGCTCATAAATACCAATTCACAACGGCTACTAAATCAGCTGTGAATATTATGTACTATTTAACTTAGCAGTTTTCTAAGCATGTGCTTGGGAGAAGAAAGCCAAAAAAAAAAAAAAAAAAGAGAAACTAAAAATTCTGAGGCAAGTTTGATTTAAAATTTGAATTAAATTTTCTCTAACTTATTAGAGAAATAACTATATATTTTTTTTAAAGAGATGACACATGCAATATCTGCTTCACCTTTTTAGCACTTCTTTTCACCTCTAGCTCAGTTTTTCTAAGTCAAATGGATCTCATGCTTATTCTAAAAGAATAAATTTAAGAAAATATTTTACTAATAATATCTTTTACAAACCTTGCACATCTGTGATTTATAAAGAGTAATCACACCAACTGCAGATCCTTCTATTCCACTTGCAATCAGAGACTGGATTAGCTTAACTGTAAAATGAGCTTCTGCCATATTATAAAAGCTGTTATCTCTCTCAATCTGGAAAAGGGGGAGAAGTTCTGATTTAGCTCTGATAAGCAACCCTTGAAATACATTTTGCTGCATAGTGACATTGCAAATAGAAATGCAGTGGAAAAAAATGACAATATATTGAATTTTTAATATATAAGAAATGTTTAAAAGCTTACTTGCTCCACGCCATTAACACTATAAAAACATAGTGTTGGAAGCCAATCCAATAGAGGACTTCTGTCTTCCTCTGAAACACCATTTATCAGACTTCCTCCATAAAATAGCTCATTGGCTATAGCACTGATAGCAGGGTGACATCGGTACTGTGTCCGAAGGAGGACTGCTTTATGTCCCTAAAGAATTATAATGCAGAAAATGTGAATGGGCAAAAAAAAAATTCACTTTTTCACAATGCAAATTAGATCAAACAAGTAATAAGTGGAAGTAATTTCTACAGTCGACTCGACTTTCAGCTCAACATACATACAGCTCAACAGAAGTTAAAGCAAACACTTTAGTTCTCGATTGTTCTACCTGGATTGGAAACTGTGTATAAAATTCAGGAGCTGGAATCTGTAAATGTCCTTTATATATTCTTACATTTTCTATGTTTTCAGGTTTGTGCACTGTTAAAATAACATTTAAAAAAGATTGCACCAAAATGGAATCTGCTTCATAAAACCAACCAGGCTGAAACACCGGCCCTTCTGACATCTAAATCAGGACTTTTACTTACTTCAGTGGGCCCAGACTGTCCCCCTTCATGCTGATACAGTACCAGTTGTACATACCATTAAGGAAAGTCGATCAAACAGTGTCTGCTCCAACCCCTGTTCATGAAAACTATCAGACCCTTGAATAGTTGGTGGTAATTGCTTAGGGTCTCCAACAAGGACTAACTTTTCACATTGAAACCTAAACATGAACATGAAAACAAAAAATTAAAAAAAGGATGATATACTGGTTACAACATTTACAAAAGTATGTGCTTTTCTTATCACAGATTACTCTATGAATCAGTCTGCCTTTGCTACCACTCTTTCTATAGCTAAAATAGCATGGTAATTCAAGGATGGCAGTTAACAGCAGGCTTTGATTTATAATTCTTCTTCTTGTTTTCTAAGGCAAGAGCTTGGAGCTCATGTTCTTTGCATGTCCAAATCTGGTATCTACTTAAAGTTGTGACATGGCAAGCTAGGAGGTATTTCTCAGCTGAAACACAAAAGGATGGCTGTACCTTGCAATAGGAAGGAGAGAAGCAGGTTCAGTCATTTGACTGCACTCATCCAGCACCACCACTGGAAATTTAAGGGTATTCATACAAGAGAATGGGCAGGCAGCACAGGTCACTCCAACAACTTTTACCTTTGTTATTGGTGAGGAGAAAAGGAGCAGAAAAAAAATGTTAAGAGATTATGTAATAGCTTATCTGAGTGCAGTGTATAATTATAGTCTCTGCAGTAGCATATATACACTGCTTTTTTAAAGCAGTTCTGCTGCATGCTATAATACACTCAACCTCAAAAATTACCTTTCACAAACCTTTCACAAAGAACAGTGTATGCACAGAGACAGATCAAAGGCTGACATTTGCTATATCTGGCATGCTTCTGTGTTAGAAGAATTCACAGACTCATGTATTTAATGCTGGAACAAGTCTGATAAGACTACACAACCCTGCCATCCTATTGAGCTTCAGTGGCAAAGGTAGCAGCAATAACCACTAGGAATAAGCACAGAGAAGCCACACACCCACAAGACAGTAAGCTACATGCGTGCAGCTGTCTCAGTCCTAGCATTCATTTTATTTTTCAAAACTGCAGGAGTTTGGCAGCCTCAGGTGATGAGAAAGGGGATTCCCAGTTTCCCTTTGCCAGGCCTTGTGGATACGGCATGCTAAATACTCACTTTCCCATCCAATCACTTGGACAGTACCTGTTGCAAAGCAGCTTTGTTTGTCCCTAGTTTATGTTGCTCAATGCTCTTCCTTACATAAATTCTTTCAGATGGAGTTAAATCTTCTTTCATGAGAGCAAGCAGTTCTTTTAACTGTTCATTTTCATTTCCTGAGCCAGCATGTAAACTTCAAAAACAATTTTATAACAGGTATCATAATTACAGATGATTACAGAGCTTTCAGATTTCAGTGAACACTCCATATAGAAAAATAACTATACACAGTACATAATGGTATGTCACAGTAGTGTATTAATTCATAACAAATCCAGCTGAGATGGACAATACCTATTTTAAAACAGACCTTTATCTCACCAGCTCAAGACACCAACCCAGCCAAACACATGAGCACAGGAAATGCTTATCTGCACTTATGCTCCAAGCTATGCCATTGATTTCAGACTTAGAACTGACTGGAAATACTTCACTCATCATTTTAAACCTTTTATATGCCACTGTTACCAAGTAATGGAAATGTAATCTTTATTGAGCTTGACTTATACCTCATTCTCTTAAACTGTGCTTTAGATTTAAATAAAAAAAGTTAACTTGGTTAAGTAGTATAGAATTCATGACTCGTTACCATAAATTCACTGGACATTAAATTTGATTACTTCCTCCTAGTTCTCATTCCTAAGAATGACAGGTACCTATTTTAATCCTGTCTTTTCTGCTTTTCT
This sequence comes from Crypturellus undulatus, assembly GCA_013389825.1. NCBI lineage: Eukaryota > Metazoa > Chordata > Aves > Tinamiformes > Tinamidae > Crypturellus > Crypturellus undulatus. The sequence goes on along the minus strand of VWPW01017286.1, from coordinate 142,033 downwards.
CCTTGTATACTTTCCCAGATCTCTAACTGCCATTATTTTGTTCTTTTCTATTGCTTACCATCTAAAAGCATTAGCTCCACTCAACAACTAATCAAAATCCCCAAACAAGATAAAAACTATCCACTGTTCAAAACAAAAAGATTGGCTTATCACATTTGGAATGACTTCAAAAGAATCATTTTACAGCACTGTGTAATTATGATCTGCCTTACAATCTCTGCAGATCCTTCAAATATGAAGATTCTTACCTATAGGGAAGAATTGGTTTGGCGATTTTCCTAATACTTCCAACTCTGATAAAACCCTCAAATCCAAGATCAAGTAGGCTTTAAAGAAAGAGCAAAAAAAAAAAAAAAAAAGTATGTGTATATATATATATATGTACATATTATATATATATATATATATATAAAACAATTTTGAATTTTTAAATGGTTCTAAAAATATTAACAAACACTGAAGAACACAAGCTTCTACAATTCATAAGAGGAAGTAACTCAGAACACAATTCAAGTAAGCTAAAATCAGAGCAAACTATCATGATTTGTCTTAAAAGTGTTCTACCTTTATAATACTTTTCTCATAAATGATCTTCTATTTATACTTTCCTTTTCTTCCTTTAGCCTTTCTAATCAAGAACTTCATTCCACACTAACCTATAATGACTTCTTTTTCTTCTCCTATATTTGCTGAAGTTCCCCAAGTCCTTCTATTGTTGCTTCCCAAAGCTTATTGAGAACCTGGCAGCTTCAAATGATAAATGTGATGAAAGTTGGGGTCAATATTAGCATTATATAGATTAGTGCTGTTAGCCTTACAGCATAGGTGAGCTGCACAAAGGATCAAGGGTTAAACTGAAGTCCTTGGGTGATACTTTATAGGGGAAGAATACCACCTTTCTAAAGCTTTATGCTACAAACATGACTACCCTTAACACTGAAGTACATTCTTTTCATTGGAACAATACCTCGTACAATTTTAGTTCTCTGTAACCTACCTAAGCAGTATCCTGTCAACAGCAACATTGGTGGAAGAAGCAATCAGAAATTTCCATGGAATTGGCCTCTGGCTCTCTTTAGCTTCACTGCTTTCAGAGAGCTGCACTAGGAACAAGATCACAACAGACAGCAAATAGCTCTTTCCAGCTCCAAAAACACCTGGTATTTTAGAAGAGAGCAAAAATTAGGACTAAAAATGTCTATGAGATACAGTTCTTATTAATTGTTGTAACATTAATTTATCTTCTGAAATATTATTCTTAGATTCTTTATATGTTGTATATTCTAAACATGTGCTTGCTACAGCAGCTATAAGCCAGCTAGTTGTCTAAAAAGTTAGCTGGAGGGTAAGATAAGACATTCTTCCTAAATTTTCTGATGGAATACATGTGGTATTTGTACAGGAGTCTCATTATGGCATTAACATAATACAAATGTCATAAAAAAGGATCCTCATACTATCTATACAGGAATATGCATTTTGGAGATGATGATTGTTTTGGAGTATCTGATAACTATGAATAGATTAATATGCCTGAAAGTCTAACAAAAGCTCAGACAATTTAAATTCAGTGCTATCTGTACTAATGGTATCATTAATGTCAATGCATCTGTTAAAAAAAACAGCTATTTCTACTAGGAAAGAATTCTGCACTCGGGCAAGATTCCTACAAAAGTTATGCAATTCAAAAAATCTGGAAGTCTGTTTTGGTAGAATGGATAGATTGATTATAGTATTGAGGTATTACCTGAGGTGCCTCACAAAAGAAATGGATTTTCAGGAAATACGTAAACTTGGTGAGGACAGCTGTGTTACAGTACAAATAAGGAAGATATTACAGAGGCAGTTTACTCAAGAACATCTTTTGTCCGGGTTTAAAATATATTAACATTTATCTAGATGCAAGAATATCTCAGTCTGCCTAGAATTTTAACTATCAGCACAAAAGAAACAAATCTAATGGATCATCACTAGGAGAATTTGGGGATATGTTACTAGCACTGGCATTACATATCAATTAGCGTTGATTTCATAGAAAAAGATCACTGTAAATTTAACAATTATTTGCCGTATACCACGTATGATTGTGATAGGGAAGATCTGCTGTTCCACCACTGTCATCATTTCAGCTATCTGAATCAGAGCTGCAGCTTGATCTGGGTTCAAAGAGAATGTTTGGATCATCTTTCTGGCTAGTCCCACTGCTATTTCAGGGCTGACAAGTCCATGCATCATTGTACATTTCAGGTTCAAGGTTGGAGGAATAAATCTTCTTTTGTTCACCTTCTTAGTAGCCTTTTCAGAATCAGAATTCCTAAAGAAAAAAAAAGAATTCAGAGCATTACTATGAAATGTATAATATTGGAAACGTACAACTTATATCTCATATTTCTGACATTCTAACTCACCTGACCTAGAAATGCTGAGGCTTTACAGTAAGAAATGATCAAATTGGAAATTACTGTACCCCTTAGTCCCAAAATATACCTGGCCTTTATATTTTTCCCCCCTTATAAATTTTCCTGTGTAAAAACTGCCTCATCAAGATAGATTTTGGAGTTATATCATTCTCGTTGTGAAGTTACATTTTCAATCTAACCTATTCTTCAAACGCTGTTGGTTTGACAGAGTTAAGAGTGGTAGCTAGAAGTAATGGGAGTTTGTATAATTACTTGTTTTATCCAGTGAACCACGAGCAGTCTTGGACACATCCCTATATTGGTTTGACTCTCCAAGGAAATAGTTCCTTCTTTTTTCCCCCCTTATTGTATTTTCTTTTTAACAGGTTCTGAAATTTGTGCAGTTTGCTAGGAAAAAAACAATTCTAATGAATCCCCATGAAGAATACACATTAACTTAATACAGTCACCAAACTATATTATCAATCTAATGGCCATAAAGTTGTCCAGCGTGTTCACGGTATCACTGAAACAGTAACTTACATTTTTAGGAGATACGGTATTAGTGGTAGAGTGGATGGATTGAAGTACTCCTCCATATTTCTTAAAGAGGTAAGCTCACTGCTAGCATTACAGACTAGCAAGGCATGAACAAGTGCTGAAGAGGTCACAGAAAAGTATGATTAGGAAAATATGAAATTAGTCAAATTTTTGCATCAGCTCAAGAGGTGAGCTACGAAATATCAAAAGAATAATTCCTTCTCCCATCAGAAAACAAAATGAACAAATTCCCATGTTTGACCGATTCTTATAGAGCAAAGCGATCTCTTAAGTTCCTCTTTCCAAGGTGCGTTATTTTGAGACATTTGTAATTCCAACATTAGGATCCTTCTGCAATACAACTTTAGATAAAAATCTTCCTCATTATTTAAAAATACTTGTAGAGGAGTTCTTTTAAAGCTTTAGCATTTAATAGGTGAACTTCATAATTAATCCACCTGTACCACAGTAGCTCAAATTGTATTGTCCATCAATATTTTTGTTACAATACAGAATTATTTCTCATCTGCTAAATAGCTGTGTTCCTACAAAACCCCACCACCAAAACCCACAGATACACCTAGACTGAGCCAGACTAAAAGTCCATCCAGTTTAGTGTCCTCTTTCCAAAATATCGTAACAGGATGCCTATGGAGCACGAGAACAGAGCACATACTTAACCATATTTTTCTGAATTCTCTGCCAGAAGCCTAAGGTTCTCTGACTCGCGGATTTCTTAAGCAAGAAGAAAGAGGAGGGTTTCTAATATGTCTAGTAATCCCCATACATCAATTTTAATGTTTATAACCAGCAGCTATTATATATTATTTAAAGTTTTATTTTCATAGTACTATATTCTTTTAGTTTTGCAAAGCTTATAGAAGCATGAAATAAAATCTGTATTTGTGATCAGGAAGGTGTTAATACCAAAAATGTCCTAAGAAGAAAGTTGAAATCCTGTAATGCAGCAACATTAAGATCAGAACACTAAACTCCCTTCGACTCTGACTGCTCTGAGGTCCTAGTCTTTCAACTTATATTCAGGGAAAAAACAAAACCTCCAATTGAATTTAATGTCCTTAATTTTAAAAGGGTTAATTTTTTAAAAGGGTTTCATTTTTAAAGTTTTTAAATTTTAAAATTGTTAAAGTCCAGAATTTCTTGCTCCTTACTTCATAGCTTTAATTGCCTAAGTACTGAATTTAAATTACATATTTGAACACACTTAAAAGGAAAATAACCTATGAATAAAATGATATATTAGATTTTAGAAAAATCCCTTCTCAGCCTTCATCATGGGCCATATTTTTCCCCACAATTTACTTAATGCTAAATTATTTGATGTACAACTTACTATTTGTTTGCCAGTTTGAGGGACAATAGCCTTTCAGTGGTAGTAATTCTACTTCATTGTTAGATGATGGTCCGAAGAAAGCACTGCTTGCAATGAAAGTATCCAGGGGATCAAAGTTCAGAGTCTTCGAAACAACCCAGATATCATCTGTCAAAATAACACATAGTTATCACAAGCTTTTTCTACTACAGGCTTTTAAGGAAAAAAAAAAGTCCAGCATTACTACAGTACAAATTAAGCCAGCACTAAGTTGACAGTAGGTGGGATCAAAGTCCTAAATAGGTTTAGTTCCTTTGTCAAGTAATGCCAACACTTAAGTAGAAGTTTTGTTTGTGCAGAATTGCAGAATCTAAATGTACAAGAACAGGATTTATCAGAGCACTTCAGAATCCATGCACAAAGTGAGCACAGTCATGTTTGTTTCTGCCTCATCTTCTATTCTCCACAGCCAAGCACATTACAAAGATGCAAGTATCAATTCATCAGTTACTGAAGCAAAGCCAACAAAGACAACCTAGAGAAGATCAATGAATGTCCTCTGAAACTCCAATATTTTACTATATTAGCAGCAGAGATATGCAGCAATTATTCAAACTAATTTTCACATCAAGTTTTCCCTACAAGTCGTCTTTCTGAAGACTGGTCACTCCTGAAACTTCAGTAGTCTGAGCCTAGGAACACAACCTTAATATTTTTCTGAAGATGGATTTAAATATTTACCAGAAAAGATTAATTAGTTACTTTGCTGCCCTCTAGAAAGAGAATTAAATTACCAGTCTTGTCAAGGGTTCAAAAAGGAGATTTAGCTTTTCTCCTGCCATTAAAATTTAAAACTGTAAAATGCACAATATGAATCTAGATATAAATAATCCTTGTGACACTCAGATGTGCTTACCTTTACTATAGGTAGAGGAATGCTCCTTTCTGCTCAGTTTGAGGTATAATTTGCGCTTGGAATCACCATCAAAATTGGCATGGGTATTCATAAATTTCTTTAACTTATTAAACTGTTTTGTTTGAATTTCAAAGGGTTTCCTGTTAAATTGTATTTTTAAGAAAACCTGTTAACCAGCAGCACATTTTGCAATCATCACAAAAAAATAAAAAGCTCTAGAGAGGAGACCAAGCTATTGAAACCAATAGCTTGGTCTCCTCGCTTTCTTTCAAAACAACACAGGTTTTAGTGTCTGTGCATCTTTTTAAACTACCAGGGCTTAAAAATATTTATGTCTACTAGGAAGTACTTCTGAGAGTCAGACAAATTTAATTTTTTTCTCCTACACTTCAGAAGTGCAGAAAGCCTTAGATGGAATCTCTAATAGTAACATCAGAATAAGTATGTTGTATCCAGTCAGATTTTCCTCATCTCATTAATATTAATAACCTTTAATAATAATGACCTTTAATAATGATCTTTACTAATATCAGACTCTGTCCTAAACTCTCCTACAAAATTTTAAGTGAATAATAAATCAAATGGACAGTCATAAGGAACTTCACTGAGCAGCTAATCAAGTTGCCAGTAAGCAGTTTTGATTCTTGATGAAAGGAATACTGTCCTGAAATGCCAATGCTATTAATATTCATCCTTTTAACTTTCTATACAGAACTGTAACCCTTTTAAATATAGTTTCTGAATGTGTCTTTTAAATTCTACTGAAATACAGAGTTACTACTATATCTATAAATCCCACACTTCAGATAACCCTACTGGGAGGTGTATAGCTTTCAGAATACCTCACCAAAAGCTGGCATCCCTCATAGAGGGAAATCTTTTGACTTCTGAGGTACGCCCCAATACTTTTCATATCATGAAGCACTATACTGGGTCTGGATTTTATCTGTCCTTGGTTCACCTCTTCTATCCATTTGAAATATGAACACTGCTCAGCTTTTGGAGCATCACAGGTATAGAACAAACGACCCTAAAGAGAAAATAAAACAACAAAACAAAATAGACCATTAGCACTTTGAAATAAGCAAAAATGGAACGATCGACCAGTACTAGCTGCTATATAATACAAGCAGGTAAAGCCCCTTTTTATTCAACACATTCTTCTCAAAGAATGCGTCTTTTTTTTCCCTTGTACTCTGAAACCACTCTGTTATCTTCATTTACAGAATTCCCCTATAACCTAGACAATTAAAAGTTTGAGTCTTTCTCTCCACATATACAAAACTGTTTCCATATGGACAGAGCTATTCGCTCATCAATTCTGGACATCAGCAGATATCAAAATTGATCTTAAAAGTGATCTCCATAACATATCACTTTAACCTGTAATTGCAAAATACATTTACAGTCTTCCTTTAATTGCTCAGAGAATATAATCTACATGACAAATAGACAAATATCCCAAACTGTAAACAAATGAGGAATAAACAGCACCTTGTTCTGACCTTCTTTTTTAACCACAACAAGTTTAGCAGGAAGCATGTGATTGCACAGGGGAATATGGCTTTCTTTGCTTTCATTTTGGCCATCTTTCAATGAAGTGTAAAATGATATATCCACTTTGGAAAGAGCCTTGTGTAATCTTTGTGACAGCTCAAACAGAATTATGTTTAAATGCTCTTGACATAAAAAGGAGAATAAAAGAGCAATTAGTGCAGCAGTAAAATGGTTACAGGAGTACACAACATTAAAGCAAGCACATTTTCATTTGAAATTGTCAAGCACATTCAATTGATTTGTTATAATTGCCTTCCATACCAATCACATTTAAATATATGGCTCCAAAAGAACCAAAGACTAAATAATTATAACTGAAAACAAACAAACAAACAACCCCCCCCCCCCAAATCAATATAAAGACTGGTAAACAAGCTCATGTTTACATAGCTGGAACATAAACTAGTCTTTCAGTTTGTTTTTGCAGCTTTGGGTACAGACTGAACATATCTGAGTATCTAGATAACCAAAACCAAATGGAAAAAGTTGCTCAAAAGGATGATGCGCACATTATCTCCCTCCTCAACTAGTTTTGGGAAGCTTCAGAAATCTGTATTTTTAATTACATCCTATTCACAAATGACAGCATTTTTCAGAGTATTAGACATACCTGTCAAAGCAGCTGTAAAAATTTGTTTATAATGAACATGAGACTGAAAAACAGATGGAATGGCAATCTTTCTTTTAGGAAGATTAGTATTTTTCACTTTATCCACATCAGGAAAGGACAACTCAGAAACTGTTAAGCTCTAAGAAGCAGAAAGATAAACCATTAGATACTTGAAAAACTTGACTATAGAATTCCTTAGAGAAATGACTAAACATGCATAAAATGAATTTTCATAACTGGCAACTGGACAGAATATCAAAACTCATTTTCCCTCGCACCCTCAAGTATCGTGCTCAGATTTGTAGGTACAGCTTGCAGTTAGAGCATTGCTACATTTCAGGACCTCATTCTGCAACCAGAAGTTTCAAGATGAAGACTGTCAAGGAAGAAACAGTTTTTCAAAAGCAAAATATAAATCTCTTTCTGCACAAACATTTACAATCCTGGTTAGCTCTAGGTACAGTTAACCAACTGCTGACTGTCAACAGGAATAAAATTAAGTAGACCTAGAGCTCTAGTACCAAGAGCTTATGATTGTCAACAAAGTTAAATTTGTCCCAGGATATAGTCTACATTTTGAAAACCATAGATAAAACTTGCCAAGGTTTTTGAGTAAATTATTTAAATCAGAGATGTGTTTTAGCCTTTCACACAAAGGAGGAGCACATAAATCCCAGTTTTAGCACCGTTTCTAAACTGAAATATAACTCTTCAGAAAAAAAAACTACAGCAAGAGTAGTACAGACTAGAGAAGGAAGAATCAGACTAGCACTATTGCCAGTTTGATTTGAGCCTATTGCCAGTCTCTCCTTCAGCCTGTCCCCCAAAAAAGTCTCTCAATTTTTTGCATTGTAGTTGATCCTGCATAATAATAGCAATGACTTTTCTCAAAAAGCCTTTTAAGATCGATATATTTGGATACAGTACATATGTGCATGCATACATAAGTCTATACACAAACATATATATCCACACACATGCACAAAGTATATACGAAATACAGTAGTTTTTGCCACCCCTCTAGTTTACGTATTTCATACATTTACATATTTCTAGTTCAGTATTTTACTGAACAAACATACTTTTAAAAAACTAGAAAACAATGCACACATTTGTGTCAAGAAAAACATACGTTTTTCATAACCTCTCAAGCACAGCCATTTAACAACTTCCAAAAAGTGAATTCTGTTTTCACTATTTGTTTCAGATCATTGACTATTCACAAATAGCTGTGTTAATTTAGGTTCCTTATTCAAGGAGCTTATACTTAAAAGCTATCTACAAGGTATGGTTATGGTTATGGTATAGGTTATGAAGCAAGATGTGAGCGTTTGCAAAAACAACACTGATTTCACAATCAAGAAAACTATTTTTTTAAAAATATGTTCTGATAAATCAGTCCAACTGATTTACTGTGTATTCCTGCCAACAACATTCAGATTACAAATCTAAATCTGTCACTACCTGTGTCAAGGAATTATCTTTATAAAGGATTAGTCACGGCTCTGAAAAGTACATTAGTAGCTGTTGTTCTGTAGCTGAGACTCCTTTGTGTTACTGAAGTGTACTGAAGAAACACTTCACCCAACCATAGTGATAGTATCTCACAGGAAATCAGATAAATTTGTTACTTTGTCCAGAAAAAAAACAACAACAAAAAAAACATTTTTGTCATAACTATATCTGCTTGAACAGTTACACACCTGGGCTTCTCCTATTACAGCGTGGCAGGTCAGATGACTTAACACCTTTTGTGTTGCTTCAGCTAAAGGAGCCATACTTAAGTGCAGAGAAAGTAACTTCCTCTCTGAAATTAAATCTCCGTCCTTGTCATTTGCACAGCGTTTTCCATCCATGCGCTTTCCTGTCTGCAGAGCCACATAGCCGGGAGCGCTTTTACTCACAGCGCTGCTCTGGCTCACTCCTGTGTCACCCAGTGGCATTCCAAGGATGTTCTCCGCCCAGATATCATCAGTCACTTCCACATCATCGCTGTTTTGAGTTATCAAGTCACACTGAGCACTGTTTTGGTATTTTAGCCACTTGCTTTGTCTAGATTGTGAACTCACATTAGGAAACATTGGTTGTATAGACTCCCTTTGTTCCTCTTCTGTGTACTCTTCAAACACCAAGGTTTCATAATTCCTGTCCTCGGGGCCAAAAGCACCCACAGGAAACACTGCTGACCTGTTCCACAAATTGACTACTGAAGATCCAACAGATTGTTGAAGCCCCTCGCAGTCACTTGGATAAACTTCGGCAGCAGGGATCTTCCCAGTGGCAGGAATAGTGACAACTGGGGCTCGTGCTTTAACGGTGGGTTTGAATCTCGACAGGCTGCCTTCTTCTGCATAGCTAGATTCCTCTTGTGCTGTAGGATACATATGTCTCACAGGCAAAATGCACCACTTGCAAATACACAGAAATAAAGCTAAAGAAAGATTTCAGTGTTCTCCATTTTCATTTTACATCCTGTCTTTTAATTGGCAAGCTCTTCTGTTACTCTCTCATGCCATACAAAACAAGCAACTATTACTCTTATTTATATCCCTATACTCAGGGCACATTTTTATGCATACTCTACTTTTAGCCTGAAATTATTTAAATTTTGGAAGCTATTAAAAATTATGATATTTTTGGCTATCACTACAGCTGCTAACTGTAACAAAACAGTTAGCACAAAACTAACAAACCATCAACTTAATATTTGTTACCTTCCCCAAAATATCACACACAAAACTCTGTAGAATTACTATTAACCAAAAAGGATAACAGGCTTTTAGCATTACAAGCATCCTTTGGTTCAAATTCAGTATCAATAAGAAGCAACAGACAATTTAATTACTGGAAGTGGGTCAGAAGGCAGCATAATAAGGAAGAAAATAAGTAAGTAAATAAATGCAAAATACTAGCACGAACTTCTAGAAGCTTAACTTACAGACTGTTTTATTTATTTTTTATTTATTTTTTCAAATAAGAAGCTAATTCTTTATACATAGAACCGGCCTAGTTAAAGCTTCTTTCAAGAAAAAAAGTGTTATTTTAGATGGAGCGAAAATGGACCCCAGGCTAATTTAACTGATCTGGCTAAAGACTATTAAAATTATATTAAAAATGCCAAATATATACAAACATGATGAAATAAATACAAATAGAAGTCCATAGTTACCCAGACACAAACAGAAACAAACTATTTCAGGGCCAAGGGTGCTTCATAGTTGGATTCATGCTCCAATGAATCTCAGATTTTTTAGCAAAAATATTGTGAAAAGCAAACAACTACAATTTCTTACTGAAGAAGCACTCTGAAAGTTCTCTGTTAGTTGGTAATATCCTGTCCGACAGGACCTCCTGGATGTCTTCAATAGTTTCCTCATTTCTTGGAGAAATTGGAGGGTCTGAATTTAGTAAGAAAGTCGGTTGTATGGATGAAATCATCTAGAGATGAAGAATTAACATGTCAAGTGAAGGACACTGGGGAGAGGGAAGAGAGGGAGAGAAACAACTTTATTATATCTCTTTAGTCACTGTTCTCTCATCATTCTAACTGAGATGTCTCTCAGCTGAGATTAGAAAGTACTAAATATGACATAATTGCTACCATGAACACAGAGAGGGGAAAAAAAAAAAAAAACCCGCAAGGGAGTCAATTCACACCTTGCAAGATTCCCAGGAAGTCCACTGTGTTTGCTTCAAATCAGAATGCGAGGGTGAGCCCGACATAATCTGTTTGGGAACTTCAGCACATATACTCAGTGCTAAGGCTAGGAAAAATATGGGAAGGACAACAGCCATGCTGAAATTTTTTTTTGAGCTCAACAAATGCCATTCTACTTTTACTTTCACTTACGTGTTTCATTCACTATTATCTCCTTACTAATGTCATACTTCTTTTGAAAATTCCCTTCTCCAGTCACACTGGTATCATATTCATGAAAATTTCTTGAATGTGGAAACTTTACAAAAACGGTATGAACAAAAACTTGTTAGAAGTTGAACTTTTTTTTATTCCTCTCTTTAAATATTATTTTTGGCATCGCATCTTATTTCTAAACATAAATCTGGAGCATTTTCTATAAAGCTCATTCTGGAAATAAAAAAAATGCATACTTCTGATTTGCTTCCAGTTTTACAATACTGAAAGGATACCACATTAAAAGAACTGCTTGTGTTATGTTGTGTCTCACGTTTCACTTTCACTCAAGATAAGTATTATAGTACTAACCACCGGAAATAACTATTATAAAAGCCGCTTGCTACTTTTTTCCCCTATCTGATCAGGTTCATTTTGAAAAACAAAACAACTACCTCTCTCTCCCTCCCCCAAACAGACACATACACAATACGTGCTTGTCTTGCAAATACATAGTCCCCAGACAAAGGTGAGGAAAATAATTATACCTAATTGCAAACATTTACCCATAAAGTACTAGCCTTAGTTCCTAATGATTTATATGTGTTCATAGTGTTCTGCTATGGATAATCCTATCCGGGATATTGTTTCACCATAAGGTTAGTAAGAATATCTTCCAAAAAAAAAAGTTTTACCTGTCTGCAGTCAGAAAGAATATGATTGCTTGAAAACAGAGGTGTCAAAATACTCTCAGCTGCAGACTCCACAGTATCTGGGTACTGGTGCCATCCTAGCGCTGAGCAGGGAGCTCTCAGCATTATCTCACTAGCTGCTGACCCTCTTACTCTGTGCCCTTGAAACGTAACAGGCTACACAATATAGTAGAATTATCATTAACTGAGAACAGTAACTGTTCAGGAACTATCTAGTCAATTAAAATACTTTGCATGCATATAACAAAGATCACCTGTTTAGAGCTGTAATAGGGGGGAAAATACATCCAAAGCCATCTTTCCCTTACACCTCTGCAATTTGGTAACAATAAAGTTATGGAAAATCTCTTTATCAACAGAAAACTAGCCTTCCTTTCACATTGTGAAATCTAAGTTTGAAATTCTCAATGGAAAAGAGCTTACAGACAAATGATCTAAAAAGTGAGCCATTTGAGAAAACTATTATGAGATTGGTTAACCATTTATTAAGACTTTTTGTAACTTACAGAAAACAGTGAACTACTGAATTGAATTTTAGAAGACAGTATTTATTACATATTGATTCCACTGAAATTTTACCTGTGGTTGGCCATCAAAAGTCCTAGCATCTCCCTGGCCCAGTGCTGTTGGTAGAATAGATGCTTCACTTTTCTGTAACATGTAGTCCACACAGAGGGGCTGTATATATAAGTACCAAAAACTATTTAATTAAGCCATTTAAAAAACAATTAAGACAGGCACTTAGGTTAGTAAAACTTAGCACTTTTGAAAAAACCTATGCATGGTTACAGCAGAGGACACTTAAGATTATATTCTTTTAATACTGAAGTACCCCTACCCCACCTTCCCAAAAAAATGACATCAACGACAGGTTAACAAAATATGTTTGCTGCTCAAATAGGTTGGGAAAAACAAAAGAACTCACTCTAAAAATCTTTCTTTCACTTTGGAAGACGGAGTTAAAAAAAGAAAAACTAATAATAGTATTGGATAAAAATCAATCCAAAGCATCAAGCACAAAGCAAGATTTTTAAAAAAGATTGCTATCCCATCTCAATCCAAATGCTAAAGTTTTTAGGAAAGCCATGAGCCCAAGAAGATGGTGAAAGAAACAAAAGCTAAATAGTAAGAGATTATACAACAGGAAAGCAAGTGTCAGACTTTATAATTTTGTGATATAAAACACAACTAAGTATTACAATTGATATTGTTTCTTCTCATACTGTCAGTTTCATCAACATTTACTAGCAATATAGTCCACGAGATTACATGCTTTGTTTACTGTCATCTTATTAGATGACATATTTAAACAATTTCCAGTAACTATTGTTTCATAAATCATGAACTGTGTAAGTTAAAAACAAGTTTATTTTGTAGGAATACATATATGTAGTAAATAATTGGTTACCGTAAGCTCGGAAGAATCCGAGTATGAAGAAGAAGGTATCTCTCTACCTCCTGAGTCAGGTATTTCTGTTTGTTGTTTTATAGCTACAAGAGATTGAAAAGTGTTGTTAGTTGTAGTTACAATATTCATTTTATAAGAAGAGAGCTGAATATTTATTTAGTTTGGAAACCTTACCCATATGAATAATTGCACAAATAAAAATAACTGAACTACAGCAAACAGAGAAGCAGATTTTGAGCCCCCACTGGTGCTTTAAACACTAAAAATTACATGAGGTAATTTTCATATGTCACTCCAAACATACGATTCCTGGCTATAAATCATCCAGCAAGAAAAATAAAATGCAGAAGTGAAATATGTGAAAATCCATGTACATATATCAATTTAAAATAAAAACCGACCTAACCTTCATCTTTTACAAGGGGTTCAAATATCTCTTTAAAAGTCTCTGCTTCATACAGTAAGCTACTATTTTCCTGTATCTTTTGTAAGCTTTCTAACGCTGTGCTATGTTCAGTCAAAGCTCTTAAAAGAGCGATATTGTTTACCAAATCAGGAAGTTCTGACGATTTTTCAACACATGCTGTGCTTTTCAGGTAATCCATTTCTATTCTTTCACCTTTGCAGGCATCATGAAGGGCATTTATGCTGTCTATATTTTCAAACTCAGTTTCACCTATTTCTGTTTCCTCTGGAGATGAATGGTCTGTTCCTAAAAGATAGATAGTACTTCTGGAAATTACAGTATCTTCCTTACAAGAAATGTCAAATAAATTTTGCTGTTCCTCTGCACTATATTTGAGTGAGCCACATGAAGCATCAGATTTTTGCGACAAAGCTAGGAAAGGACTACCTGGTTTAATATCACCATTACTAGTACCCTGGAAACATTCTACATCTATATATTGGGATTTTGTGCATCCAAGTGGTAGAACATCTTCTTCCATTCTTTTGTCCATGGCAGAAATCATTTCGCTGGCAGAAATGCATGAACTACAGTCCTTGCCTTTTATCGGCTTGTCATTAATGGTATTTGATGCACAGCCATCAAGGTCCTTCTTAGAGGTCCTAGCTTCAATATTTAACTGACTTGCATTAATCACTTTTGTTTTGTTTTTATCATCCAAAAATTCCATTTCAATTCTGGTGAGGCTTACAGAGTCTTCTGCAGCTCTCCCAATGTCATCAACGTAGTTGTCACGAGGCAGCAATACTATACCTCCTGTAGAGAGATTCCCATCAGTCTTTCTGTCGAATGTGAAATCTTTGACATCTTTGTTTTTGCTGGGTGATGTTACTTCACAGGAAAAATGAAGTGTCAACTCAACATTCTGTGCTGCATCTTTTTCATTTAAACAAGATGAACCTTGTGAAAGCGCTGCTTTTTCACGAAGCTCTTCCACATCTCTTTCACACAGGTCCTTATTGTCCAAGTTATTAAAATCAAAAGCCTCCAATAAATTGAAGTTAACCTCCATCACCTGTTCATCTGGACCACTGTCTCCGTCATGTGTACTTAATCCCTCTTTTACAGCTTCAAGTCCACTCAATGCCATGTCTGCAGAGAGCTCCAATTTAGTACATGCTACTTCTGATTTTTGCCTTGGTTGGAGTTCATTTTGTGACTCTGTAAAACCGTTGATCACTGAATGCTCCCTGGATGTGGAGGGATTTATTTCAAGGGCAGTGGACTCAGCTGGACTTGCAGAATAAGAAATATCACTTAAGGATGAGGCAAATTGACTGTCGCTCATTTTGCCTACGCTGGATTCAGAGAGGAAGCAATTTAGTTGGTCATTGGCAGCACATTTGTTAATTGATAATAGCGTAGGTATCCCCTCACTTCCAGAAAATGAGGGTTCTCGATATCTTTCACTATCACAATTACACTGCCCTTTGCTGTCTATTAAATTCATACAGGCACACATTCTTCCAGGGGACAAAGTCTTTTTATTGAAGCACTCTTGTAAATCTTGACTTAAGTTACTTGCCTTTCTGTCATGTCTTTCTCTCACAATGTCTTCATCACAAGTTTTTTCAGATGAACTTATCAGCATTTCAGCATCCCATTCCCTTTTATCACTTCCAGTTTCCTCTGCAAAATGCTGGTACTGAATATCTTGATCAAGTCCTCTGTCAGAGTCGCCTGAAAAGCTGTAAAAAGTTGTGCTATTTCCGTTATTGAAACCACCTATGTTTTTTGATGTCTGAAACCTAGGATGACCTTCTGTGACAGCAGATGTTGCTTGCTCTTCGCATGGTTGTGCTGATTTCGACTTCAAAAGAGCTATTATCTGTGCTGTGCTCCTGATGTTCTGTGACACAGCCACATGACTGGTTGTCTTGGTGTGCTCTGCAATTGCAGAATATTCTAGTTTCACAATGGACTGATCAGAGTTCCTCCTCTTTGTATCTTTACACGTATCAAGAAATGGAGCAGAAAACAGCGAGGTAAAAGGTGTATGTTCTTTATCACTGTTTGTATACACCTCTTCATGAAAGTTGGTAGATAGATTTGCATCTGTATCCTTCTTGCAAATCGTAGAAAATAAAGGAGAGGTGATATAAAACTTAGACGGAAAAGAACCCTGACACTGCTCAGATAAAGGCAATACTTTTGCTTTTTCTTCTTCTTCCTCTGTCAGTATTTTCTTTTCAACTTGGCGTGGCGCTTGGAAACCCTAAGAGAGAAGTTTAAAATTAATTCTATTCATAAATCAACTTTATACTTTGTAATCTAAAAGATGACAGCAAAACATGGCTCATAAACTATATTCTGGCCAAATATCACAGTGATTCATGTACAGAAACAATGTCAAACCCTTGTGACTTTTACTGTACCCTTAGTAACAGCAAATCTGCTAAACCCAACAAAGATTTAGCAAACTATGAAAAAGTAGCTACTAGTAACATACTCTAGTTTCGGTTCAAAATAAAGCAGGGAGACATGATCTGTATATCTGTATATTTACCATTCATTAAAAAAAATAAAAAGTCTTTAGTGTTTTAAAATGTAGACAACTTTTGAAACGGACGTACTGTAAACTTCCTTTTCAACCCAACAGGCAGGTGTCTTAGAGGCAGACCACTAGGCTTTACAACATTTCTATTCACTGCTGGAGTTTCTGCTTTCCTTGGCTGATCTTCAGAAGATTTTTCATCTGGTTTTACTGCTTCAATAGTGATCAGATAGCGTTCACTTTCCAAATTATCTCCAGCATTCAACTATGAAAGAGAATGTAGCAATATGTATGTAATAGTGCTATGTAAGAAACAAAACCACTTCCTTCTAAATGTTGTGATACTTGCACATAAAGAAGACTCAGATACTTAATATTTTTCACCCAATATAACACTACTCCCCATACAAATTGCCAGTCCAAATACAAAAGAAAACATTAACATTTAGTTTTGAGTCATGGTCACTTAATATATCACTGCTTTCAGCCCAAATTAATACCTCTTTATAAGTTTTCTACATTGCTTCTGGAAAAGTTTTATCAATAAGTGGAAGCAGTTTCAGCATTTCATTATTTGTACTACAGTAAATTTTCACGAAAAGGAACAACAAACTACCAGCCATATCACCAGAGAGAAAAAGAGTTACTACCGTAACTACTAAAAGAACAAGTTTGAAAAGCCTCCTGAAACACAAGCCAAGAATCACACAAATAAAACAACTCTACAATGAAGTATACCTGAGATTTTATAAATATGCTCTCCAAACATTGGCCTTTATCATCAAACAAGACTGCCTGTAACGAAAAAGAAAACTTAATTTTAAATTGCAAGTTCTTTTTTCACAGATCTACAACAACAACACTGATGGTCAAACAGCAGCAGATGATATCAAATTGTCTTAAATTTAAGTTGCTTACCTTATTTCCTCCAGTTCTAACCCTCAGTATTCCATCTTGCCACGTTTTTGATTTTTTCATTTTTTGGTGAGTGTATAACACCTGATTCAAATGGGTAAATATTGCAATAATAAGTAAGAAAAGGTTAAATAATACAGCAGCTACATTGATATCAAATTGATTTTGCTTAGTCGTTTCAATACAGTTTAAAAAAAAAAGACTTACAGTAAATTCTTGAGAAGTCATTGTTTGGCAAAACAGTCATTCAACAATTTATTTTGCAAATATTCATATCTTCATATAGCCTGAGTGACAGGGGAAAAAAAAGTCAGAATCCACCAGTTGTAAGAAAAAAGTATTGAAGAAAACCGATGTCTGATCACATTTTTTGGTCCTCAGAAAAAAAAAAAAAAAAAAAAAAGAAAGCTAAATGGGAAAAAAAAGTCAAAAAAACTCCACATATATTTTGACTCCCTACCTCAAGGCATATTTGATGTGAGTTAAATGAATGTTGTGTACACTCCATTGATCATGCTATAGTTCGAAATTACAAATTATCACAACTGTGTTCATTGGCAACCAGAGAACACCATATAAATCACTAATTGAGTAGTTTTGTCAAGAGTTTATTGACTTGACTTGATCATGCATGCTTAACTCTAACTAAAGATAACTTATTTTCAAAACCGGTTGCCCGTGAAGCTGTGCTTCTTTACATATTCAAAGACAGCCCAAAATAATCTTAGGAGTAGCTGCTGCTGCTGAAAACAGGAACCAAGTATTATAAAAGCAACTCTTCTTCAGGAGCTGGGTCTTGCTGCACCCTCACTAGCACCTGTGGTTGCTGATATTCAATCAGTACTGTGACTTACATCAGTGTTTGTAAAGCAGCACTTAAGAAGTTATTAACTGATATTAATAGCAATACTCTGATCACATCAGATGTTCGGCTACTCTCACACGGCAACAGACTGACAAATATGTAATATAAAGCAGCTACACGCGAGTCTTCTCGTGACACTGCTGCTTAGAGCTGCCGCCTTCTTGGCGGCCCGGGAGGAGCACTTAGAGCACTGGGGAGGATGGCGCACACAGAAGCAAACAGGGGACAGGACATGTGGCAAGGTGTGAAGCCTGGGGGGGAAGCAGGCGTTCTCCAGGGACTCCGCGCCGCTCCTCTAACCCCTCACAGCACTTGGAGCAAGGGAACTTGCCGGAGCTTAGCACGGGAAGCACCAAACCCGCCTGCCGCTTACGCGACTGCCCAGCCCGCGGCAGAGCCCTGTCAGCTCAGCCCTCCCGACAGCCGCCGCCCGTGCGAGCGCACTGACTGGAGCCGTCCGGGACACCCGCCCTGCTCCGCGGCAACGGCATCGTCACCGCCACGGTTAGCGACCGTTAACCGCCGCGCCGGGCCCGTCCCACCTGTCAACAGCCGCCCGCCCGCTCGCTCGCTCCCTCCTTTCGCACACTCGAACATTTCCCGCCACGGCCGGCGTGACGTCACTAGGCGCCGACAGCCAGAGGAAAAGGCCCCTTCCCCCGCCCCCCTACGAGCAGCCACAGCGCGGTCCCGCTCGCGGCGCCTTCCCGCGCATGCGCGCGCAGCGCCGCGGGGCTTTCCTCGGCGAGGGGCCGCGCGTCGCGCTGGCGCTGACGGCGCGTGGGGGCTGC
>VWPW01017286.1:76600-122842 GCA_013389825.1 Crypturellus undulatus | reverse complement strand
GGCTCCGGCCCTCGGGGGGCGGCGGGGCGGCAGGGCGCGTGCACCGCGGCCGCTTCTGGGCCGGGCTCTCCGCGGTGGCTAAAGGGCAGCGGGCTGCGCCGGGTCCGTAGTCTGTCTGTTCCCGAGTGCTCATCCCTGCAGCTAGGAGGCTTGAACTCTTGCTGTCTCACCAGAGGATGATACAGACGCTGAGGGATGGCTATATGGTGGATAGGAGCCAGGCTGCCCCTGTAGCCTGGGTGGATTACTGGTTCATCCAGCTAAATCAGTCTAGTTGCACTCTGTAGTTTTGCCCATGAAGATAGGTTTATTCAGCTTATGACCTAGCATGGCCACGCTAGCCAATTAGAATGAAATAAGGACTTAGGGCAGTAGATTGGTTCTGTGGTTTTCCTTTTGCTTCACCTGTGATAGGTGGATAATGAAGTTGAATTTATTTACAAAGTTGAGATCCACTGATAAAATGTCTTACTTGAGGTGCCTGCTGTCCTGTTATTACAGTTGTCTTGTGCTATGGACCTGAGTTTTATTCAAACCTCCCTTTGAAACTCTGGTGATGATAGAGAAAATGGTGTCTACAGCAGGGCTGGCCCTATAAGGTCTGCCTGTGTCTGGAGACATAACAGCCATTGCCTTTTATGTTTGTGAGCACATTGGCTGTCAGTTTAAAATTATCTGGCAGTTTGATGGTTCAGACTGGAGGGGGAAAAAAAATGTGGCGGGGTAGAAGATTTTCTGTTGCTAGATAACGCAACAAGCTGTGCTGGTCTTCATGTCATATTTTGTAAAACATATTATGTAAAACATTTACATAGTGTAGAAGTACTTCAAAAAATTCTTCTTCTTCTCATACCTTGATACTTAAAACCCCCAAAGCAAGTAATTTTCTGTATTAATACTTAAAGCAAGGGAACTGCATGTTTTACAGATGGAACTATACTTCTTGTGGACACTGGATGACAGTTGCCATTAATGAGTACTTTTCCGGATGTCCTTAGGACACCTGTAGAAACTACATTTGGAAGTTGTTTCTATACATGTTAGCACTAATTTGTTTGCTATTTGTTTTGTATAAAGTGCTTGGATAAGCCGCTATAGACTTGTGCGGGTTTACATTATTTTTATATAGAACATCTTTGTTTTTTTTTTCTGAATTTACTCATTGCTTCACCTACCCTGCTTAATTGTCCTTCCTTTTTCTGCTTTCAATCTCGTACTTATTTCATGTATGATTATTACTGCATTTGAGGAAAACAGAGTAATAGTTCTGTTCTAATGGGCCAAAACCTTTACTCTGTGCTTTCTTCTTTTTATTGTTTAACAAAACAGAGCTTGCAGTTGCAAGGCTGGCAAGTTAGCAAAAATGCAGACATATCTTATGTCTTCTGATTGCAGCTTTCATTACTGAATTGAGATCTGCAACAGTAATTGCAAAGAGAGGGAATACCAACAAAAAAAGTCAAACTCGTAGCATTTGCTTATTTGTGGACAATATTTTCATGTAAATTAATCACAATCATCCTTCAGGTATGAGTATTTCACTACTAAATGTAAAATTTTACTCAAATTATAAATACATTTGTAGCTGATATTTGCTTGTAAGGCAGTGCCACTTGCACGTTAGAATGAGTACTTGCCTTCTGGGAAAGAAGTCACAAGGCTGAGTGACTCAGAATGCATGAAGCACTTTAGATGCATTTTTAAATTATAACTTGATTATGCATAATCTATAGTCAATATAATTATTTAATATGTTGTTCAACAAATAAATTTATTCCATTATATTCTTTACTTTAGTGAATGCAACTACCTATAGCCTGCAGATAAATAGTATACTCTTGTGCTGATCAGTAGTATAAACTTGTAGTATAAATCTTGCTAAAGAGCTTGAATGTATCTTAACTTGTGCTTCAATGGGGAGTTTTACCTGGCTTATCTTTTCAGGGTGTAATTGTCGACCTTTCACCAGCTTGAGTCAGCTCACATCAGGGAGAGAAACTGATACCTGTCTAAAGATTTACACAATAATTTGAAGACAGTTTCCATTTTTATCTTATTCTGTTCTAGAGGTGGCCTTTGTCTCCGATAGCTGTACTTGCCATTTCCGTGCATGTTGCATGGTATGTCAGTGAGCTGAGAAGGCTTTCATATGGTGATTGTTACATTAATTACTCCATTTTTTTTCTGTATGTTAACTTACCAAAAGATGTCTGTTTTTCACCAGGCTGTATTTCTGGGTTGCTTTTAAATCAAATGCTTGAGAATTTTCAAGGAGGGCTGACGTTACGGTGAATTGAAATGTCAACAATAGTAAAATGAAGTAATGCATTTAAAAGTTCTAATATTTTTTCAAGGTAAACCTTTAAATTCAAGTCACGTCTCTCTAGTTAGTACCTATTTTATAGGGATCTGGTTCTGAAGTTTCTTAGCAGGACTTGGTTTTCCGCTAAAATCTGTGACCTTTGATGGAGCAGCCCTAACTAAAGAAAAATGCCTATTTAAATATAGCACTTACCAGTCGCCACACAGACTTGCAAGAGGGTTGGTAAGTAATGGCCTCCAGAATGCAATACTCTGCATTCCATTTTTTAACGTGCCAATAAATGTAATAAGAATATTTTGGACTGCGTTCAAAGGCAAGATTGGAAGTTTTAAAATGCGTGCTCTTTGGCAAGAAGTTGACAGTGATAGTGGCTTTCATTTTTGACACAAAAGTAATTTCTTAGAGCAAACCTCACTAAACTTCCTGTGAATACCAAATGCCTACCTGAATATACCTTGACATTGTGTTTATTTATCAGAATTAAGATGTTTCTTATTTGGCAGTTGTATCATAATATTTTTGGCTGCTGTTTGTGTATCAGTATAATCTCTTTGCAACCACTGAATTTACAATATATGCCTGCTGAGACATTGTTCTTTGGGCAGCCTGTTCTGAAATTTCCTGTATAGTCTGACATTTTTTCCACTCTTCCCTCTTGCTTTGTCTTCTGCAAAAAAGGGTAATTTCTGAATTGTAGCTATCTAGTCCTAAGGTTCCTTCTAGGAGGTTTTAGAAATAGAGAAAATCAACTTAGTGGGTTTTTGTTTGTTTTTTTTCTTCCCTCCCAAAAGTCTAAGGAAATGTATTTGTTGGGATAAATGCTTTCTGTGTTTGTATGTGTTTGTTTTTGGCTCTGAGAATTATTTTACTCATCTGAAGGCAGGGACATTTTCTGTCCTGCACAGGTGCTTTAAACAAGTCACCTAAGCAGATTTATCAAAAATATATGTTTATCTGATGAAAGCAATTGGAACTTTGAATCTATTATTTTTACTGAAATTCAAAAGCTGCAGTTAGAAATGTAATGGAGTGGGCAGATTTTGTTCATGAGAAATTCTGGAATAACAGAATAATATCAATTTAAATTTAAAGCCTATGGTTTGACATTGCCTTACCACAGTGTGCTGGGAACCATGAGACTTTAGTTCTGGCTTAGTCTTCACTGCCCAGCTGCAGTGTGACCTAATGTTCCTTATCTCCCCTGTGCTTTGTACAGATAAGGAATGGATAGTACTGCAAGTCTCATAGGAGAACATGTGAAGTTGCATTCATTAATGTATGGTATAACTTCTACAAAATACATAGATTTTGTAGAATAGAAATGCAAACCAGTCTTTACTCCTTGCAGTGAAAATATTTTGATCTTTACAAGGTTATGTTTAATTTTAAGTTGACAGATTAAGTTGACAGAATGGCCGAAATGGAGACTGAAGCTACAAGAGACAAAGCCATGGAAGAGGATAACACTAAACAGAAGAAAGAAAAAGAGAAAAAGAAGAGGTCGAGGGTTAAACAGGTGCTGGCAGATATAGCTAAACAAGTGGATTTCTGGTTTGGAGATGTTAATCTCCACAAGGATAGATTTCTCCGAGAACAAATAGAAAAGTCTAGAGATGGATGTAAGTTGTTTTTCAATACATTTTTGCAAACAGAACTTTCACTTTCTTTTGAGTACTGCTCATGACATTACAGATTATTTTTAGGAACATGTGTGCTTCTGGAGAAGATAATAGTTTCATGCTGTAAAACAGTATTGGGAATACTGCTGGGAATTGGGAATAGGAGGTCAGGAGTCAGAATGTAGTACTAGATTTAAGAATTTGTGTGCATCTTCCTTATGTTCCTTTCCTTTACTACCATCTACAGAAGTGTGGATTTTTTTGTTTGTTTGTTTTTGGCGGCGGGGCAGGGGGAGAAAGAGAGGACAGGGACAAGGTGTGCAAAAATTAAAATGTTGCTTGCAATCTTGTGGTGTGTGTGGGTTTGTTTGTTTGCTTACTTGTTTTTCTTTCCCCCTTCCTCACCCCACCATCTGACAGTGGTTGTGCATTTGCATAAGGCTGTTACTGGTCTCTTTCCTAAAGGCTTTGTTCTGAAACTCTGAATGTTTTTACTTAAAAAAAAAAAAAAAATAGTGAATGTGGTAAATAGTGTCTATCAGTGTAATTGTTGAGCTGTGTTACACTAGATGGACTTAGACCTCTAGAACGCCTGTAGAGTGGAGTGGTTATTTTCCATCATATCTAACAAAATTGCAGGTTTCACAAGTGTTTACTTGTTGCTTTTAAGTCTATATTTATTTAAAATGTTAAGTGAAGGGGAGGAAAAAAAAACTTTAGGACTAATATTGCATAATTCTCTCTGTCAAGGCTTTAGCAGCTGACTCATCTCATCTGAAGAGTAAGCACAAGCTCTTTTGTGTTCAGAATGTTGGGTTAAACACTTAATTGAGTGCTTGAAGGAAAGGCATGTTTTCAATGCAAATTTTTTTTTTGTTTTGTAAAACTACATGAGAAAAGGATTTCTTCCCTTTCAAAGACAATAGTTATCAGTGGAGAGGAAAAGAATGAAAGAAGGTTCCTTTGATAAAGGCTAGCACAAAAGGAAATTAAATATAAGATTACTCAAAACTTTAATTATGTTGGCCAAAAAAAAAAGCTTTTCTATAAAACCTGGGCAGCATGCAATATGGTTACAGACTATAGTTAAGACTTGCATGTTGTTTTAGAAAAATACTAAGTGAGTCATAACTAATGATTCCTAGATTGTAATGTTTTCATCATTTGCATATTTTTTTATCTGTAGATGTTGATATTTCACTTCTTGTTTCTTTCAACAAAATGAAAAAATTGACTACCGATGGAAAGTTGATAGCACGAGCAGTTAAAAGTTCCTCTGTTGTAGAAGTGAGTATTTAATATTTCACACATTTGAGTTTGCTGAAACTGGAGTAACTAACAGCAGCACTGAATTAGGCAATAATCTTGTAGAAAATGTCTGATGTTTTTGTTACTTTTAGTTGGATTTAGAAGGAACTAGAATCAGAAGACGTCAACCACTGGGTGAGCAACCAAAGGATGTGGACAGTCGTACAGTCTATGTGGTAAGGTTGCATCTGTTACAAATGTCAGTAATCTGATGGGTACTTTGTCATTACTAAGATCTATAGAAACTGTTTTAAACTTTATTTCTATAAGTGCTTTTAGATTGCAAACCCTGGGCAATATCTTTTAGGCTCTAAAGATCTAATCACACATGTTATTTATTATTACTAAAAATAGAACTGCAACATAAACCAGACATAGTGTTACCAAAATTAGAAGGTGTAATTTCTTTAATAACATTGCAGGAGTAGTGCAAGAAATGCTTGTATAAGTTGCAGCTGGTAATAGAGCTTTTGTTTATTACAGAAGAATCACCTTGTGAGAGAAACACATTGTAAATGTATTAAATGTGTGATTCTTATCACCTTAATTGAAGGTTAATGTACATATTTAATGGATAAAATATAAAATATTGGAAAAGTGTGCATCAATCCGCAGAGGACTGTGTGGGTGACAGGCTACTGCTGCTTGTGCAGCATGAAGGGAAGGCAGGGTGAACCTTGTGGAAATGGCCATGGAAGGAAAGGGTTTTCTTTGCTGTACTGTACACTTGTACCAACCTGAATAATTTTAAAAGCTAAGCAAAGGATCATTTCTCACAGTAGTGAGAAAAACAGTGCATTTGTTATGTATCTAATGTGCTCACTGAGCTTTTCTAGTTAATGCTGCTAGAGAGGTAAAACTGGTACTTAGAAATTTTTACAAATTACTATAATGTAGTCATAGCTTTGGAACAATAACATTATTAGTTTTATAAGATAAAATAAATTTGCTGAGTGTGCAAGATAGTCTAGTCTTTAAAGTATTCCTGGTCTTCTGTTTAAAAATGTGTCTGTTGCAAATGTCACTGTTTTGTAATGCTTAACATTTCTTTGAGAGGAAAATGTACCAAAATGAGGTAGTCTCACGCTTAGGTGTCTTTATTTTATTTTTATTATTTTTTTTTTTATCCTTCTACTGCTATCAAGGTATTCTCTGTTTTTTTTTTTTTTTTTTTTGATACTTTAATGAAAGTTGTTTGTGCTGTCAGATGATGTGTTGAAATGGAACAACTGTTACTGCATTGTTGAGGCATTTAGACAGTAGCATAGAAAAGAGATCTGATGGTCAAACTGCTATTTAAAATCAGTTGTGTTTTTGAACGGAAATGAAAAAGAGCAGAATTATCTTTGTTGAAAAGCTTTTTTTTTTTTCTTTTTTTTTCTTTTTTCCTTTTTTTTTCTTTAATGACTAGTGTCAGCTTACCTGAAACTGTCAGCAACTGAATTTTCCTGAAAGTGGTAATTCCTATTATGCACTAAACTTTCTGTGACAAAAGATACATTTTAACTGGGTCCCTGGTACCAGCCAATACAAATAAGGAGAAACTGTATTACTCTGATCATTGTTTATTCTTTAACATGGTATTTACCTAATGTGATTATATGGATTGCTTAGAAATCTTCAAATATTTTGTCTTTATCTTCAGAAAAGATATTCCAAATATTCTAAACTACATAACCTGTACATAGTTTAACTACATAGCCACCTGTTGTTTTTTTAAAAACTGTCTTTTGTTACTATGAAAGACTGCCTTTTTTTTTTTTTTTTTTTTTCCTCTACCTCAAGACCCATGTGCCTAGTCTCCTTTATACTGCAGTTATAAGAATGCTGAGCTATATTAAATGTTTCCCTTTGGTATTTCCCTGGGTAGGTAGAGGGGCAAGGGAGGAAGCAGTTGTAGTTAAAGTATTTTGGGTAAGTTCTGCGTCATGCAAGAGTAGGGGAAAGAAGGATTTCCAGCCTCCAATGGGAAGGAATATCTCCATCATGAAAACAGTAATATTTTCTGAATTCATACAGGAAGTTAAACTTTTAGTTCTGAAATAAGGATTCAGCTTTAAAGATGTGTTTCTTTAAGGAGTAGTAACCTTATGTATATGTAAGAGAAACATTCTTTTGCAAAGATGCAAATGTTGGTATGTCACAGCAAGACTATAAATATAAATATATACAGTGTTTGTGCCTTCTGGCTTGAAATCTGTTTTCAGATCATTGTTTTAAAAATTGCTGCTTTGAAAATACTATGACCTGTCACCAACAATGGTTACCAAAAGGAAAAATATGTCTCAGTTTCCACTGCATTTTTTTATTTTTTTGATAAGAACTTTTTAATTACAAGGTATAGTAAGCAATCTGATTATCATTATAATAATCTTTGTATGAATGTGTATATAGTATTGATAAAATGTTTTGTTTTATTTAGGAATTGCTTCCTAAAAATGTTAATCACAGTTGGATTGAGCGGGTGTTTGGAAAGTGTGGTAATGTAGTTTATATCAGTATACCTCGGTATAAAACTAGTGGAGATCCAAAAGGATTTGCTTTCGTTGAATTTGAAACTAAAGAGCAAGCAGATAAAGCTATTGAGGTTAGTAATTGTAGCTCCGTTAACATTCTTCATGGCTGTCATTCTAATGTGGATAGTATTGTCTTTATAAGTTCAGTGGAAGCGTAGCTTAGTGCGTTTTAGATATGGAAATTTCTAAAAAATTGTAATTTAAAAATAAAGTATAGCTAGAATTATACCTCTATCTTCTACTCCTAGACCTTCAGTTAATTCCACTCTTCCTAAAAAGGTAATTCTGTCAAACAAGGTGGAATTTGAAGAGCAATATGGTGGATATTTTGAGTATAGTGGATATTTTGGGGGCTAATTTGGCTTGATATTCTTAGCATATTTTGATTAAAGAAATGAAAAATTCAATCTAAAAGAAAAAACAACTTAATAAATTTAATTGGAAGAGTATAATCATAAGTTCTTTACCTTTTATTTCATTACTTACAAAGTTTAAAAACATGCATTTCTGTATCATAGTTGTAATAGAGGCAAAATACTGAATAAGCAGAAAGACATAATATTAATGATGTGAAATCAAGCTTCTAAAACAAAAAAGTAGTAATTGATTTTTTTTTTTTCTATTTCATAAAGTTTTTGAATAATCCACCAGAAGAAGCACCACGGAAACCTGGGATTTTTCCCAAAACAGTAAAAAACAAGCCTGTTCCTACACTGAATACAAGTAACAACAATGTAGTAGTAGGTAAGTTTTAATAAGCTGTTGAAGGTCAAGAAACACTGTTCTGTGCCTCAACTTTGAAAGAGAAAAATTTAAGCTGCTGTGTTTATTCAGCATAATGGCTTGAAAAAGCTATAAAAATAAGAATTCTTGTTACTATGGTTTTCTGTTGTTGTTGGCCAATGCGGGTGTAGAAAATGGAATTGTAAAATCAAATGAATTGTGAAAGTGGAATATGGTAAATTTCTGCCTTTTTGTTCTCCCAATTATTAAGAAAGTAAAATTACTTTTCTTTTGCCAACCACTAGGATTAGTCATTGTTATGCTAGCAGAACAGCTTTCAGATTGTGCAGCTAATTGTTTTTTTTAAACACTTAATGTTAGCAAAATCTGACAGATTGGTTTAAAATATTTATAACTGAAAGAAAGATATAGCCTCAGAAGCAAAAATATGTCTAAATGTTAGTGCTCTTCAGATGAAGTTATGATCATCTGATAGATTTTTGGATCAAGCCTTCCAATATCTGCTCTCATTAACAACCAGATCCTCATGAAAATGGTAGTTTTGACACTATTCTACATTTTCCTCTTTGGAATCTCCGCTGTTTAAGGAGTCTATGGGGGAACAAACTACTCACAGTGTATTTTTGGTTCCAGCTTGGAGGATATCACAGAAACAAATCTTAAATTCAGTTGAGCCCCTTTGCAGTAAATTAGTTCTACCAAGTACTATTCTTGCAATAAAAGTTTCTACTAAGCATCATCATAGTCATATGTAACTTCCATTGCTGAAGTTTATCCTCTTTTTTTTTTCTGATGAGATGTTCTTTATTTTCTAGCCTTCAGAAATTCTGCCTTTTTTAAGCATGATTTTTGAATCATTTGTTATGTTGCTCTTTATGACTAGTTGCTTATCAATATCTTCACTACAAATAACAACTAGTGTTTATATTAAAAATCAAAGGAAACATTCTTTTCCCACTCAAGATCCTCTATACTGTTCAACATTTTTGAAGCAAGTGAATAATTTGGGGAACAAAATGTGGTGTTTATGGATTTCCCCTCCTGCCCTTGCTATTTGTTCCCTTCCACTGCTACAGATTCCTGAAAGTTCACGCAATACTTAAGCATTCTATGATTCTACCGAATTAAGGTTGGAAGGGACCTCTACGGGTCATCTAGTCCAAACCCCCTGCACACGCAGGGTCACCTAGACCACGTGGCACAGGGCTGCGTCCAAGTGGGTCTTGAAGATCTCCAGAGAAGGAGACTCCACAACCTCTCTGGGCAGCCTCTTCCAGTGCTCTGTCACCCTCACTGTCCAGAAATCTTTCCTTAAGTTCCTGTGGAACTTTTGGTGCTTCAGTTTGTGGCCGTTTCCTCTTGTTCTGTCGGTGGCCACCAGTGAAAAGAGGCCAGCCCCATCCTCCTCACTGCCTCCCTTGAGGTGCTTATAGACACTGATCAGGTCCCCCCCT
Source organism: Crypturellus undulatus (assembly GCA_013389825.1). Taxonomy (NCBI): domain Eukaryota; kingdom Metazoa; phylum Chordata; class Aves; order Tinamiformes; family Tinamidae; genus Crypturellus; species Crypturellus undulatus. The sequence goes on along the minus strand of VWPW01017286.1, from coordinate 112,878 downwards.
CAGCCTTCCCTTCTCCATGGTGAACAGGCCCAGCTCCCTCAGCCTCTCCTCACAGGGCAGATGTTCCAGGCCCCTGATCATCCTCGTGGCCCTGCGCTGGACTCTCTCCAGCAGCTCCACATCCCTCTTGTACTGTTGGGCCCAGAACTGGACACAGTACTCCAGATGTGGCCTCACCAGGGCTGAGTAGAGGGGCAGGATCCCCTCCCTCGACCTGCTGGACACGCTCCTCTGAATGCACCCCAGGATCCCATTGGCCTTCTTGGCCACGAGGGCACCCTGCTGCCTCATGGTCAGCCTGTCGTCCACCATGATACCCAGGTCGTTCTCTGCAGAGCTGCTCTCCAGCAGGTTGGTCCCCAGCCTGTACGGCTGTCTGGGGTTATTTCTCCCCAGGTGCAGGACCTTGCACATGACTTTGTTGAATTTTATGAGGTTTTTCACTGCCCAGTTGTCCAGGCTGTCCAGGTCCCTCTGGATGGCAGCGCAGCTCTCTGGGGTATCAGCTACTCCTAGCTTCATATCATCTGCAAACTTACTAAGGGAGCATTCTGTGCCTTCATCCAGATCATTGATGAATAAATTGAACAGGACTGGACCAAAGACTGACCCCTGGGGGACACCACTAACCACAGGCCTCCAATTAGACTCTGCACCTCTGATCACTACCCTCTGAGCTTTGCCATCCAACCAATTCCCAATCCACTTCACCATCCACTCTTCTAACCCACACTTCCAGAGCTTTTCTAAGAGAATGTTGTGAGGGATGGTGTCAAAAGCCTTGGTAAAGTCAAGATAGATTACATCTATCGCTCTGCTCTCATCTATCCAACTGGTCATCCCATCACAGAAGGCTATCGGGTTAGTCAAGCATGATTTCCCCTTGGTGAATCCATGCTGACCTGTCTCGAGCACCTTCTTGTCCTCCATGTGCCTGGAGACAACGGCCAGTATGAGCCGTTCCATCACTTTTCCGGGGATGGAGGTGAGGCTGACTGGCCTGTAGTTGCCTGGGTCCTCCTTGCCTTTTTTGAAGACTGGTGAGACATTGGCTTTCTTCCAGTCCTCTGGCACCTCCCCCGTTCTCCAGGATCTTTCAAAGATGATGGAGAGCGGCCTAGCTATGACATCCGCCAGCTCTCGCAGCACTCTGGGCTACCTTCCATCACGGCCCATGGATTTGTGGGTATGGAGTTTCCTTAGGTGCTATCTGACCCAATCTTCCTCTACTGAAGCTTCAACTTCCTCTACCGAAGCAAAGGCGGCAGTCAGCAACTCTGCTTTTTCTGTGTTATTTGTAACCAGGGTGCCCATCCCATTCACCAGTGGCCCCACATTTTCCCGATCTTCCTTTTGCTGTTTATATATTTGAAGAAGTTTTTCTTGTTATTTTTAACATCCCTTAGCAGATTGTGTTCCAAATGCACCTTAGCTTTCCTTGTCACATCTCTGCATTCCCTGACTACGCTCCTATATTTCTCCCAGGGGACCTGTCCTTTTCTCCACATTCTGTATACCACCGCCTTCTGCATGGGCATTGCCACAAGCTCCTTGCTCATCCACGCAGATCTCCTGCCCCTTCTGCCTGACTTCTTACGCACAGGGATGCACTGGTGCTGGGCATGAAGGAAGTGCTGCTTGAAGACTAACCAGCTCTCTTGGGCTCCCCTTCCTTCTAGAGCTCTAGCCCATGGGATTCTTCCGAGGAGGTTTCTGAAGAGGCTAAAGTTGGCCCTCCTGAAGTCCATTGTTGCAAGGCTACTTACAGCCCTGCCTCCTCGTCGGATCCTGAACTGCACCAGCTCATGGTCCCTGCAACCGAGGCTATCCCCCACCCTCACATGTCCTACAAGTCCCTCTCTATTTGTTAGCATGAGGTCCAGTAGCCCACCTCTCCTTGTTGACTCCTCCACAACCTGCGTCAAAAAGTTATCATCAATGCTCTGAAGGAACCTCCAGGACTGTTTGTGCCCGGCTGTGTTGTCCTTCCAGTTGATGTCAGGGAAGTTGAAATCCCCCATGAGAACCAGGGCCTGTGACTGTGAGGCAGTATCCAGCTGCCTGTAGAATGCCTCGTCAACTTCCTCATCCTGGTCAGGAGGCCTGTAGCAGACACCCACCACAGTGTCTCCCTCATTAGCCTGCCCTTTTACCTTTACCCGCAAGCTCTCAACTCATCATCAACCCCCAGGTTGAACTCTGTGCGTTCCAGTTTCTCTCCCACATAAAGAGCAACTCCACCACCTCACCATCTCGGCCTGTTCTTCGTAAAGAGCACATAGCCTTCCACAGCAGTGCTCCAGTCGTGCGAGCTATCCCACCACATCTCTGTGATTCCAATGAGATGGGACTACACACATATCTCCCGTTCATCTTGCTTATTCCCCATGCTTTGCACATTGCCATACAGGCATTTCAGGGAAGTAACTGAGCCTACATGTTCCAGGAAGAGGGAAAGAGGACCCTCTATAATCATTTCCTATCCTCACTTCCCCACTACCATACTCCCGCTGGACACCATCTGACCTTGGCTGTATGGTACTGTTCGGCGAGTCTGTGTGACGCTCCCCTTCCCCCTGGTCATCTAGTTTAAAGCCCTCCTAACCAGACTGGCCAGCCTTTTGGCAAAGAGACTAGGAAGTAGTGTGATAGATGCATTGGAATTCCAAAAGCCCCTACTAAATATATTCAACTAAATGTTGAATAATACCCCTTGCATTGTTATCAGAATACACATCAGCGGTCTTTATTTTCTTGGATTTTTTGTTGTTGTTGTTTGTCTTGGAAAGAAGAAGGGATCTCCTCTCAAAGGATGGTATAACGAAATATGCCTATGTTGTGAAGAAACAATGAAGAAATCTAGACTATTTGATTTAGTAAGCATTCCAGGAAACCTATAGACAAACTTCACGTGGGACCCAAGGGTCTCTATGACATTAAAAGTCTTGCCTTTGTCTTTTTTCTCATTTGTCTGAAATGATTAGGCAACGTTTTGGAATGTTTTACTTGATGCGATAGGTATTTTATTTAACATTCCAAATTATAAGGACATGAGATAATGCTAATAAATGAGATAAACCAATCTAATCTAGTCCTTAATCACAGACAGAGTTTTGTATCTCTAATGCAGAGGAAAAGAAAAAGAAGAAAAAGAAGAAATCCAAAGTGAAGAAAGAGGGCAATGTACCGGCAGCTGTAGAAACAAAGGAATCAAGCGTAAATGCTACTGCAGAACAAGCACCAAAGTCAAAAAGGCATAGGACTACTTCTGAGTGTTCTGAAATGGAGGCAACTGAGGCCCACAGGCAGCCTGCTAAGAGAGAAAAAAGAAAATGGGACAGAACAGAAAGCTCTGAGGCACCTGTGGAAAGCAGGCCAAGGAAGAGAAAAAGAAGCAGCTCTGGAGGTGGTGAGGCCTCAAATGCCAAAGTCAAGAAAACTGTTCAGAAGGATGAAGTTCACTCTGTTAAAGAGGAAAAAACAGAAGCTCAGAAAGATCCCAGTGGTAAAACATATTGCATATCTTTATAGTATTGCATCTTTATTTGGAGGAGGAAAATTGAAGGACATATGTCTCTGTTAGATATTATAAATGCTAAGTTTAGGAATGGAGGAAAAAGCATGGATAAGGAGAAAGGCTTGAGTCAGAGAAATGCTGTTCTTTTTGCAAATTGCCAAGTTAATAGGATTTTTGTAATGCTAGTAGGTTACAAGCAAATGAGGAAAGGAGAGCTGCTAAACATACAGTTAGAAAGCCACAAGAATTTAACAAGACTAATCTGTGCCTTGGTGAACTGACCTTAGGAAGCAAAAGGGTTTATTACTTGGATTAAAGATTATTGAATAAGCCTTTCAACTGCTGGTATGATTCAGCCACTTAGTGTCTGTCTTTGAAAGAGTAAAGACTTAACTGCTAAGAAAAAAAAAAAAAAGGTGCTTCTGCTTTTCTGCTTGGGTCAGTAGGTAGAAATCGCTGACAGTGGTAGAGGGTTAGCAAAATCAGTTTTGGAATATACAGAATTCTGCAGTTAAATCTAGTCATGAGTCATTCCAATGAGACTAGCTAAATGGAGAATAGGAAAGAACTTTGAACACTCAAGTGGGTGAATCCCATCAGAAGTTTAAAAAAAAATTACAGAAGGTAATATCAATGGAACTTCAGTAAAGTGAATTAAGGATTTGAACAGCCTGTGTAAAAGAATCTAGGTAAGAAAGCTTAAAATACGAAAGGAAAAGCTAGTGATCCAACTTAATTGAGATAAGACAAAAAGCAATAGTAGCAAGTTCTGGTTCTGTGAAGGGTTTTTCATTCAGATTTGGGTCAAAGAATCAGTGCTTTGGATCAGGATCACAGTTGATCACTGTTGCAGTTTTTGAATGATGAACTGTTAAATATAATTATGTTCTTTTATGAACCGTGTGAACTATTGACTAAAGCTGAAGTTTTATTTCTAAAACTAGAACTCACTTTTTCTTTTGACTTTTATACAGAAGTTCCAGCAGAGGATGATAAAGAGACTGATAAGAAAGATACATCACTTTCAAAATCTAAAAGGAAACATAAGAAAAAACACAAGGAAAGACACAAAATGGGTGAAGAAGTCATTCCACTCAGAGTACTCTCCAAGTATGTTATAATAGTAATAGCTGTAATAGCTATTAGTAGTAGTAATAGTGGTAACTAATTTGTTGGTTATGGGGAGGGTCTTTCTTATTTGTAACATCATTTAACACGAGTCACCTCCTAATTTCACAGCGATTTTTAATTGGCCAACAGCCCCCTTGCATTTTCGCAGCTATTGCAGCTGGCTAAGACAGAAGCTAACAAAGTAACAAGCTTATGTATTCCAAGAAACTGCTGGCATGTGGCACATGTGGCAGCTAATGATGAATCATCAAGATAGATTACCATATATTGATGCAACTTGAAGTTCTTAGTTCAACTTACATACAGAACTTGGACTCTGTATTGCTTTTATATTCCTGAAATATCTATTGAATACACACTCACTGAGCTTGGTGTACTTTATTGAATTTTGCTGCTTTACAAACTTACAGGATGAACAGTTGTTTCCTAATGTTTCCAAGCATTTGAATTTATTTCAGAACACCTTTTACAATGTCTCCAGAATTTTAAATATGTGTCTGTTATGTCTTACAGTCCATCACCATTGCTAAAGTGCAATTCCAATTTTATACAACAGAGTTGCATATTAGCAACAGTATTAGCCTGTAGTTAAAAGAATTACGAATAAGTGAAGCTAGTTAAACTCATAAAAATCTCATAAATGTTAGACCTCCTGGGTTTGTTTGAATGTTTTTGCTTATGATTGCACTCTACATGTAATGAATAGTATATATGCAGTTACTATACTGCAATTTACCCTGTAATTGTTTTACGGGTTCCTTGTTGGGGATAGAGTGAGGAGGAAGAAAAGTAGATATTTCAAGTTCTTCCATTCCAGGAATTCTCAGTGAGTTTAGGATTCACCACAACTAAAACATGGAAGCACTTACTTTTTCAAGCATCCAGCAAGTACCTCCATGTTAAAGTAGAGGGGGTCCTTTGCTGTAGCTGTAATGAGACCATCTTGTCATTTAACAGGGATTCCATGCACAATAATAAGTCGAATATTGTAGAAAAGCAGCCCTACATTCTGGGACAAATATTATGCTATCCTCCTGCACACAGAATGAAAAATCGTAGTAAGGGGTTGTTTGAAGTTGAAGTAGTAGAAAGGGAAGTTTGTTCAGTGTTTTTAATGTTGAGAATATAGGATTCACCATCACTAAAACATGGAAGCACTTACTTTTCAGGAATAAAACAAGCACATCCACATTTAAGTTGTGGGGAATCCTGGTAAACAGTGACTTACCACTTTTTCCGTTCTGCTCTGAAAATTTGCTTTTAAAAGGAAAAAGCAGGGTTTTCTGATAATATAGTAATAAAGCATACCAACACTTGAGCCTGGAGTTGTAGTTCATTTGTAGTAACATCAGAGATTAGGATCCACCACCACTGAAACATGGAAGCACTTACTTTTTTAGGCAGCAGGTACCTCCATGTTAAAGCAAAGGTGGTCCTTTAAATTTTTTCCCAAAATTCATGTTAACAGTTGAAAATACTTTAAGAATTGCGTAGAAGTATTTTGAGCATTCAGAACTTTATGCTTTTAATTCCGTTTATCCAAAGCATTCCTCCTTTCATTTGCTTGCTGCAAAATTCCTCAGGATGGCCTCTTTAAGGTTTCAGTCACGCAAATCTTGTAGTGTAGTGGAAGCATTGTTTTTCGACGTGGATGGTATTTCAGAATTGAGAACAGGATTCACCTCTACTAAAACATGGAAGCACTTACTTTTTTTGAGTCACAGAAAGCACCTCCATGTTAAAGTAAAAGGGGTCCACAGTAATAAATCTTGTCCTCCTCCACCTGGATACTGTGAGCCCTGCATCAAATATAGGGTGGGGGGGAGAAGACAGAAGGGAGAAAAAAAAAAAAAAAAAAAAAGTTTTAGTTAATTTCGGCATATAGCATGGGAGGGAAAGAAAGAAAAAAAAGAAAAAAAAGCATTGTAGGTACTTGCCTGTCTCATTCTCTCTGGTCTTCTCTTACTTCTCTTCCTTTCAGTCAAGTTAACAAGAAGCAAGTCCTTGAGCTTGTATTTATACCATACCTGCCTAGGGAATGGTGTTGCCTTTTTATCTCAAAGAATCATTACGTGGGTCTTTTGTTATTTTAATGTCTTTGCTCTGCTGAGAATGTATGATCCTGGGTGAGTCTGGATGCTTTTTTGAAGTATACAGTTGTCAATGTTAACAGCTAAAACCATTACCACAAGATATCCTCCTCTTTAAAAATCCTCTATCAGCTTGTTTGATAGCACAGATTAGGGTAACAATGAGTCGTTCTCACAGTGGCACTGTAGGCATTGTGTTTCTGGGGAGCAAAGCTCTAGCTGTTTGCAGAAACATCTCCATGTTAAATGTATGTAAATATATAAATTGCTTCCATGTGGTGTTATTTTTTAACCTAAGTGCATTTGAATAGTAAGGAATGTTCTTATCTTGGTAGGTTTTTGGTGAGTTTAACCAGTTGTTGATTTTTTCATCAATGATTTTTCTAGAAAAGAAAAAACTGATTCCTAATACAGCAACATGTAGGAGAGTGTTCAGTGAACTGATTTAGTGAACTCTGACTTCACTGCAAATCAACTCTGAAGTAGTGTATGTGCTTTGTATGGTTTCAGGAGAAAGCACTGAATCCTTGTAGTATACCAAACCATTCTAAGTGTTTTTTGAAGATGTGTGACAAATTTGGGAGTTAGTCTATTTGAGTGATAGGTTGATATTGCTAGAACTTGCTTGGAATATTAAAAGATAAAGCAAATAATACAATAGGGATGTAGACTTAGGGCTCGAGATAAGCAAGGAGATTGCTAGTAGTAAGAAATGCTTTCCCAAGTTAAAATTAAATTATTTGTAAAATGTTTTATCTTAAGTTTCTGACTTTGTGAACTTTTTTGTTCGTTTGTTCACTGCTGACATTCTCTTCCTTTGTTGTCATCCATAGGACTGAGTGGATGGATTTGAAGCAAGAATATTTGGCCCTTCAAAAAGCCAGCATGGCCTCCTTAAAGAAAACAATGTCTAAAATCAAGCCAGAGTCTATGGGAGAAATGGAAACAGACACTTGTGCACAGAAAAAGCCTCAGTCTAAGAATGGCAAATGTAATGCTGATTGTGATGTTTCCTGTTTTGTTTTCATGGTGATTATTAAGGTGCTTTACGACTTGGATTGTTCAGAATAATTGGAATGCAGTTTTAGGTTCTGTAATGCTGGTGCTTTTTCTGAATGCCGAGAGTAGTATGAAAAGCAAGCACCCCTCTTTCCGATTTGAGAATGAAGAAGTTGGAATAAAGAACAATCCACTGATTTAAGAATATTCCAGTCACATTTTTAAACCTAAAGATTGTTTTAGGTAATTTAGATCATAAACATCCTGGGAAATAAAATGATATTATCTGGGCCTGATTCACTTTTGCTTAACCATTCCTCCCCAGAAGCTTGCAAAGCTATTGTGTTAAGTAAGGAGTCTATAAAAGTGCTTGTGATTAGGTCCTTTTAGGTTTCTTGTAAGAAAATTTTGTAATAGGACTCCTTGCTTTCCATTTTGGATCCTCTATACTTTTGTCTGTTACTTGAGTAGCTCAATGCCTATTTGCTTGTTTTATAACACTGTAATTCAGGGTTGAGCTATTGACTACTGAGCTGTAGTCAATTAAATATAAAATATTTTTATCAGGACACCCCCTAAGCAGTGAAAGATTTCTGTAAGTCTTTTCTCGGGACGTAATGTATTTTAGAGAGTTTGTTTTCTTGGTCACAATGTCTTAACTTTAAGTATTCTAAGTATTTTCTGCTTCTAAGTGTGTGTGAACAGACTGGATCCAAGATTTAAAGAAAAAAAGAATCTGCATTACCAATATTTGTTACTCCTCACTTTGCTCTGTGTGCATTTTACACTGTTTGTGTGTTTCGTAGTATCTTTTGGTTTGGCAAACTGTTACATTATGTTTTTTTTTTTCTTTTTTTTTCTTTTTTCTTTTTTCCTCTCCTTCAAATTAACAAGCCTCTAGTGAAGACTCTGATCCTCATGCCAAGGGTAACACAATGGGCCCCCAGTTTGTGAGTGGAGTAATTGTGAAGATCATTAGCACCGAGCCCCTGCCGGGCAGGAAGCAGATCAAGGTAATGTCCTTGTAACCTCAGGGTGGTTGTTAGCTTTTCCACTTACCCTGTCCCCAAAATGTTTGAATATGGAATAGCATGTAAACCAAAATTTTGTTTGGCCAGGAACAGTGTATAGATTCTTCTGTAGCTCCAGTTAAGAGAAGATTTATCAAACGCAGAATCAGGTTGTGATTCAAAGGGTGGGGAAAAAAAAGTTGTTAGAAAGTGCTTCAGGCAATATCAAGTTTACAGTGAAAATAATGACAAAAATGTCCTAAAGTGTAAGCAGTTCTCACCTCCAGCTCCAGCCCTTGTTGCTTTGTCCTTGCATTTTCAGCACAAAAAAATGTGGCTAATTTTACATTGTTAAGAGTAAATCTTTGTTTATATCATTCATACCCTTTAAAGAGTTGCAAGCCCAGGTGGGTACAGCATTCTTTATTCATTACAGTGTCATAATTCTTTACTATTAAGCAATCTTTAATAGTAAGATGAAATTTCAACCATTAACATGTGGGGGCAAGAATATGCTCTTTGCATGGGAAAGTAGCCATCACTAATAAAATCACAAATTAAAATTAAACAACTTAATGGTGAATGATGGCATTAGAACTTGTACAGTGAATCTTTTTTTGGGGGGGGGGGGCGGATGACAAATGATCCATTTTCTCAAAAAATAAGAATGAAAATGTTGAAGATGACCTGAATTTTCTGTCATTACTATCATTCATACATATATGTATATGAAATTTCTGTACATTAAGTAGAATATTTTTCTATAAAGACATTAATACTTTTAAACTATGTCCTTTCAAAATGAAAGATTTGAAACCATTTTCCAATGGAAATGATGGCATTTTTTTTCCAGACCCTAAATGTGACAAGGGTTGGTTTTTTCCCCCTGAAATTGTGTTTCTGGGTGGATAACAATTGGAAATAATTTAAACATCTTTAACTATTATTGGAATACATACTTAGCAGACTATTTGAGACATTGAGAGAATAATTTAAACTTATTCTGAGATGACTTATCCAGTTACTTATGTTTATGACTCTGAGTAGTCCATTTGAAGTCACTGTGGCTGCTCTGAAGTGTGTGAGATTTACCATATGCATAAATCTAAGCAAGATGAGAAGCACATATCTCTCTCAGAAAACAAACTGTTGATATGGATTAAACTTAATCAGTCTTATCTCTTTAGGTATTTGCAGGCAGTTGTCTGAGTACTGGAGACACTGGGTAGAATGTTCTCTAGGTGTCCCTGCTGGAGCAGGAGGTTGGACTAGATGATCTCTAGAGGTCCCTTCCAACCTTAACCATTCTGTAATTCTGAATGTGTGGCCCTTGTATTGGTTGTCATTGTAGTATCTGAAGGCCAGCTCAGTGTGGCTGCATTTTAGTTTTCAGCATGTTAAGTTGTATTTCAAAACTATATATACAGGGGGAATTTTTTTCCATAATAGCTGAAAAATACCCCCGCTGCTTTTGCAGACATAAATTATTACTTGATTTAGTTTTGGGCAAGTGTTTCAAGTAATGTTAATACTTTATGAAAGTAAAGGGAATTTTATGAAAGTAAAGGGAGGCAACACAAGATTAGTGTGGCCTTCGCTATACTTGAGTTACATCATTGGTTACAAGAATAAGTAGGATAGGAAAATATTTTGCAGAAGTGTTAAACAAAAATGAGGCAAGTTTTTAAGGGCAAATACAATTACAGAATACAATTATAGGTGGAAGAATTTGCAGACTTTGGGGGGTGTCGGCTCTCTTTCACGTCTGAAAGCTGCAAAATGTGCTCAGTATTCACTTAGCTTTATTTCTTTAACCACACTCACTGGTTCCTTGAAAGATCCATCTAACTCTTCTCCTAGGCATTACTTTGCCTGAGCTCCTGGGCTGTCATAGCTGCAAGAACACTATCACAAAGCAATGTGTCTACTGCCTCCTTAATCCAATTAAAAAGTGATCTCTTTCTGGTTATGTGCAGCAAGCCACAGTGGAAGGCTATTTGCAAAATAATTTTACTGTTTTAACATTTAAAATGTGTACTTCAATGTTTCCATATTCTTATGTTAACTATGGCCTTTTCTCAGAGAGTCGTAACTGTTAACATGAAGAAATGTTTAGGTCTTTTCTGTGCGTCATACATGAGATAGTAGAAATGAGAGTAGTTGGGTGGTTTTTGTTTTTAGGAGTTTTTGACTCTAAAATGATTTGGGAGTCTTTGCACTTACTCCCCTTGTCTCTTTGCGCTTACTCCCCTCGTTCCCTTTTAGTTGTCAGTTGTGTCTGGTAATGGAGGGTTAAAAGCAATGTGTAACTCTTGAATAGAAGCATCTTGAGATGCCTGCTGTGAACAAAATTGACTAGGATTTTGTGATCTTGGTTAATTTCCCGAACAGCAGGTATTATAACTGAAGTATTTCATCTGAAAGAACATGTGTCACTCTTCTTCGTCTGTTGGTTAAATTTTTTAGGCAGAGGTCACTTCATAAAGAAGTGAAGGGCTGGTTTGCTGTACTGATTTCTCAGTTCATCTGCTGTGATTGAGCTGATGATTATATTTCATCCTTCCATGTTTTATTTGCTCTTCTAAAAAATTAGTATATTTCTATTGAATAGACATATGATTTCTGTTAAAAATAAAAGTTTGTGCGGATACAACATTGCATTGAATGGAAAATTACTTGTGGACCATTAATATTTTTTTCTGCAAAAATTATTTGCAAGAGCTAGCTGCTCTAAATTCCTCTTGGAGGGCAGGATGAGAGATTAATTAGGTGTTCTGAAGGTTAATGCTCATAACTCAGATCAATAATATCCTTATGAAAACAACGCATGAACTCAAAATTACTTGACAAAGAGCTTTGATTGACAAAGTTCATTGTTACTTTGTACTTAATGACCATTTTGAACATACCAGAAATCCTCAGCGTTTTTTGTTCAGTCTAGTTTACGGTCTGTGTCCTCTCATGTGCTTTGACAGGATGCTTTATCAATGATGGCTGCTGTTGCTTATGTTGACATGCTGGAGGGAGATACAGAATGCCACGTCCGTTTTAGGACTCCTGAGGATGCCCAGACTGTTTTGAAATCACACAAAGAATTACAGATTAAGAATACTTGGAAGTTTGAAGTCCTCACTGGTAAGTGTTATGTGTGTGGTGGTGTTTTGTTTTGAGATAGGTCAAGAGAAGTCTTTCATGTACTGTGTAAAGGGTGGTTATTGCTTTACAAAACATATTCGCTTGTTTCTGTAGTTTATGTATATGAATCAGTCCCTTTCAGTTTTCTCTATTTGCATTTGTAATTAAATTGTTAAAACACTAAATATTTTAAGCTGCTGTTTAGATCAAAGTAATGACTTTATTTGCCTTTGAAACTAATTCTGTTCTTTTAAGGTTTTCATTTGTTGCATTACTTTTACCAATGTACTGTAGTACTCAGTTCCCATTTCACTTTCATCAGGGTATTATTCTCAAAGAACTGGAAATTTAAGTTTTTTTCTTTTGAATGCTCATTTGTGGTATTGCACAATGGGGCAAAAATCTCACACTGTGAATGTGCCTATAGTGGCATTAGTGCTTACATTCCAGTTTATCATCTTTCAAGATGCTAGATAGCTTATTCCTGTATAATGCTTCCCCCACTGTTTTATCTACAGTGTTATACCTGGAGCTTTATCTTCCTGTGTGTAGGGATGTTGTTTTGTTTTGGAATTGCTCTGCTGTTCTAAATTCATATCTTATATTTGAATGGTTTCCCTGTGTAAGTCAGCCCCTTAAAGAGGGGAGGGATAGAAGAAGAATCTCTCAACAAACTTACTGTATCTAAAAATTTAAAAAGTAGACTGCACCCTCACAGATACACACACAGAAGCAAAAAGTAGATTCTAAAACAGTGCAGATGATTCTCTCATACATATGCATTTAAGTATTTGATCACAAACCTGAAGTAGATTCTCTTACAGGGCCCAGATAAAATATTTGTGCTGTGCATGTGTTGATGTAAACCCACATAAATCACAGTTAAGAACTGTAGAATGAAGAGCTATAGTGGAAACATTTACCCTCATGGTAAAGCCAAAGTTCAAGTTTGGGACTCAAAGTGCAGCTAATGTCATTTTGAGATTTAAAAAAAAGAAAAAGTTTCCACAGTGTTCTGTGTTCCAGAGATCCAGAAACAACTTGCTTGAAGAAATTCGGCTCTTTGCAGCTGTACATTCTGTGGGTATTTGTCTCATTTTTTACATCCTATGTAAAAGAGTATAGTAGTAGATTGGCAGTAGGTACGTACTAGACTGTAGTATTCTTCTATTCGTGTTTGTCAGATTTCCCTCTATCCCCCATCACTTCATTGAAATGAGAATAGAAAGGATTCTGAGGAATGTAGAAGTCACAATAAGAATTGCAGTTTGTGTGGTAGGATAAGGTGAACAGAGAGAATAACAACAAGGAAAGAGTCTTTTATGCTCCATACTGAAGAGAGAAGCTGACCCAGCAATATTTTATTTAGTAGAACTTGACATTGACTAAATATCTTTGCTTTTCATCTGACAAAATAGTAGATATACTCCGTGATGTTTGGATGTTAGCGTCACTGAACTTATAAATCATGTAGTTAAAGTTTATTTTAAATTGTTCTCCAAATTATTGATTCTATAACTCTTGCAGGTGTGAAGATCACTTGGGAATTTGTGCACAACTAAATATTTCCAATGAGACCATACACCATTACATTACAAAATTCACGTGTAGAGATAGTTGTGGTGCAAGCGAGAGAAAACAATAGGAAACTGCTTCTTACTGCAAAATGGCCACAAAGTTAATTGCACTTAAATCCTCTTCCTATTCAGTTATGCTGCCCACAAAGTCTCGGAGTTTACTTCTAACAGCAGTTTTGATTAAACTAACTCTTTTTTTATTATTTATTTTATTTTAAAGAGCGACTTATTTCGCTTTGTAGTTTGTTCCATTGTTTAAAGTTAGTCAAAAGTTGAAGTGTATTAGTGAAGCAAATGACCTCCAAGTAGTGTGGTGAAATTCATTTTAACTAAAACTGAGCTTCTACTGTTCCTGTATATACAGTGCTCTTTCATGTTTTCTTATATCTTTTTGTTGAGCTTGTAGTTGCTTTGGAGATGCTTGATTAGCTCTGATATGATGTTCTTAAGGTTTAGTTAAAGTAATGTGATTCAGGTCCTACCCAAGACTTGATTTGGGTGCTGCCCAATTTGTATGGAGTGAAGCTTAGTACTGTATGCTTAGTCTCCCCAGACAGAGGATTTCACCTTTGTTCACTTCTGTGTGTGTTGGCAATATGCTGCAGTCTTGTGTGACTATAAAATTCAAAACTAATACTAAAGAACTGAATGTAATGTGATTTGTGCTCAGTGATCTGATTTGAAACTAACTTTGAGATGAACAGAGAAGCTTGGGAAAATGGAGTAGTTTTAATGTCCCAATAAAAATAAATTCATATATTCTGACAAATTATTTTCTGATTAGAAATGACATTTCAGGCTTCCCTAGCAAATGTTTTTATGTGAATGTTCTTCAGTTAAAATCGTTTTCTAATCATCAGAGATAAATAAAATACTGTATCTACTTTTATTGGATACTTTTATTCATGAATTGTCATGTTAACTTGTGTGCCAAGGTGATCATGAGCAACGATATTGGCAGAAGATTCTGGTAGACAGACAAGCTAAACTGAACCAGCCTCGAGAAAAGAAGCGGGGTACTGAGAAGGTAAGTAGCAAGTCAGGTTGTGCGGAGGAGGGAAGTTTTGTTTTTCCCTGTACAATCATGATTGAAAATATAACTGTTTCTATGTTGGTCAATGTTTTCTGAAAAAACTGACATTTGGGTCACCATTCTTAATCCAGATATATCTCATTCCAATGACTTTGAAGCAGGGATGATAAATCCTGATATCCTTTTAGGTTCCTGAAATTAAACTGTCTGATCCTTTACCTGGTGGAGAGGGCCTGAAGAGTATTTCACAAACATTTAGTTGCTAGGTTTGCTTTACACACCTCATAGTTTGAGTTGGCTTTAATCTAAATTTTTATCCTGTCGCTTAGAAAACTTGGAAATCACTTGGCATGCAATTTCTAATGATTTGGGTAATGCGTAGCGCTTTCTGTTAAGATTCCTGGATGTTCCAATAGTGCAAACAAATAATAACAAAAACTTCCTATTCTTTTTTTTTTCTCCCATACATAATTGAAGTAACACATCTATCTAAATAAAGAGCAGTTATGTGTGTCTAAACCTTGTCTTATTCAAGGTGTACTTGTATTGTTATCCTGTTTGTCTGAATTTTCTAGGATCGCACAGACACATGAATCTAGTCCTTCTAAACAAATGGATTCTTAAAGAATTTCCTCAAATGATGGATTTAATTTCCCTAAAAGCATAAAAACTGGTATTAGCCTTTAGCCATTATTCTTCATAAAAAGCAGGAGACTGTAAAGCTCTATGAATGCAAGATCCATATATGCTTTTACTGTCATTTGTAATTTAAAAAATAATTTTTATTTCAGACAAAAGTATTTTGCCACTGGCATCTTTGTCTTCATTTAGGACTGCTCTCAAGTCTTCATCTTTTGAAGATAGATTGCTATTTGTTGCCCAAATTGGTGCAAAGTGGTCAGTAATGTGCCTCATCTAGGTTTGCAAATATAGACTGTCTGGGTTGTGCCTAACAAAAGCAGCAAGGATGCAAACTCCTACTCCCCCCCTCCCATCATCTTAAAACACTGGAGGTGTTAACTTCAAAGCTTTGTGAAGGCCATTTAAATGCTAACACTGTTAAGCAAAACATCAGGAAAGAATGTCTAGCTGTAGTCAAGTATGCTTAACCCTTTTGCAACTTTGAGGCAGCGTTTATTTCAAATCAAGAGAATTGCTTATAAGTTAGCTCTTAAAGAAAAAAAGGCTACTAAGTACAGTATTTCTTTGTCCATTAATTTTAATGTTAATCTTTTATGTTGAAAATATTTCCAAGCTCGAATTCTTTGAAGAGCATAATAGAAGCAAGGAAAAGTTGTAACATAATTCATAATTAAATGTGCAGAATTTAAGTGCTATTACTGTGTCTTTCATTATAATTATCTTCAGCTAAGGGTTTTATACACATTTAATTATGTAAGATATACAAGATCTCTGAAGAAGAAACATTTATTTATTAAATGTTTTATGCTATATTAAAGACAATATTACAAAGGTACATTTACTCACTAATTAAAATGAATTTTTTAAGTTAGATTCATATAAGCCATGTTGCTGCAGTGATGTCAGAGTAAATATAGTAATAATGATCTTTCATATCATTGTGTGGACTGCATCATGTTATGAGCTACGCAACAAAACAAAGCATGCTTGTGTAAAATTTTAAATTGAGAGCCTCTCTCAGCTCTAGACATTGCTTCTTTTCCAAGAGTTCCAATGTGCATGCATCATCTAGTCTCCTGACAATATAGTGGGTGTCTTGGCATGCTAGGATAAGGGCTAGTGAATGCTTCAGTGAGTCTTACCTGAGAGATTGCTTTAAAAACAAACAGACAAACATAAAACACATTTTTTTCTAGCACAGTTGTGATAGTATACTGATGTTTAAAGACTAAATAAAATAGCCCAAGCTTCACAATGAAAGATACAAAGCTGTCTTTGGAGTGTGGTGGAGTTGAAAGATATTGAATCTGTAGTGTGAGTAAGTGCTAATATATATAATATTACCTCCTTTTCCCCACACCTCGCTGTTCCTTGCCACCTGACCTAAATGTCCTTTTGTGCAACTGTATGATCACACAAGTTGGGGAAGTGATACAGATTAAAATGTCTTCGCCAGAGTGGCTTCTTTTTAGGGCAGTACTAGTTTATGCAAGTTTAAAGTATTAATCAGGCTGCAGTCTTAAACTCTTTTAAAACCTGCTGATTACTTCAAGTTGTCTGTTCACAAAGCAGGCTCGAGGGCTTGCGAGTTTTGAGCTCAAATGCTCTCTTGTAGAGGCTGTGCTGCTGGAGGTTGTTTGCAGCATGTGTACCCCTTAACCTAGGGGAGAAGGCGGCCTTCTGAGTGGGTGGGAGTGGTGATAGTGAAAAGTGTCTGGGAAGGAAGTGTGAATTGGGTGTTTGAAGGAAGGACTAACTGGCCCACAAAATGGGAAAGCGGGAAGATGGGAACACCCAAGAGCAGCCCACATTGTTCTCCCCTGATTATATTAGGGGGAAAGGAAGAAAAGACCTACCCTATGAGCACATGTAAGACCCTTTCTCTGTTATTCCACTAGCTGATATCCAGCGTGGGGGGAGGGGGCGGTTATGTAGCTACTTAGTGACAAGAATAAGTGTTGTACTAAGAAATAGGTGCTGATGAGTGGAAAATGGGAATACTTGAGACGTTGCAAATTCTCAAGCAGAGGTGCTGCAGTGGAAACACCTACAAATGAATTGGATAGTTGACATCATAATGCTTTGATTTCAGCATTTGTGCTTCTGTATGGGGTATGTAGAATGAGTGAGCCCCTTTACTCCCCCACACACACTTTTTAACTTTTTAAATTTGTTTTTCACACATCAAAGAGTGAAAGTAACTTTAGGTTGCCTTTTTTTTTTTTTTTTTTTTTTTTTTTTTAATCATTTTTACTTGTTGGAGAATGGTTCAGGGAAAAGTTGTTTACCAGAACATGACTTCTAATGCTGGTGAGGTTGCATGAGGATTGTCATCAAGTTCAGTCCTGTCTATTGCAGGAAAAAAAAAATCTGCCAGTGTAACTGTAATGCTATAATATTTTTGCAGCAAACAGTGGAACCACATAACATCAGTGTAGAGTCCTTCCTGACAGCTATAATCAGTGCAGCAGCACGTCGTGCACTTTCATGCTGTGTGCAAGAGGTGGTATCTGCATAACATAATTGCAAGCACAGTCTTACGGATAAGTAGTAAATCATTAGATTTATGTGATATTTTTCAAATTCAACAGTTCCCCTTTCAGCACTAGCTATTACGTTTTAGCAGTCTACATCAGATAAGTTAATGTACATTTGTGATGGTGCATTCTGGATATGTCTAGGTTGACAAGAGTCTCAACTTTCTCATTGCTAGAAAGTCTTTTATCTACTTATTCTTTACACTATATTTTAATATATCTTTTGTGTTTGCCATGTAGTAGTTAATTGTGATACCTTACTTATTGCTAAGGAATTACAATGGAGTTTCACAGAGTAACAAAGCTTGCGCTTCTGCTTTTCTGATATTTTTATGACTTGTCTGCGCTAGTAAGATTAAATCAGGTGGTTTTTTTTTATTATGGATGCTTTAAAAACAAGCATGGTTCACAGTACAGTTTCACAGTAGCCAGCAGCTGAAAGCTAGCAGGTCATGTTTAACCAGAGCTTTTCTCATTCTGTTGTGTTGGGAGCAATTCACAGAATCACAGAATGGTTGAGGTTGGAAGGGACCTCTATAGAGAACATCTAGTCCAACCCCGCTGCTCCAGCATGGACACCCAGAGCACATGGCACAGGGTAACATCCAGCCGGATTTGGAAGATCTCCAGAGAAGGAGACTCCACAACCTCTCTGGGCAGCCTGTTCCAGGGCTCTGACTCCCTCATAGTAAAGAAGTTCTTCCTCAATATATTGATATTCTCATTAACCAACAAGTGACATCTTTTCATTAGCAGCACTGGTGATTCATGTGTGTGTTCTGAAATGAATAAATGAAACAAACTGAACACAGTTTGGTGGAATGCACTATCCAAATAATGATGATGTTTTGTAAACCAAGTTTTTTCTTTCTGGTTTCTTTATATTTTTAGATTTTGCAAAGAAGCAAGACAGCTATTTGACTTGTAGGTGGGTGGGTTGTAAGGGAGTTGCTACTGAGATCACTTAAAGGTAAAAATATATCAGAAGATTCTAGATGGCCCAGTTATCTCGAGGGTAGCAAAATCTGGATTTAGTTATTTGGATTCACAGCTTGTGAGGTGGAGGAGAGCCTCCCATCCCTGGAAATTAAAGTATGTTAAAGTCCTGAATGGATGAAGATCTGGTTTGTCAGGGTAGCAGTGTATAGAGGATATCTTAGCTGGTCTTCTGTAAATTTTTCAGAAAGGAAAAATATACTACTGTGGCTGAAAGGCTTTGCAGTCAAAGCAACACGTAGCAAACACTTGTAATATCACCACAGTGAAGAACTCAAACAAGCGGTTTCAGTAACACTACAGTTTAGAATCTGTGGTTTCAGATTTTTCTGAAAACACATGCTCTTAGGCACCTAGTAATTTAAGCAATATCCCTAAAATACCACTGAAAACATCTGTCTGATAGAACACAGTCTTGAGTTACAGGTTCCCAACACCCATATTCTACTACTCACGCTGTTATTTCTTGAGATCAGCTTTCAGCAGGGCTGTGTTACTTACTGCTTTGTTTTTCCAGCTTTAAGGATGACCTCTGTCTGGATTTCAGTGTTTTTTTTTTGTTTTTTTTTTTTTTTTTTTTTTTTTTTTTCTTTTTTTTTTTTTTTTTTTTTTTTGGAATAAAAAAAACTTTTTTTTTTTTTTTTTTTTGCTAACTGATTTTTCTGATTTTAGGAAATGACACAACCTTTCTGAGTTAATTGTGGGTGTTTTGGGTTGTGTGGAGTTTTTTTGGTTGTGAGATGAACTCCTAATAATAAACTCTCTTCCTTATTTTTTCCTTCTGTTCACAGCTGATTGCCAAAGCAGAAAGAATGAGACTTGCGAAGACTCAAGAGGCAAGTAAACATATTCACTTCTCTGAAGATAACTAACCAAGACAGACTGCAAATTTGAAAATGATTTAGGGGAAAATAGTAACACTGGCTACAGCAACTAAACTATTTCTAAGAAAATATCAAGAACTGGTTTGTTTGCTTCATAATTCTGCAGACTGCAATTATGAATCCTGTTTTTCAGTAGGTTGAATGTTTACTGCCTCTGAGCCTTTAGGTAAAGCTTTATGAGGGGAAAAATGTATTAAGAGATTTTGCTTTAGTTTCATTTCTGAATTTTTGTATGTTGACATTTTATACACTAGGTTATAAAATAAAATGCTTGAGAAATTTTCAGTTGTGCATCTCTAATTCTTCATTGTTAATATTTCTATGATGCTATAAAACTGACTAATGCTAAATAGACCTCTCTTGGCTTCTGTTGAGTCCATCAGACTAGAAAATACAGTAGACTAACTATAATATTCTTGTTCTGTGTTTTTAAAGCAGCTAGGATTGTCTGAAAATCTGCATCGTTGAGAAGTCTGGAAGAACATTTACTTACATGAAGTGCACTCAACTGAGCTTAGTCACATTTTTATAAGTGTCTGTAAAAACTTGAAATTGTATTTTTGAGGAGGACAAGTAAGAAAACTTTTGGTACATCTGATAATTCCAGTTTGAGAGAGTACGCATTTATAGATAGCTTTAAAGTCATGCAGTCCACAGGTTAAGGTAGTAATCTAACACACTTGATTGTAGACTGATAGAAATAAAATTGAGCTTACCTGAACATTTTGGAATGATATAAAAGGATTAAATTCCACATGGGTAAGTCTTTGGCTTTGTATTTTAATATAATTTCACATATTTATTTGTGGATTTTATTTTAAGTGAGGTTGGATTGCAGGGCAAATAGAAAAATAGAATGTAACACATTGGTTGATAGAAGTGTGAAGTTTCCATATAAATAGAAGGATGAGGCAGTTATTTGGAAGCTAAAAGCACATTCCTAAAATACCACAACCATATCGTGAAAGACTGTGTCAGTGACAATTTTTTTTTCTGTGCCTATAGACTTTGCTGGTAAAATAGGTGAACATTATCTTAATTTCTCTGCTGCCAAACTACTGTAGCACTGTAGATTGTTTTGTTAATACATACATATATATTTAAGTTTGATTATTGGTGTATTTCTGCTGTCTAGGAAAAGTACTTGCATTTCTGCTGAATTGTTGAAAACATTGTGGCTGTTATAACCTAGGCTATTTTTGGGGGGAGAGTTTTGCAGGCAAATTAAAGAAATACAATAAAAAGATTTCTGAAGCCATTACACTAAAACACAGCTAGTGTAATCAAACTACCCAACACAAGAATAACGCAGTGCAGAAAAACAAATAGAGCAGAGTAACATTTATGGAGCAGCATTTATGTGCTAGTTCTAGTGATGTCTTGTAGTGCAGCAAGAATAGGAGCTATTTATATGTGCAGGTGTGTAGGCTCAGGCAGCAGTGGCACAAATCTCCATCCTTAACTCCCACAAGATGCAGAATAGCATCTGAGCCAGCAGCCAGCGGACCAGCAGTGTATCCCTCTCCTCGGATAGTGTGTGAGTGACTTCAGAAGACTGCCACAGAGTGATGGAGAAGGAAAGATAGTGATCAGATTAGAGATAGCAGAAGTACAGGTGTGTGTGTGTGTGTGTAAGATAAGAGACAAACTTTCAAGGGAAAAACAAGGAGCCTGCTAATTGTTCCTGGAAGTTGTATAAGGACAGTTCTTCCCAGAGAATTCCAAGGAAAAGCAGAGGAGAAAGCCAGGAACTAATGTTTGTGACAGGATCTCATGCGTGGCCTTCACCAGCAGTCAAGCATTTTGTCCAATTGCAGTTTTTGAATCTGCCAGTGTTCTTAAAAGTGCTTACTAGGTGGGTGAAATGTTTATTTATGTAATAGAATTGAAATACCTAGCTATAAAAAGAACCAAAATGTTCAATAAAATGTTTTGTACCCATCCTGCCTTGAAAGATAGTTTGGGATTTTGGTTTTTTTATTGTTGTTCTTGGTTTAGATGTGGGGTGTTTGTCCCCCCCCACACCCTGCACCTGTGACTGCAGGGGGAAAGATTTTGCAGTACTATTCTGGACAAAATATATTTGTTGTAAGTGAAATGTCTTGGAGTTTTCTGTTGAAATTTATAGAAACCGAAAATTCATGTGTTAGAAACGATTCGGATCATAAATGATTCATTTTTTTATGTTTTATGGAGAGCAAGGCTGAATGGCTTAAACATTAAGTTTTGATGCTTTATTAATAATTCCTGACTTGAACACACAGGAAGATAAATCATCCTTCTGTTCCTTTCCATATTTTATATATAAGTACTTACCATTAAACAGGCGTTCCTCCTTTTCCTCCTCAAACTAGTAAACAGCTTCAATTTACCCATTAAGCAAAATCATTTCATATTGAGGTTGGTAGGATAAATATACTTGATATCTCGTTGGGAAGAGAGGGAAAGGATTATATCTAATCAGACCCTTCTGAAGACATTGATAGAAGTTTTGCCATTCATTTCAGATATACATGAATTATGGACTTAGACTTTTGCAGATGATATTTGGATTGATATTTGGATTCTTAGGTATATCAGAAGGTTTTGTGTATCTTTTTTTTTTTTTTTTTTAATATTAACTTGTCAATTAAGATCTGCTATCATTCTCTGTTGACCTATACTGTGAAGTCTGAGTGCTACCATCCCCAAAGAGTTGCAGTCCTAAGGTATATTGGTTTTGACCTTGGAGCACTGCAATACACCATTAACTCATTCTGGAACATCTTTCTGCAGTGGCTTTACTATTATTTATTTATTGCTTATAATTCTGTTCTGCTCTTTTTTCTTCTTTTTCTCCAAGGTTCACCCACTTACAGAATTTTTCAATGTTGTATTTTTAGGGAAAAATACAAACTTGTCAATTCCCAATGAGCACGGCATTTTGACCTTAAAATAATAACAACAAAAATGTATGTTAGCTTACTGTTACAGGAATTCGTAACCTTTTGAGTGCAGGATTGTACGTATGATGTAACTGAGGCCTTCAAAGCCAGCAGAAAATTAATTTATTGTTACTATGTTATTTTTTTCTTTTTTTAAGGCACTCTTATGTGAGCATTAAGTCATCTTTGAAGATGTTCAGATCCTGTGCTGATGACTTGGAAGATTTATCTGTCTAGAAACTAACTGTATTCTGATCCACCAATCTGATCATGCGTGCTCTGTTCAAAAATAGGCAGACAGTTGGGGAGGGGGATGTTTTTTGTCTTAAATTCTGGATGCTAAGATGTCCCAGCCTGGATTTAGTGGTGTGGTGGGTATTTTTTTTTTTTCTTCAGAATTTGTTATTGCTATTCTCTCTGTGAAGTCAAAGTCAGAAAACTGTTAACTGTGTATATTTCTCATTAAAATAATTACTGATAAATGGTAAGAAACTCTAATATTTGGTTCTTATGGGAGAGCTTTACATTGCTGTTGTAACACTAAAAACGTTATAATCCATTCTCATCTTGAACTCATAATGATGCCTTTGTTTTTCAGAATGAATGTTCATTCTACTGCAGCCTTTTTGAGAGTGGCTTTCGTGTGCCAAATGTGACTTTTGGGAGTGCCCTCAACACACCATTCTTGCAGGTGGAGGGGATTTGCTGCTGTGTGCACTAGTCCACTCTGCAGGCATGCACACCTTCACAGCAAGTAGTTCCCACTTATCCTTTGAGCGTAATAAATGCTTATTCCCATGCCTATTTGAGTCATTTCCAATAAGCAGATGTAAAACTTAGGCTGTGCAGAAAAAGAGCAGCCCAAGAAGGACCTCCTTGCTCTGAGCAACAGCCGGGTCTGCAGCTCTTGGGGACTTTGGCATAACTTGTGTCTTTGTATATGGACCCACCCAGTGTGCAATTGCCTGCCTTGCACAGGCACAGCTTGTACAGTCCCTATGCTGGGAAGAGTAATACGGTTTCACCAAACCACCCACGCTCTGGAGGAAAAGCCTGATGACCCCAGGTGCTGGAGCTGCTGTTTTTGGCAGGCAATGAGAGCAGGGATCCCAGGGTTTGCATTAGGCTTGTAACCTGTGTACTTTCTTTTTGTCCTTGTAGAGTAGAAAAGGGTTTTTTTACCTTCAGTTTTTCAGCTAATTTTATTTTTGAAGCTTCTATTATTGTCAGCTGGAGAAGTCTAAAAATTCTGCATATTCCATAGGCAATTTGCACTGAAGAATTAGATTCCTACAGGGAACTCCCTCTTGAGAAACTGAGACGCCAAAATGCACTTGTCCAGAGCATGAGTATCTGCAGTAGAATAACTTTCTAAGTCTGCATCCTCTATTCGGATGCTGTATTCCCAAAATTCTCAAAGACTCCGCTATGTGTCCTAGTTTAAATTGGACTTTAGTCCTTGAAAACTGACAGGTAAGTCAATTATCTTTTTCTAGAGAGGCTCTAAATCAAATACTAATTAAAAAAAAAGGAAAGAAAAGAATTATCCTCCAGTGGATGCCAAAGGCACTTGCCTGCCTAAGCCCTCCTAGAACTCAATGCTGTAATTGTTTACTTATAGCAGAACAGTGTTTAATGATCTCAGACAGAATTAAATCATGGGAATAATGCCGCACAATGTTGTAAAAGAAAAAAATTAGATAAGGTGTGCTTGAGTGACTTTGAAATGTGACCAAGTGTGGAAGTAGTATTGTTATCTTACCTACAAATTATCAAATTAATAAGTTCCTGTGGATGGTATTCAAGTTATTTTGTACCAAAACTGAAATACTCTGTCTATCACTAACTATGATTTCTTCCATACCAGTTCGTGCCCATTGTGACTCTGTAATGGAGGAATGGGGCTTTTTTCCCCTTGCTGTTCTGAATGTGTACTAGCTATACACTTACTAATGGTACTAAATCGTTGTAATTTCTTTTTCCTTTTGTAACACTACTGAAGATTGGAATTGCAAGTATTGAGGAACATTTATCTGAAGTACAAATACATGGCTGCCATGTTTTTTGTTCATTTTTTTTAACTTCTTAAATATGCTAGAAGGTGTTTTGTCAGTGTGTCAGCAGAGAAAAGCCTGGAAGAAAACATACTTGATTAATTTTACAAAGTATATATGCTGTGTATTCATAACTGGTTTTTACTGTGTTGTGATTATCAGTCTGTTTTTGGCAGTAAAACTGGCTTAGGAAGCTTGTCCCATCTCCACCTGGGGTCACTCACGCCTGTTCCTGTCACACGGTTGATGACCCTGGGGGTTTTGCTGCCACAAGCATCTGTGGACCTCCACTGTAAAGTGAGTCACCTCAGTGGTCCGAATGAAGAAGCAAATCCCCTCTACAGGGAGAAGCCGGGTTGTGCAGCTGGGCCAGCAGTGGTAGAAAACTTTAAATTGGCTTCACGGCTGAAGGAAATCTCAGGTGTAAACACACATGGAGCATCTGCCTGATGCTCCCAACAGCAGAAACCTAGTCTGCAAAGGGTTGCGTCCAAGGGAGCTGTAAGAGCACGAGCACTGCAGTGCTGTGGATTGGTGAACTTGTCCTCTGAGCGCGTGTCCGCCACTGCAGCAATGTTTGAATGAGAGGGTGAGGTGTGGCCAGGGGGCCCAGCTCTTCTTTGGTGTCCTTGGCAGCCCCTGTGTTTCTGCCAGTTGACAGCAGAGCCGGGCCAACTTTTCTATTCATGCCGTGTCTGTTTGCTGGGATCGGTGTTGCTACCGTACTTAGTATGCATACCTGTTATCCAAGTAGTGCAAAGCACGACAAAATCAAGAGAAAATGAAGACAGAAGAACACGGGAGAGCGTTGCTTGCTGTTGTCAAGGTAACCAGCTTCAAGCTGTCCGCACACACGCTCATCAGAGCTGCACTTCTGCTGCCTCCTGGCACTGGGAGAGCGGAACACAACAACTGCACGTCACCAAAACAAGTGGGCGAAAGGGAAAGGGAACGGACGAAAAACAATCTCAGTACTCGAAAAAAAATGACAATGGCTGTAGGGAAGAGTGCTGCACTTAAAGGGGTGTTTCTGTGCTTTCCCAGTACCATGTCTCCATCCTCATTAGTGGTAGATGACAGCCAGTAATGCAGTGCAATTTTTTTGAAATGTGTAATTACAGTGTTCAGTGATGATGACTTGTGCAAGAGAGGACCTGGAATGATATAAGGAGTGTGAGCCTGGTAAAAGGCATTCCAATATGGTGTGATTTTACTTATGGTTATTTAATTTGGTCCATTTCTCCCTAACCTTTTAGGGGGTTGGGACAGTAATTTGTATTGCAGGGGCGGACCTGTGGCTGCAGGAAATTTTGCATTTTTATTCTATTCTTTTGGTAGCTTTTTAGTGTAGGTGCTTCTGGTGACAGACAGTTTCCACTAGTGCTTGAATTTGAGCTCAAACAGACCTGAGAAGTATCTTGGGAAGCTAGCAGTGCTTCAGTGGGAGTGGGTAAATACTCAGGATTTACCACAGTTTGCCATCTGTCAATGATGACACAACCGAATACTGACAAGGAGGTGCTCAAATTCACTCATCTGGTTTGCAAGAGCTGGTCATGCTCTGTGTGAACAGAGCTTGTAGAAGCTTGTAGAAGCCAACCTTTGCGCCCAGCCCCGTAGTTAAAGGGTCCCATTGCCCACGAGACCCAAGTGGTGCCAGGAGCATCTCGGCTGGAGGGCCCGAGGAGCAGCCTCGGGGGGACGCTGGGGACAGCAGGGGCCCTTCAGCAGGGCTGGCACAGCCCCCGGCCTGCACTGAGGCCTGGGCCTCTCCAGAATACCCCACGAGGGGCTCTGGCCAGTAGAGGGCAAAACTGCTACATGCTGCCCTCAACTGAGGCAAAGCGTGAAGCGTAGGACAGCTTTGCATTAAGTGTGTTTTGTTATATAGTACATCCCGGCTGATGATCACAAGGGGGAGCCCTCCTGATGGCTTTTACTTGGGGGAGAATTTCCCTCTGAAAATCCACCGTCTTTCGGGGTAGCTCAGAGGTGCTGGGCTGGGTTCCCTAAAAAACTATAGGTGCAACCTCATCTGTTGTCTGTGAAATCCTAGAATTCTTCATCAAGTGGGGAAAGGGAAAATGCTGCTTGGTAGGTTAGGCAAAACTTGCATATGGGTTGAATACCCTCCTGCCCCAGACAGCAGAACTATCATCAGAGAAATGTAACAGACTCCCACAACCGAACTGGGAACGCTCTTCACAAAAAATAATCCCCTCAGAGGTTAGACCAAAGTGAACAACGCTCCTTGAAATACTGCATGCAGTAGGTGTTCAGTCTCAGAACTGCTTAGCAAGTACCTCAGCAGGTAGCTTCTGGCAAGGTTTAGCCTAGAAGACCTCTCCCATGTGCACAAATTAAATGTGTGTTTGACCTGCTGGCTCTGCTTGGTCAGCCTACTACAATTTAAAGGCTTGCCTGAGATATTGGCTATGTTTATCTAGTCTAAACTTCACCCTAATCAAAAAAGCCCTTGTTCTTGGTAATAAAAAATAAAAGCCCTGATTTCTCTCCTTTATGGCATGTAATGTTTATTAGTTATTCTTATATAAAAATAAATTTTATTGCAGGTGGGAACTATCTCTCACAGTTAAGCGCAAGTTTGTCTTCACTGTGGTTTTTACCCATCACAGTTTCAAGGAAACGTGGCATCTTTTCAGTGTCTTTACACACAGATGTTGGCAGACATGAGTTCAGCCATGCTGGTCTGTGTCTTTTTTCATGGGGCTTTTGCTGCTGTAAAAATAACTTTTTTTCAGTTAGATGAACATGTCCATGAGTGGTGATGGGAGACCCATGTTTGATTGGTGCTTCACAAGCAAAACTGGGTCACTACTGTTGAAAAGACAGGAGTCAGTTTTATCCAGCTCCTTTTGTATTACATTTGTCTTTGTTAATCTTCACATAGTATGTATAGTTATTACTATACTATATATACTATACTATACTATACTCTGTATTATGCTATGTTACTATTACTATAGTATGCTATTATGTCTGGTTTCTTGTGTTGCGGCAGATAGGGAAGCATCCAAGTTTTGTAAGTAATCTCTTTTGTATGATGTTGCTTTGATATGACAAATTGCTCCTTTTAATTTTTTTTATTTTTTACTCTGACTTTTAAAATTGGAAAAGTCAAAGTTGGATATTGATTTAGCTGAGATTCATTGACCTGCACTTTTGAATGCAAAGTTTATCATTTATTCTCTTCCCCTGATTTATCTGAAAATACCTTCTCTCAGGAATAATTTTGACATGTTTCTTATTCTGTTGGATTCACCTCTCATATCAGATGCAAAATCACAGATTAACTCCAGATCTACAAAAACAGGGAGAATATAAAGTAGCCACACCTCGTGTATTTTCCACTTGATTATAATTTATTTTGATTTTTTGAAGTGCCATATGACTGTGAAGAAGCGGACAGAAAATAGGATTACTTGATGTTTTGTATTTCTCCTAGGGGCAGGTCTTGGAGAACCTAATTTAATCTAATTTTTTAGATTAATTGAAAAAAAAAAAAAACAGAGTAACAGAATTACAGAATTTGAAATAGACACAAAATTTTTAAAGTTATTTAGAAGTCAGAAGATGCAGCAATGTAGTGTAATTTGGTTTAGTTGTGACTATAATTAGATTTAACAGAATGCATTGCGGCAGAATGCATCGTTTGCAGCTTTTCTTACAGAACTACAGTCACTTTGGCAATGGTTAAGCAGAAGTTTGTTGCAATCCCCCATTTTGAATGCCCTGATTTTGACTGGATTTTTTCTTCTTTTTATAATGTTAGCTCATCTTGAATGTGGTCACCTAAAACATTCAGGTGCTAACCTGGCCTTCAGCATGAGGCAAGAGCCCACCGGAAGAAATGGAGGAATTCCTGAGGAAGCTGGTGGTGGGCTTTGGGAGCGGTAGCACATTCTGCGAAGCTAGGCAATGAAAAAGCAGTGGAGAAACTGCTCAGTGTTCATTGAAATGGATAGCATGTTAGCTGAAGATATGTATATTATTCCTGTGTTTATAAATCAAGCACACGTTTGTTTCGCCGTTGTATGTAAAGATCACCTTATAGACTTGTTTAAAAATTTGGAAAGGTTTCACAGAATCACAGAGTGGTTGTGGTTGGAAGGGACCTCTAGAGATCACCTAGTCCAACCCCCTGTTCCACCCAGAGCACATGGCACAGGGGTGGCATCCAGGCGGGTTTGAAGATCTCCAGAGAAGGAGACTCCACAGCCTCTCTGGGCAGCCTGTGCCAGGGCTCTGTCATCCTCACAGGAAAGAAGTTTTTCCTCATGTGGAGATGGGACTTCCTTTGTTTCAGCTTGTACTCATTACCCCTTGTCCTCTTACTGGCCGCTACAGAGGAGAGTTTAGCCCCATCCTCCCTACATTCTCCCCTGAGGTACTTATACATATTGATCAGATCTCCTCCCAAATCTTCTCCAGACTAAACAGGCCCAGCTCACTTAGTCTTTCCTCATACGATAGATGCTCCAGTCCGTTAATCATCTTCCTGGCCCTATGCTGGACCCTCTCTAGAAGCTCAATGTCCCTCTTGTACTGGAGAGCCCAGAACTGCCCCCAATACTTCAGGTGCGGCCTCACCAGGGCTGAGTAGAGGGAGAGGATCCCCTCCCTCGACCTGCTGGCAACGCTCCTCATGCAGCCAGGATCCCATTGGCCTTCTTGGCCATGAGGGCACACTGCTGTCTCGTGGTTAATCTCTTGTCAACCAGGACTTCCAAATCCCTCTCCCCAGAGCTGCTTTCCAGCAGGTCAACCCCTAGTCTGTACTGGTGCCTGGGATTATTCTTCCTCAGGTGCAGGACCCTGCAGTTGTTGAACCTCATGAGGATTCTCTCTGCTCAATTCACCAACCTGTCTAGCTCCTTCTGAATGGCAGCATGATTTTTAGAAGAGATAGAAAGATAGAGACACATCCATTCTACCATATTCAGGAAAAAAAATGGATGAAAACTCCCCAGTTATAACAACTTACATGCACTCTTCTCATCACCATAGTGTCTCCTCTTCAGGCCCAGGAGCAAGGAAAAGACGGATTAAAAGGTAGTTGGTGTCCATACTGCCTCTCATGAAGCACCCAGTTCTCACAAATCAATGCCTGTAAACAAGAAGTTTTATTTGTTCCTCAGAGTTAATGGATATTGGATAACAGTTGGAGCTCAAGTGAGGGAAGAAGTAACTCCTAGATTTTTATTCTTTGTTCTCACTGAGCTGTAGTGGGTGTTTTTCATCCTCCTGGAGGACCAAAATAAGACCAGAGGTAGCTAGAAAGAAAGGCCGAGTAGTAGTCTTGCCTTCCTTGGGAAAGCAGAGCTTGGAGCTCGGCATGGTACAGCAAGAGGCAGGGTGAGACAAGTAAACCTGCACCGTCCTGCACTGTTGGTGTGGATTGCAATATTAAAGCAATTACCATGACCACTACCAGAATGTCTCAAGTGAGGTTCAAATGGTTAATTTTAAGTGTGAGGTTTTTGTTGTTGTTGTTTGTTTTGTTTTGTTTCTAACGCTGTCTGGTTTCAGCCATGATGGGAATTAGAAGTGACAAGCTGCTGTAGGGAAGCTGTTCTCATGGTGTTTGGATCATGCCTGAAAGCTGGATGGACCATAAATTTAGAGCAAGATTGCTTTATCAGATCCTTTGGTTATTCAGCCAACACCAGAAAGGTTTGGCAGGTCATAAGTGTCCATAAGGGGGGAAATAAAAACCTCCAAAACTCAAAAGCTTCACTTACCCCTGCTTCCCAAAGCCTCTGCTGAGCTGGACATCATAAGGAGGGGAGAGCTGATCCGTCAGGCTCTGCCATCCCCTCAGCAGTGGCTGCGTAATCCCTTCCTCTGCCGCCAAGATCCCCTGGGAGAAGGGGAGAGAAAGCAACAGCGAGGGGGAGGAGGTGGAGGGGCCCTGCTTGATGGTCTCGACAGCATCCCTGTGCCAGGGAGCCTCGCTCGTCACGCAAACAGCGACCTTGTGCCACAGGGGAGCGCCCACGGAGCAGGACCGTGACCCCCTGCGCTGCCCTGCAGCCCCAGGGCCCACAGCAGGGATGCCAGAAGGAAAAATCACGCGTGGAAAACGGCAACGGCAGTAGAAAAGCCTGGGGGCTGGTAGCTAGCAAACATCCTCCTAATGCCACTGTGCCTCCCACTCCTTTCCTGTCTTTTTTATATATAAGGGAGCTCTGGAGGTGGCTGGACGTGCTGTGGCTGCTCACGCAGGAGCCTGGGAGAGTTCCTGGCTGCAGCAAGATGGCTTGTTTGTGCAACTGCAGTATCACTTGGAAACATCCCATGTCTGCTGTGGAAAAAGCAAAGAGCGCTTTTGCCAGAAGGCAAAGGAATTGTTTTCCAATGGCATTCCTCTGCTGTGGACACAGGGAGGATAGCTTGCAGGGATATCTCAGACTAAGGGAGATGCCAAGTATGCTAGTATGGCCAAATATAAACAGATATTTCCTAAGTAATAAAGCTATTAAAGGATCACATGCAAGATAGTAACAAACTAAAAAGCGCACATAACAAAAATCTAGTGTGCCTATACTCATTGCTGTTGAAGTTTTGATGTTTTGGACTGATTTTAAATGTAGTGGTTCAAAGGCCTTTTTGTGCAGAGGATAACTCTCTCCAGCTATTCTGCAACTGATCACAAGAAGCTGATACACAATATATAGGTGCAGCTTTTTAAGTGTATCTTCAGCATAACATCAAAATTAGAATGAAGACACTGACGTTTGGCGAGCACAGGACAAAAGGCTGCTGGAACTCAAAGATGTGTATCTTTAAAGGGCAAAATATGAAGTCCAGCATTATATGACACTAAGCTATTTGATACCGCGGCAGCTTGGTGCCCATAGGGTCCGTGTAATGAGGTTCTGCCCCTGTCCCATCTGTTTTGTATTCATCTGTCACTGAGACTTGAAGCCACTGGAGAGGAAAAAGAACTGGCAATTTCATGCTGTGGGTTTATGATGTCAAGAGGAGCAGTACTAGAATTGCTAGTGGTAGTTTCCTCATACTTACCAGGTAGCCGGCAAATGTTGAATTATCAAAAGGCCATATAGGGGAAAACCCACAAGATTCCCCCCTATACCACATAATCACCCCCTTACAAATAAATGCAGCTGGCATTCTTCAGTAGTTCTGATCCCTGATTTGTTTCCTTTGTCAGAGGCAGAGAGCCCAGCCGTGACCCGCTGGAAGTGCTGGGGCGCTGCGCCGTGCGCTGCAGCGCGGCCAGCCCTGCAGCCCCGTGAGCTCGGTGGGGCCAGGGCACAGACGTGGGGCGCGCTCCGCAGGCTCATGCACAACCTGCGTTTTAGGCTGCGCCTGGGACGCTTCGGTTCTCGTGCAGTTTCCATGGAGCCCCTGCTCTGCCTGCGAACCTGCTGCTGCAGCACCCATCCGTCATGCGTGTCCAGCGAGGCTTTACAGGGCACTGCAGGGCTGTGTGAATCCCTCCGGGCCGCGGCTGTTGCCAGTGCCCTGTGGGCTCTCTCTCACTCACATGAGTTTACAGAAAGGATAAATTGGTGTTGCTTTGCTGAAGAACAGGGAGCAATATAGATTAGGCTACTGAGGATCTGCTTCAGGCTTTAGCTTTCCATGTTCAGAAAATAACGGGAAGAAGAGGAAGTCTCTTCTCTAGAAAGACTGTCCCTTGCAAGGTACTGTTGTAAGGGAAGAAATAAAAAATGTAGCAGAAAATAGCCACGCTGCAAGACACAGTGGAAACTCAATCTTCACCAACGCTGGTGTGAAAGTAGAGTATTTTTATCTCTAACACAGTACCGCTCTCTTCACACAAAGGCTGGCAAGGATGACATCAGGCTCATTTATCTCCTGCGCGGCGGTTAGGGCTCTGCTAGCTGTTTTGCTGTCCAAGCAGTGATGCTGTGACCAGCCTCGGGCTGGTGCTGGGGGAGGCAGGTTAGGCGCTCGTGGCAGGTGTGAACGCGGTAACCCGCGCGCTGCCTCGCGTCCGCGGGGGCTCAGCACCGCCCACGTGAAGCCCTGGCTCGGCAGGGACAGCAGCGGGTCAGAGGGGACGTGCAGGGCGAGGGAAAGAAAGAGTGGCAGCATGTTAGAATGTTATCTGAGATTATATACGTGCAAGGGCATCGTAACAGTAAAGGGTGACAACTGTCTGATACTAGCCATATTTTCGGAAGTAAAGTGCTTACGTAAATCTTGCAGGCTGTTAATCCAAAATGAACTGGAGTGCAGAAAATGCAGGCAAAATGGCAAAGCTGTATTAATTGAGAAATTTTAACTCCCAGGCACAGTGGAGAGTGCAGTAAATGCTGGAAATAAGACTGGAGGTCTTCTAGACTGTGCACTAGCGTGCAGTTTAGTCTAAGGCATACAAATATCAACAGGATATGGGACAATCTTTGCATCGAAGCACGGAGAGAATATAACCAAGGGCGTAAGGGCAGGTTAGAAATAGAGATGTCGTAGTTACTTTGACGAGAAAAGAGGTTTTCTTCATTAGAGTGATGTTTGTATGGTGCACTGAGGTAGAATAGGCTGCTCCTCGAGGTTGGCCATGCAAATTAATGCTTTGTAAATCTTGGCAGAGGTTTTCAAGGATGCTTGGAAGAATTATAATGCCCAATTAAGTAGGCATTGGTCATCCAAAGCCCGCAGGCAGTCCTGAAAATCACAACCACTCTCCACATTGCATCTACTTCTGAGTTAGATTTTCCTTCTCTGCTCCCATCCGCTCTCCACTTCCAACTCCATCCAGAGCTCCCGCTGCCACAGATGTCGCAGCAAAGCGTACATCCAATAACGGGGCTTTCAAACACAGTACTCAGGCAGCCGCAAGTGGAGGCAGGAGAAAAGATTGTCCATCCCTGCTGAGGCAATTTAGCACAGAATCTGTGGGAGTTGTTACACATCAGCCAACTACTGTTTTTTTCTGCCAGGAATCTCCCAGGCGCTTTTGGCCCATATACGTACCTCTGATATGGAAACACAAAGCCAGATCAGCTGCTAAAAAGTGGGCTGTGCTCTAGTGAAGTCAGTGAATGTGGTATCTATTTTTTTAAAGGTTTTTATTGGCTGGTAATAAAAATCTTACTTGGCATGCAGTCCAGTATGTCTTGCACTTGACCTGTTTGGGTTAGAGCTCTTGGACTGCGTGTTGAGTCTCTGTGATTCATATGGCTGATGGAAGTGATCCTTCCTTTAAGTATTTCCTTAAGCAGGAGGATTCTTTGCACAATATCATAAGGAAACAGAACAGTGTTTCCAGCACTAGCCTCAGTGTTACATGAAGGATGGGAAGAGGGAAAGTGCTGGGAGGAAATGTCGATTTGGAAATAAATTGTAAAACAGGCTAGCAACAAAGCAAAAGGAAACTGAAAACTGGTCATAAAGGTGGTACTATCTATCACAGGAATGATATCACAGTCTTCCTTAAAGCCTCTGCTCTGATAAAAGTTGCAAATTTTTGTTAGCAATTGGGAATAACTCCTCTTCTTCCTTCCTTTGAAACGTGTTTGCCCGGAGTTCTATGCTGCTCCAAGGCAGAACTTCCTCTTGTATGTGTTTGCAAAATGTAATACATCCTTGCAGGGTTCTCTAGAAAACAATCATTTTCTAGTCCAACAACCAGTATCTTAGGTGCCTTTCTCTTGCTTGGTTAAAGAAAAGTCACATGTCATGGAAAGTTACAGCCCTCCTTTCACGTCCATATCAGCAGTTTTCAGGCTATGTTCAACCTGCAGTTCTGAAATACAAAGATTATTCCACTCTCCTTTTATTAGCTGTAAAGCATTGTTTAAGCAAAGATTACTACAGAAAGTCACAGCCTATATGATAGGTAAAAACTAAGTATGACTGAAATAAATGTAATAATTTTAATGACTGGGAAAAATACTTCCAAATATGTCACAACGCGTATTTTAATAAGCACTGGCTCTCCAAACTAGCTCTTGTTCAGAAAGGATTTGGCTCTGCATAGTTGTCTGTGAAATATTTCAGTAGCTAGGAAGATGCTGTAATAACTTCAAAGTCATTTCAATGTGATTTCAGGCAGAAATAGGCAAACAATATTGAGTAAAATAAAAGCAAGGGAGAAAAAAAAATAGATTTTGAGGTCTGGTGATTTTTCAGATCTGGAGCTCTCTAAGGACCTTAACAAGCCGCCTGGCTGGTCTCATCCATCCCCGTGTTGGAGGGGATGGGCTAAATCCTGGCACAAGTAAGATGAAGCAGCTTGAAAATCAATTAGCTGGTAAAAGTGATTCTGGCATACACTTTATATTAGGGAATTAGGCTATTCTGGGGCAAAAAACTTGGGTGCAGCAGGGAGTTTCTTGTGAATTGAATAGAGGGATAACTTCTTTATATGCAGTGTATGAGCTGACTCACGTAACGGTGTTTTGTCGAGGAGCTGTTACGTGGCACCACGGTTAAGGACAAGGGAGCTGGGGTTTCTCTGTCCGAGCACCAGAGGCATGGCCAGCTCTGGGGGCTAAAAGCTGGAGAGACAGGTGAGTACAATTAACCATTGGATGGACTCGCCCGGGGATAAATTGGATTCGTTTTAAGACAGTAATTTTAAATTGTCTTTNGTGGCACCACGGTTAAGGACAAGGGAGCTGGGGTTTCTCTGTCTGAGCACCAGAGGCATGGCCAGCTCCGGGGGCTAAAAGGTCTAGAGACAGGTGAGTACAATTAACCATTGGATGGACTCGCCCAGGGATAAATTCGATTTAGATTGTCTTTCTGACAGGCACATTGTAGCTCCACCAGCTGTCTGGGGTTTGCTATGGGAGTCACTGGGGAAGAATAGTATTCCCAGAAATTCCTGTCTTCTGATTACAGGGTCCCCTGTGGTTTGAGCATCAGGAATCAGTATCTCCCCTTTATTCTCCACTTTAAAAGGGCCAAAAGGTACCCAGCAATTTATCAACTCACATGCGTTTCTGTGCTGTCAAGTGCTGGTCGCTGATGGTAACCACACCTGAAAATATCAGCATCTTTCAAGACCCTGTCACACAGCTTTATTCATATATTTTAAAATCTGGGGCCAGACCGGAAGATACACAGGGTCTCCTTTAGCATAATGATTCCCAGAAGATTTTCAAAGGTGTGTGAGGGGAGATGCAGGGGGTGTGAAGGTGCCCGTGTGAAGGGTGGAGGGTTGTGCACGGGTGTGTGTGCCGGGTGTGTGTTAAGTGTGCGGCGGGTGTGTGTGTGTGTGTGTAGGTGACAGGTGTGACAGGTGTGACAGGAGTGTGGGTGTATGAGGTGTGTGGGGCTGAGGGCTGCGAGCGCGGGGTGGGTAGGGGCAGGATGTGTATGAGGGGTGTGTGTGTATGAGGGGTGTTGTGTATGGGGTGCGTGTGTGGGAGTGAATGTGTGCAAGGGGAGAGTGCGAGGGGAGTGTATGGTTCAATGGATGTGTGAGGGTGTGTATGCAAGGCGTGCGTGTCTGAGGGGTGTGGGCAGAGGGAGTGGTTGTGTGTGCAGGTGCATGTGTAACAGCGTGTGCCATGCTAGCGTGAGGGGGGTGCGGGTGCATGTGTAGGTGTATGTGTGGGGCTGTGTGCATGTGCAGGTGTATGTGTAACGGCGTGTGCCATGTGAGTGTGAGGGGGGTGCGGGTGCATGTGCAGGTGTATGTGTAACGGCGTGTGCCATGTGTGTGTGAGGGGGGTGCGGGTGCAGGTGCATGTGCAGGTGCATGTGTGCGGGTGCGGGGCTGTGTGCC
>VWPW01017286.1:50813-76090 GCA_013389825.1 Crypturellus undulatus | reverse complement strand
GTCCGCAGCCCCGTGGCGGCCGGGGGGAGCGGCCGTGCCCACGCGTGGCGGGGCGCTGCTATGTGTAACGGCGTGAAATGGTCGCGCTGCGGTGCGGTGCGGTGCGGTGCGGAGCGCGCTGCGGTAGCGCTGGGGCGCGCCGGTGGAGTCCCCAGCAGCGTAATGCAGCGCCGCCGGTGCCGCTCGCGTTGTACGCAAGGCTTCCCCGCTCGCCTCTGGCCGCAGCTCTCCCTCGCAGCAGCTGGTGCATTAATTTACATTTTGAACAGCGAACTTGGTTGCTACAGTTATTTGTCATTCCCTACCTGGCTTGGTCCCCGTTCGCACCGGGAAGCTGGCGAGATCGCCAAGCCCTAAGCGGCTGGCAGGCAGAGCGATTTTATTCCGTAAGAGCTTTGTGTGTCCTTGAAAATAGGATGGGCAGAAATGGAGGTGGTGTGCTGGTACATTCAGTTTGCCTCTTTGTGTTGAGGCTTTTGGGCTATCGTGGTAAGATTAATAAATAAAAAGCTGTTGCAGAAGAGGATTCCTGATGAATAATCAGATTAGCATACTGTAGATGTGTATTCAAATATAAATTCCATCTTGCACTTTCTTTTTTTTTTTTTTTTTCCCCATCTTTCACTGACAGACGGGCTGTATAGATAGGAAGAAAATCTCAGGGATCTGAAATTCAGAGAACCATTTGCGAGTTTGGATGGCTATCCCAACTTGTCAGGTCAGTTATGTATTGAAAGGTTTGCCTGGAAAACTTAAGCAAAAAGGCCTTTGTGTGAGCTTTCAAGATGCATTTGCTTCTGACCCTGACTGGAAATACCACAAGAAGTGCCTCAGCCTCTCTCGCCCCAAGTATTTTGGCACTTCTTGCTCCATTCCCGGTTGGAAACTGGAAGAAGAAAGCTTCCAGATTTAGTGGCCAAGTTTGGTTTTAGGAAGGAGAAAAAGTGCAGTCAACAGCAGAAACAGAAAAGATGCATCAGGCAGGGAAAATTGAAGTTCCGGGTGAAGAGTTAGGAAAAGGCCAAGAAGATCAGGGATCTTTGTGAAATCTGGCTTCAGTTCACATAATTTAGCCCCAGCGTGCCTGATATGCGATCCCATTCCATCCAGTGATGGTGACCCTCCAGGACAGCTCATGGTCTGTGATAACCCTGCTTGTGTCAAAGCCTCGCTAGCTCCTTGCTCTGGCACGCAGCCCCTGCATCGTTCGCAGTTGTGCTGGTGGCGGGCAGCACGCCTCGCCTCGCGCAGCTCCTCGCTGGAGGAAGCAATGCTGCTCCCGAGCAGACCGTATGCAGCTTCCAGTGTCGTGGCCCCTCTGCAGACGATGCCCATGGGACGTGCGGCGGGGGCAAGAGAGGTGGGGTTGGCACAACCCTACGCCCGGGTGGCTCCCGAGCAGCAGAGCCGTTCCTGGGGGCTCTCGGTGACCAAGGGTGACAACAACAAACTTCTAACAACTTCTGGGTTATTATTTCTGCTTCCCAAGCTGGGGCTCTCTGACGTTTGAGCTGACTTCTCATGGTGTTCCTCACTCTG
Source organism: Crypturellus undulatus (assembly GCA_013389825.1). Taxonomy (NCBI): domain Eukaryota; kingdom Metazoa; phylum Chordata; class Aves; order Tinamiformes; family Tinamidae; genus Crypturellus; species Crypturellus undulatus. The sequence goes on along the minus strand of VWPW01017286.1, from coordinate 74,551 downwards.
CTCGAGAATGAAAAAGCAACGTAATAACCTGAATATGCAGAAATCACTAATGGAGAAAAAAAAAAAAGACTGCAATGACTGTTTTACTGGCTTACTAGGCATTCTGTCCACTCTATATTTAGAATTGTTTTCGTTGCATTAAGAAAGAAATCACTCAGGAGAGATCCTTCTGAATTTTGGCTATAGGAGAGTCTAGTATTTTTGCTTTTTTTTTTAACTAATCTTCATTAAAATAGCATAAATACAGTTTATTGAATGACCTTCAGAAGAGTTTAAAATACATGAATTAATAAACAGCCATTCAAGATCAAGTTAAGAAAACATCAATGACTAAAGTCAATCAATTTTTCTATAAATCACTACCAGCTTCCCATACTACAAAGTCTCTCTTGCAACCTGAGAGGAGAAGCATGGAGACTCCAAAACACCAGGGAAGTGAATACATCTGCTTCAAAACATAGTTCTGGCCGTATTGTTATCGCTTACCGCAATAGCCCTGAATGAAACCTGAAATCAATAACACAATAAATTCCCATTACACTGGGGCCTATCCAAAGTCCTTGAAGCTAGTCCTGTCTTTCAACTTGATATCAAAAGACCACTGGAAAAGCTATTTGAAGTTTTATTTGTGGAGTTTTTAACTATGTCTTTCAGTTGATTTAAGAGATCTTTGAATGTGTCCTTTATGTTCAAGGTACATTTTGGGATACTTGAAGAGTTCAGGCCATTATTTGCATCTGTTAGCTATGAATCTGATTTAGCAAGAACTGTGTTTAACCTTAAACTTTTAAGCTGTAACATTTGAGTTATGCTTAATGTACACCTTGCTGAGCCAAGTGTTGCAGCCAAGTACTGCAGTCAGCTACTGGTGAGATTTATTGCCTAAAGCCTAAGAACCTACCCAGCAAGAAGTAAAGCTTCTGTCAAGTGCACCATTAGAAACCACAGCATTTGGAAAGGGATGAGTGTTGTTTCTCTCATTATTTACTTCTAGTAGTTTACTTCTAGTTGTCAAGGCTTTGATTTTCTTGTTCTGAGAAAACTTAAGCACATATTAAAAATATAAACTTTATTAATAAACATAACATTCGCAACCCAAGAGTTACTCTCTTGCATCAGAACACCTGATCTGTAGAAGAAAACAAACAAACAGAAAGTATTAAAGGGAAACACCAAGATACTGGGTTGATGTCCTGACAAGGATCCATGATTAAATTAACTCTTTTATGTCTTTCCCATTGTGCCTTTGGAGAGAGTTCCTCTTTTCCAGCTGCTGCGGAAGCTGTTCCCATGTGTGGACTCCATTTGTGCAGTACTGTTAACAACACTGGGTTGTCCTCCTGGTTGTTGTTTTAGTATCTAACTGCTGGATTAAAAGTTGTCCAGACAAAGAAGGAAAGGATGAAATGTAGGAATGAATGGAGATCACACTAGGATACAGTTACAGCTCTCTGAACCCCAGGATTTAGGAGGAATCATCCTTAAATTGGAGTTAGGATTTTATGTGAGCGTGTGTCTGTGAGGAAAGTAACCCCCTTTTACTAACTTTTCTAGGAATTATTTACAGTCCTTTGAACCTGTGAACTACCTAGCTCATTAGCACAAAATATGTACAATAATAATTGCAATATTTACAAGAAATAATAAAATTAAGGTATTTAAGTGCTTTGGATTTGAGCTGAGTGTATGCATGATTAAAGAGAAACGGGCCAGTGATACTAAAAGGTGTGAGTACTGTTTTTATGACTTAGTGAAGAATATGAAGAACAGCTTTACTTCAAGAGGTGGAATACCCTCTCACTAATGTTGTAGGTTCTTTGAAGAACTAAATTATATCTAGTGACTTGGCTGCTTTTTAAAGCAGGAAGAGAAAATTAAACTGGGGCAGAGACATCCAAATATATTCTACTGTGTTAATAGTTCAGTGTACTGATAGCACAGAAATGACATCAGGTCAGCAACAGAAAGTTAATGGTAAGGCTAGGCAGGAAATAGTTTTTCAGTTCTGTGAAGGTAGGGGATGCCTCAGAGCCCTGGCGCCCCACATCCAGATAAACCTGAATCTCATTTTTAGTGAGATAAAGATGCAAAACTCATGTTGCCTGTCTTGCCTGGACTGTGAAACACTGAGCTGTAAATACCTCTTCAGCCTTATTTGCAAAAAGAAACTGAATTGGGCATTCTCCCCTTACCAACTCTCACAATGCTCCAGGGTCCTTACGGAAAAAAATCAGTTCTCCTGTTTTAAGTGTTGCACTTTATGCATCTGCTGTGGCACATATATACTACCATACTGCTGTCCCTCTAAAGGTGAATGAATAAATCAGCAATTGTAATACATTGCCTGATGTTAAAGAGAGGGTACAAAAGCATCTTTCTTTTTGATTTAACTGATCTTGGTCAAAGTTGCTCGTTATCAAGCAACATACAGCTGCCATGTGGTGATTTGCCTGGTGCCATGCCATGCCGTGCCAGTGTATTTGCCCAAAGGACATTAGCATCCTGGGATTTCAAACTCGGTGGACTGGAGGTGAGACTCAAAATTGGACAGATCCCAATGTTGTGCTTAGCAGAAGAGTGGTGGTGTGGATGTGGGAGGATGCAGAACGGAGCAGTTGTCCTTCAGTTTCCTTAGGGACCTTTCCATAGTGAAATTGTGCTATGCTCGTGAATCTGTGATGGCAAGACTTCAGTGTGAACACTTAGGAGAGTGGAATATGATGTCCTCAAATTCTATACAGTATATCCTTGTTGGAACTAGCAGGGCCAAAGTCACCAAAAGCAGTTGAGATAACTGGAAATGAGAACTGTATCTGGTTGTGCACGTTGGGCTGAATGTGTCTCTTGAATGTAACAGCATATCATCTCTCCTCATACCATACTGCTTTGCAGTCTCTCACGTTAGAAAACTCTAAGAAGTGGGGTCAAATCAGCAGGAAGTCTTTACCTAAAGTCTGACAAAACCCCCCTGTCATCCAGAACACTTTGATATGGTACGTGGGACTGCAGCCATGAGCTTTTTTTTNCTCCTCATACCATACTGCTTTGCAGTCTCTCACGTTAGAAAACTCTAAGAAGTGGGGTCAAATCAGTATGAAGTCTTTACCTAAAGTCTGACAACCCCCACCCCCTGTTATCCAGAACACTTTGTTATGGTACATGGGACTGCAGCCATGAGCTTTTTTTTGTTTGTTTTGTTTTCTTTTCCTTTCCTCAAGGACTTTCTCCTTGAAACTCTACTGGATTCTCTCTCCTATTTTTGTTCATCCTCCTGAAAACTTGTATGCCACTGCAGTGTTAGAGGTGACCTTCTGGTGACTATTCATACTACTGTCAGTTCACAAGTGCAGTCTTTGGAGTGCGTTCGTGCTGCCTGTTCCAGCCCAGTGATCTCTATCGTGTTCCCCAGGCTTTCAGACTCCAGGCTGTGCTTTGTCCCCTGCTAACTTTTGAGGATATTTGAAATCTCTCTTCCGTGGGTGGTTTGGGCGGATGCCTCTCAGCTCACCCTTGCCAAAGCTTTGCTTAGGACACTACATTGTTTGCCTTCACCTTTTATTAGCAGGGATTCTAGTTCCATAATTTCAAAAACTTGGTTTGAGTTCCCCATTTCAATGATTCTTCGAAATGTAATTTGATTCAAGCTTATCTTTAATTTTGCCCTCAACTGCTATTGAAAATTCTAAGTAATTTGTTCAAAACCTGACTGACTTGAAAACCAGTATCCTGAAATACATGCTTAGCCATCACAGCACTGACTAAAGAGATCATCTACCAAAACGAACAGTTTGATTGCAGTGAACTATATGTGCCACACTGGAGGAAAAGTCTTCTAGAAAATGTCTTCTCACCAATTTGAAATGATGAAGCATAACGCATAATGAACCTGTTGCATAATAGATGTAGACTAATGTAGGGAATAGTAATTACCATTAGTGTCTAAATGACTACATTTATCTAGATTACCTGCAAAATTACTATGTGGCAAAGTTATTTAGGTCACAAAGTCAAGTGCTGAGAAGTTACAAGGTAATAGAATTAAGCGCTACACAGTGTTCATTTTATCCCCTTTTGTGCCTGTCCTTTACCCCGAACTGGGGTCCAGAAAAAAAAATTAAAAATAAAAAAAAGTCTTAAGTGATCGTATAATTAGAAACTGCATCACAATACAGGATAACGTGCTTTAAGATAAAAATCACATTTTTGCAAGCCGCTAGTTTGGTTTGGGCCCAAAGTCAATACAAGAGAAATGGTACTTTTTGAAAGTTTTCTCCCAGCCAAACACGAAGGGAATATGCTAGCACAGTTTATTTTTTTTTAACCCCTGCAGAATCATCCCATCACCTGAAGGCTGTGGCTTGGCCTCTGCTTGGACTGCATGAGGAGTAATGCCCGGAGGAGAGCTGTGTGTGTACAGCAGACGAGGAAGCTTTTGCAGGGCTTTCATTATGCAGCACTGCATTCAGGAATCAAAACTATGCTCAGAAAAGCCCATGTTGCACTGGACTGCACATGGAGCACATATGTGGAGAGTGCATGGCAAGTATGGCCAGACTGATGCCTGGTACTGTCTGAAGCTGGCATTTGCCATAAATAAAGCCTGAGAGGGCTAATACCTAAAACATAAATGGAAGCTCAGCTAGGAGATTAATTTATTGCTTATAGTTCACGTGAATATCTGTGTTTCAGTCACCTGCATATCCAGCTCAGGGTTTTGAGGCAGGCAACAGAAGTTACTAGAGTTTCTAAAAGAAAAAAAGTAGCATAAATTTTTCACAGTAACAATTCGGTATATGCAAAATCACAGTGAATATTGAATATTGAATATTAAAATACATTTTTCATGATGTAAAATAACTGGAAAGTAGAATTTATTAGCTAAAATTACTTTTGGCTGATTAAATTTAGTCAAAGAAGTGCTCTGAAATCCTGAAAATTAATAGACCCCTTAGAGCACACAGAATAGTCTAAACTGTGGGAACTGCAGTGAGCTGTCCTGTTTACGCAGAAGATGCATGCACAGATTTATCATTGCCATGCAAACTGGCTTAGGCTGAAGCAGAAGTTTTAGTCTGCTGTAGCAGGGAAGCATGAGAGTTCGGAAAACCACTTATTTTCCTACCCAGTAGTCATCCCTTGTTTTATAGGAAAGGGCATGGAAGGTAAAAGTAAATAAATAGTAAATAAAAGTAAACAAATAAGGGAGCTCCCAGCTCCCAGGGAGCTGTTCATCAGTGAAGTGGAGGCCAAGCGCAGGAGCAGGGGCTGTGCAGAGCCCCCCTGGGCGCAGGGCACCCCTCTGAGACTGCCAGATCCAAGCACGTTTTGGCACCTGGCAGGAGCCTATGCTGGATCCTGTTGCATTTAATAGAAATTAAAGGGAAAGCAGAGATATTAAAAGTAAAAATTATGCTCTCTTGCATGCACACGCAAAAACAGATGTCTACCCCTATGGCCTCGTGTGCAGTGTGCTTGTGTCCATACAGCTTGCAGAGATGCTGGTAAGTGAGACAGTAGATAATTATTTTATTTACTTATCTAGTTATTTATTTCCCCCCACTCTTATTCTTGTCCGTCTTGTGCTGATGCTCATTAGCTCGGCCTGGTGTCTGACCCCTCACAGCTGCCACAAATGCACACAGATTGCTGCTAGGTAAAGCTGCGTTGTGACCCTCCCAGCACTGTGTTTTAAATGTCACGGCAATTACTGCTAATTGCAAACCAGGTCCAGCTGGAGCTGGGGGAGTGCTGCGCAGCTGGCCACCTTGGGCTGCACGCAGGAGTGAGTGGGAGCCGGCCCTGAGGGACAAGGGGGTGCAAGGTGCCACTGGTGGAGCTGGTGCCCCCAAGCGCTCGCTGGGGAGGCTGCTGCTTTGAGACAGCTGTTGGCTGCAGAGGTGGCAGGTTTGTCCCTTCTTCTTGCTGTGCAGCTTGGCTGAAGGTTTGAGCTCGCTACTGGCCTCTAGACCAGCACCCTCGTGCCTCTCTGAGGTGCTGGGGTGGTGCTGGGGCGCCGCGAAGCTTCTCTGCAGAGACTTGTCCTTCCTCCAGAAGGTTCCTTGGCTCAAAAGGTACCTGTGTGTTACCTTGGTTTTGCCTGTTTGAAGTTGCTTTTGAGGTGTGTGTTTTTGTGGGAGGAGGATGTGTGCAAGGCCTCTTCCCGTCTGTTCCCGCTCCTCCTGGCTGGTTCTGGAGGCTGCTGCCCGCGGTCGTGCAGGGCTGCCAGGCCAGCACTTTGCAGCCCCTCGGCTGCTCCCTCCGGGATTGTCAGCCAAAGCAGCTCCTGCCTGTCTCGTACGGGTTTCTTGTAGGGTTGTCTTCCTAAATTAAAGTACCTTTTAGGTATTAAAGGAATAGCCCTTTCCGGTGTCTGTAAGGATTTTTTTTTTTTTTTAAATAAAAAAAGTATTTTGAACCTCTCTGCTAAATGGCTACTGGGTGCATCTCCTGGAAATGCAGCTTGTTGCTTTCAATGTCTGCAGCTCTGTTGTCTGCTGTGGATAAATCTGTGTAAGGTGATGGTGGTGGAAGATAGTGTGGAAGACCAAAAAAGTTGTGAAGAATTTGCTGCACCTGTATGTAAATACTTACTGGGATTTACTGAGGTGATCATTTATTCATGAGCCCTCAGTGTCCTCTCATGAGAGTGCCTTCTCGTGACACGGCAACCTTTAGCTGTTCTAGGTAGTCCCAAAAGCTCTGTTGGCTTCTGGTTCTCTCTCAGACGGGGCGTTCTGGATGAACGTGGTGTGTGGAGGGTGCTCTGCCTCTGAGCTGCTCTTGGTGGTGACTGGGGGCGAGCGCTGTGCTGCTCCCAGCCCGAGGCAGGCTGCTGCTGCTGTGTCTATGGGAAATCTTCCTGCTAGGAATGAGGATAGCTCCCTTTGGATGAGTAGCAGGTACTATCCCATTATCCTGCTATTCTGGGATACATCACTGTGTGCAGTACCCCTCTATCATGGCATAAATTAAGGGGCTAGTAACAGGGAAATAATTCTGGCATGTAAGCTCATTCACTAAGAATATGTTCCTTGACTGATTTATATGTGTGTGTGTGTGTGTATATATATATATATATATGTAAAACCCATGATTTACAAAGATTTCTTTAGAACAGCATGAACAGATGCCGGATTGAAAAATATCTGGTGCTGCAGACACTCAGAATGGAGAATGCAGTATGAGGTGAAATCTCTCCTTCAGTTCAACAGAAAACAATTACACTTTATTGTCTTCTGATGGTCACTTTAAATGTTCTACTACCAAAGCAAATAGTATATTAGAAACAGGTAATGTGGGATGCTTAAGGTTGTGATGTTGTGATAATGCATTTAAAGTGTAATCTAGGCTTAGTGGTTAGTAAATCCTCAATGGACAGACAGCAGTAATAGTATGACATCTCTGCTAATGAGATTTCTGTAGCAATGTCCAACTCGCGCTTTACCCTTCCCTTACCTCAAAACACAGTATTTCAGCACTGAGATCTTTCACTTTGGGGAATACTGTTTAAAAATGTGCTTTCTGTAAGTCATCTAATATCACAGAATAATATTTGTATCTGTTTTCCCCTCAATCTGTGAGAGACTGCTGGTACCAATTATGTGCAACTGCTCAGTAATTTTGCATGTAATCAAATTAAGCTTCTAGTCAAGTTGTACATCACAGCTGAGATTCCTAACAGGAATAAAAAGACTGTGTCAAGCTGTGGGGTTGCCCAGCTTTTGAAGAACTCTTCTCCCCGTCTTTTTTTTGTCCCTACTCGNTTTTTTTTTTTTTTTTTTTTTTCGTCCCTGCTCATAGACCTTATTTTCTCTCTCCCCTTCACCTTCCCCCACCCTTGAACTGTCTGGTTTTAAAGTATTTCAGTTTGTCTGTAGAACTTGATGGCTCTTGAAGTTTGCTCTGGTACAGTGCGTGTAATGGGTAGTTACTTGTGTACTTGTGTTTTCCTATATTAAAGGAATCTTTGTTTATGCAACAAAGGTTCATTCATTGAAAATCCCTGCAAAACCTTTTGGGTAAGTGTTGGCTGTGTTAACTCTTCACATGCGGTTTTACTGATGCCTGTAGAGCTACAGCTATGGCACATTAACTCTTGAATGTGGGAGGTCAAGAGCTTCCCTTCCAGTGATATTTTGATAATTGGTAACCTGAGGAAATTTGCCATGGCTGCATGCTGTTTTTGGCTTGAAGCTTGCATTTACTAAAGACTAGTAACAGGCTTCACAAAATGTATTCCTTTGTTAATAACTAGTGCAGTTGTTTAGAAGTTTAAACATTGGACATCCGAGGTAAGAGTATGGCCAAGGGCATCCCCATCTTCTTGTGGAACTGGTGTATCTCCTTTCATGCGAGTGACTGGCTCCTGTGCCATGAATTGCTAGTGTGAAGGTCCAAGCTGGTAAAGAGGTAACTGTCATGCTGTACTTCACTGTCTCTGATACATTTACTTCTCTAGGCATCCATTTAGTTCTGCTGAAATACTGCGTCTGGCATTATGTTCACTGTAACTAATTCTAATGCACTGAAGCTTATGCATGACATGAAAAATGTCATTTTCACAGCAGGCTAGGTTGTGGAGAGCCGTTTGGTCTCTTTGGTGCTGCCACTATTTCTTTTTATTTGCGAGGGTATTTAAACATGAACTCGTGCAGTAGCATTTTCATGCAACTCTCTTAAGTGATATACCTCCTGTAGTGTATGTGAGGCACGGATCTGCAGAGAGGAATGGTGTGTGACATGAAGTCCTCGGAGGATAGCGAACGGTATGAAAGGGCTTCACGTAAGCTGCGTGTGCAATTATAGCACTCAGCTCTTGGGAAGTTACCAGGCTCCTCATGGATGAGAATGTGCTTCCAGCTTGGGGATTGGCTGCACTCAGGCTGATGAAGCGGCACGTTAAGTGTCTTTCACTTACATTGGGTCACGCGGTGAGACGCTGCCTGGTGATTTCAGCTCTGGAAAAGTCTTAATTAGTCTTGTCCTGTAATTCTGCTAAATGTTGCTGCTGCTTCACCCCCCACCCCCAGTTAAAAAAATGGAAACTCTAGAAAGCTTACCTAGATACCTTCTTATCTTTAGAAAATACCTGACTGATGGTAACTTTCATTTTCTGAGCCCTATGTGCCATTATACATAGTGTATATAAGTTAAAGGAGGGGAGGAAAAAAAAAAAAAAAAAAAAAACCTCCCTTTCCCACATTGCCAGGAAGAGGAAATCAGCTCTGAAATTAACTTTGAACTAAGCTTGTTTGTAGGGTTTTTTTTTTTTTTTTTCTTTTTTCTTTTCTTTGTTTTGTTTTTATGTTTTTGGTATGTGATGGGAAATAGCCTGCAAAATAACTGCTCACACGACCAGAGCTCCTCTGAAGTATCCTTTGTGTACTAATCTAGTGTGTTACAGCTACACGAATCCTCTGGGACTTTTGCTTTTTAAGTTTCTTTCTAAAACCCAGCTTTCTCTCTTCCTCCTGAAGTGGAATGCTTGCCAGCCCTCGGTCATCTGTGACCCTCAGCTGCTGCTGCTCTGGGAATGTGTGTTTTGTTCCAGTGGCGGTGGATGACTGAGAGTGATTTCCTATTTGCGTACCATGCATGTGTATGTGGGCGGTGCAAAATTGGCAAGAAGAAGGGGGAGAGACAGTACTGTCATGAGTAGAAATCTCTTGCGACCGTACAAGAGCTTTCTGGGAACTTGAACTGGCTCTGGCCGGACGCTAATATCCTGGCCTCGGTTCAAGATGCTACTCTAGTTCTTGCCAAGCACAGCAGCTGGTCAGTACACAGAAGCAGAAGCCTGTTGGTTTGCTGGGATAGCATACGGAGGTGTCACATGCCACATGGGGCTCTTGGAGCTCTGCACATTTTGTGGGTTTTTTGATCTTGGATTTCATGCAAATAACTTTCTTATATCTAAACCTGTGCTTAGTGGGACCGCTTAGCAGAATTATTTCTGTAGAACTTCCACTGTAAATCTGATGATTCTACCTTGAATTGTTGCTGGTTTTGTTGTGTACTGGCATGCATTCCCTAGTCAGCCTTCTGGCAGCCTGGTGTTTCACCGGGTTGATGTTTCTAGCAATCTGGGGACTCTAATATGGACTACATCAGAAAATACTGAAAGCAGGGAGAGGGGAAAAAAATCTGATACTCCTCCTCCTAGTCTATTTCCATAACTTTGTTCCTCATCACAGAACCTGGAGCACACAAGTTTTTCTAGGTGACAGTAGGTAGGAAGATGCCACTGCAGCCACATTTCCATCCTCTACATGAATATGTGCCAGCAGCATCTTCTGCAGACTTCAAGGAGAGCAAGAATGGGTTGTTCGTGAGGTTTGTAATGTACTGGAAATAACGGGTGATGGACTCTTCCCACTCTTCCTGCAGGGTCAAAACCTTACATCAACAAAGCGTAGCTCCATGGCTAAAAGTTTCAAAATAGTCTGCGACTGGGCTGCCAAAACAAACTGTCTACTTTTTTTTTTTTTTTTTTAAATAAGCTGTAGGAATCTAGGAAGATTGTTAGAACAAGAGCCCAAATTCCTGCAATTTGAGTTCACATTTCTTCATTCACTTGGCAGTAGTAGTAAGCTGATAAGTTTGGGAGCTCAACCTTAAAGGAGAAGCTGGAGTCTGGTGAGCTTTTGTTAAAATATTCATCATTGCATTGCATCATTTGCTGAATCATTAGGCTTGTTTTGTATTTCCTTGAGAAAGGAAGTGTTTATGCTTTCTATTTTTGATTACAGGAAATAGTAATAAAGTGGTTAAAATTTAATTTTCCAACTCTGAAACTCAGGCTCTTGAAGTTCAGAGACAGAGGATTTAAAAGAAAAAAAAAAAAAGGCACTGATAATTTATTCATGATTCTAGAAGCCTTTTGCATTACTACACAGAAGTAGGAATGGTTTAGAAAAATCTCACGCTCTTTGTAATTTGTAGAAAGTTCTTTGTAAAGAGTTCTAAAGGTATAATTGAAGAGAATTATTGAAAAAATGCATAGGAAAGGGCAAGCGTAGTGAAGTTTATTAAGATTCTGTAGAACTAAAATGCAAAAGCTGTATAGTTTTAATAATGACAGTTGAGAGCAAACAATAAGCAAGAAGAGTTGAGTATAAACATTTTCAAGTAAAATGGATTTTTGCAAATGTGCTTTCAGTTTCAGTGGCTGGTGTTTCCCCTTCATTTTCTTCACCTCTAAGAAGAGATGCTATATTTGGGAAAACAAATGTGCATGAAATGTGTAAGTGTTTGATCTGACACTTGGTAAGTCAATGTGCAGGTATCACAGAAAATCAATTATTATTTTTATATGAGTTTCCATATTCAGCATGTGCTAATTCATGATAACCTGTTATCACTCATGTGGATACTGTTCCTAGCAACTAATTTATTTGCTCCTGGTCTTAGCACCTGTGGTTGAGCTGTGCTGTGCAGCACCCTTGAGATTCCTCATTGCTATGACTGTAGTACTGGTGTGCTCCAGAGGGATTGGTAAGAAGGCTTCCTTTGGAAGACTGGGGCCTCCTTGAGGAGGTCTGGCCCCCGGGGAGGGGGGCCTTCTGGCTCTTCTGAGGGTTTCTGTGATCTGCTTGTGGTAGCGTATCCGTCCAGCAAAGCTGCAGTTGGCACATCTTGCAATGCAGCCCTCAGTGCTGTCTAGTGCTGTGTTAGCTCCATGGGTTGTTCAGGTGGATAAAGCCCCTTTGGCTGGGGTTTGGCTTTGCACCATTTGAGTTGTCTTTTTGGGTGACAGCGGGAAGGACTGACAGAGCATGTCAAGTCAGTGTTGAGATATACCATTTTGGCTGCACTTGATGAAACTGAAGTCTCTTTTTGTATCTAATGGCGTTTTAAGAAATGCCAGGATGTGTTTCAGATAATACAGAAGTGGGGCACAAACAATTCAATCTACAGGGAGATAAAAACACGGTGGTTATATGTAATGTGACCTACCACAGCTGTCAATGCAACTAAACACAGTTTTTTATTCTTTGGAACTGTCCGTTCCAGTGCTTGTTACTGTGCAGATTTTTTAGTGGGGGCGTATAAAGTCTGACCTTTGTCTGGAGTAAGTCTCTGTGAATGGGAAAGGCAGTTGGCTTCACTTCTGAATTTTTAAGAGCTTACTAAGGTAAAATTGTATGAATTTTGTATTCCTAGCACCAGTCTGGATATAGCACCACGTCCCATTTGGTGTACCCTTTCCCGCCCACTCTCTGTGGTGCTCAAGGCTTTCTCTCTGTCTTAACCCTAGCCCTAAGCCTGAGGTCACCAGGCTGTCTAAAGCGTAGTGCTGGATAAAGGGCCAATATGGTGGTGGCAGCAGTCTGGATATAGCTCTACATTTCTCTCTCAAATATTTGATCCAACAAAACTGAAGTGTAATGCTTATTATATGAAGCATACTTTCCAAAGACTACATATTTAATTAAGAAATTTCAACGAGCCATCTAGACTCATTACTTTCTAATAAAGGAGCTATAGTGGGACAGAAATTATGCTTTTTTGGAAGGCTAGCACTGGAAATATTTTGTCTGAAAGTGTGTTCTACGGAGAAAGGGGTTTTGTATTGAAGAAAGTTAAAAGAATTGGAAGAGGAAAGTTAAAAGGATTGTTAAATTGAAGATGATAAATTTCTTAGGGTAAATGTGTGTTTCTCTGAATCTCTGTTCCAAACTCTTAGGTTTTCTGTAATAGTATAATGTAGTTGTGATAAAATAATTGTAGCCTAAATGCAATTTTAAAGATAGCTGTTTTCAAAAGTATTCTTTTGTATGTTAATGGCCAAGTTCTTTTTCTTTAGAGATGAAACAACAGTATGTATCTTTAGTTTTTATTTGGAGGAAGATGGAATTGTGTCCAAATTTACTGTGGTAACATATAGCAAGATTACGTTGGCTGAGATACTGGCTTCACATCATGTAGTAGCCAAGGAATAAATAGCGAAAATGTTTCAATAGCATTTTATAGCACTTTTAATTATGTTAATTACTGTGCATTTCTCTCAGATGCCCATTTTGTATATAGCTAAAATGACTTTTATGCAATTTGACATTTACAGTATAAATATGCATATAGAAGTTATGCACATAGAGAAATCATCCTCTTCCAATATGCAACTACAGAAGACCAGTTTGCATAGCTTTTGTGTCACTGTAGATATCTAATGTACTTGAAATCCTCTACAAATTTAACTGGGGATAAAATGCAGACCTTGACTGTGATTAAATGGCACCTTTGTGGATTATGTTGTGCTAGCGGCAAAAGTCTTTTTGCAATTTATATTATTTGTATTAAAGAACTCATTAGTCTAGAGACTATTTCCCTTTCCTGGAGTGGGAAATATCTTGCAGAATTGACAAAGGAAAAGCAGGGAACTCTATTGATGTTTTATTTCAATAGCAATAAGATACTATTTCAAAATGTGGCATCCACATGTCACCATGGTTCTTATTCAATTTTGAAATCTCCCGACAAAACAAATGGTCTTAAGTTACTTTCTTTTGGCCAGGAAAACTTAGTTTAGGGAAGGATAAAATTAAGAGGCACTGATGTATGTCTAGTTATATTCCATATGGTTTGTTATCACCTCCCTTGCTGCCCACTTCTGCCACTCCTAGAACTTGCTCCTTACTGTATTGAAGGTAGGCTTGTGATTGCTTTTATTCCTGGGGATGGTGATCCCTTCTCCACTGGACTCAACTTATTAATAAGACCAGGTGTTGAGTTGCCTGTCTTGCCAGGTATAATTGTAAATCCTTTCTGAAATAAGGAAACTTCTGCCTGTGTTCATTCATTTTTGCAATGTGTTATCTAATACCTCAGCATATAAAAGGTTAGTAAGATTCGCTTCCTAACTTCAAATAGGATCAGAAGTATGGATAGCAAGCATCTCGGAGCTTCTGAAAACATATATTTATTTTAGTACTGGAATAGGTAAGACATTCCAGAAGTTTTGAGGGAACCATATTAGCTCTAGGGAATTCAGACGGTGCACTAATAATTATGCAAAGCATTACCTGTATAGCTGAACCAAAGATTTTGGGAGATACCTAGTACCGAAGAAAAATAGCCATGGACTGATTAGCAAAAACGCTTTGAGTTACTTTCAATGTATTGTTTCACTGGAATTAAGCTTTCTTTATGTCACTTTCTATATTCTACAGGTTCTTCATTTATGCAGTATATGTATATATTAAAAAAAAAAAAAAAAAAAAGCTTGGTTATCCCTCACTTCCTTACACTGTTTGGTTATTTTATTTCTTAATTTCATGTTTTTTTCCCCTCTTCTGGTGCCAGTAGTGGATTAGCTTGTCTAGTAGGAAAGACATGCCTAGTGCTACTGCGGAAGGATGATGCTCAAGAGGACAGGGGAAAACAGAACTGTGTTCATATTCGCAAAACCTCTTCTGCCTTCCCCTCTGTCTCAAACAACTTCGGATTAGAAGGTCAATTCCAGTGGCATTCCAGTGGCAGTTTGTTTGCTATGAGGAGGAATTGAACAATTTCTACAAGAGGTCTCGTTGGGCTGTTGTCTACTCCAACTGTCCTTTTCTCTTCATTTCCGCCCCCCCCCTTTTTTTTTAATCAGCTTTAAGTAAACTTTCTGAATGAAAAATTATACTCCTTTTAATTTTTTTGGAGGAGAAAAACATGTTTATGTGTGCCTGATGAAATAATGACAAACTTACGCGTGTATGGAAATGTGTGTTGGTAACTGATCCATTAAAAAGTGATAAGTAAGACTGCCAATGTTGTTTGAAATCAAAAATGAGACCTTCATAGGCTCCCAGACTAACTTACGAACTTTCCTTTCCAATAATAAATGAATATGTAAAAGGCAGTGAAGTGCATCCTCCAATATAGAAATGTAGGCTTTAATTTCCCTTCTGTTGGGGTATTAAGATATAAATCTATTACAGATGGATATGTGGAGTTGCTCTTTAGCTGAGTTAAAGAAATACAGATTACATTTTCCCTGCTGAATATTTTCATGGGTGAGGGGAAGGCTTCACTCAAATCATCTTGAGTAAAAGGGTGGCTAGCTTATTATTCTAGTCTCATTGGTTTGATGCTTCTGTGTTACCTACAGGGAAGAATCCTGTGGGAAAGGAAAGGAGTCATAAGTGCTGTTTTGGTTTCAAAGAGGAGACTGACAGAGGAGTGAACCAATCTGTACAAAATCGGACACGCATTATGATGGACTGCAGGAGCGGGAAATGCTCCCTGGTTTTAAAGCAATTGCTGATTAATTAGTTTGCAGTGGGAGTGAGAGGTTGATTACTGAGTTAAACTAAGGCTAATGGCCTGAATTTTAGGACGAGTACCGACTTCTTTGAAATGTACCTAAAGAGAAGTGCTGGAAGTCCTTAGTTCTTGGTTTCTTAAGCAGTGAACGAATGTGGGAAATGATCTATTCTTAAAGCACGCAAAAAAGAATCTGAATTATAACTGTTATATTGCAGGGCAAGGATTTCTAGGAGCTTAAACACTTAGAAAAAGACTGCCTTCTGCAGGTCAAAGGTGAGGTTGATTTTTGTTTTAGGCAAGATGCCAATATGTTGTGGATGATATGCCAATATGCACAGAATATAACAATCTTTAAAGGGCAGAGCAACATCTATTTAAATCAAAAGAAAAAAGTATAACACAGTCTGTTTCTATTTTTGAGATGAAGTGTTATCTCAGTCGTGATTCCCTGTCTCACGGAAACTCATAACTTGCCTGTTGATTTTTTTTTTTTTTTTTTTTAAAAAAAAAAAAACACTTGGTTTTACCTGACAAACAGTTTGCTCAACGGGCATCCAACTGCTGTTCCAAAAACAACACCAGGTAGGTGTCAAGGCCCATGCTGAAGAGTGGAGACGAGTAGCAGGTGAGTCACTGGCTACTGAAAGTACAAGCTCTGCATAGAGTATTGTTATGATTGATTTCATTTAAAAAAAAAAAAAACAAAGCCTCCAAAAGTACAATAATGAAAGATCAGCTAATACTTAGTGCTTTGTATACAAAATTTATTTGTTTGATGTTACCAAACCCTACTATTTAATTATGTTGCTAAACAAAAGAAAGATTAAAAAATGATTACTGGTGTACATGATTTGACAAGACAAATAATTCTGTTCTGATTCCAAATTTATATTGCTGGGATTGCTTGTGAGGACTGTAAATATTGTAATAGATATGGGAAACAGTTGTGTTTAGCCAGATGCATAAACTTTAGAAGAACGGTCATACAACTAAACCAGGCAAGTAGATAGCATAAATATATCTGAAATTTAATTTAGAGGAGTGTCATAGACTGTGCTGTGTTTTCCTCAGCAATTTTACTGCCCTTGCAAAAGAAGGTCTGCTGTTAGGTAAGTGCCTCTGTGCATGAAGAACCTTCCAGGCATTTGTGCAAGACTAGTTCGCTCTTGTAGTTGGGTTGTCTCTGAAAAGATTATTCAGTAGGAAAAAACCTGTCTAGCTACTGGTCTTCAGAATTATTACATTTGTCCCTAAGTGCTTTTTAATTTGATTTACTTTTTATTCCTAAACCTTTTCATATATAGGATATTCCTGTGGGAAGAAGAGGCATCTCTTCTAGTTTTGCCAGAGCCAGCAAAGTTTTAACCTCTTAAATCTGTATAAGGAGATCACTTGGAAATGAGATCCTCAAGTTAGTGGAATGTTCTTGATTTTGGCGGAGTGTTTGAATTTATAGCTATTGGAGATGAGATTTGGGTTTCATGTCAGGTAGACTTCTGTTTCCTTGCACTGAAGAGGAGAAGACACTGCAGCTGAGGTGACAAAACTCCTGAAATCATTTGTGCCTTTGCTGCGTGCTTTCCTATGCATCCCAATCGGCTTTTCTCTCAGCACATCAGGGTACCCTCTAGAGTTATTAACTCTTTGCACATCTGCCCACATTAGAAATGGGTTACAGATGCAAAGTCTTAAACTAGTAATCTAATTATAATTAAACTGAGGGTAAAAACTGTAAATATGCAGCTTTCACAGTCAGTTGATACCATTTTCAGGCGAATCATATGACTGAAACACTGCTTAATTTAAAGCTTTTGTAGATTTGCTACATGTAACCACACTATTTGCTCTATCAACAGTATACTTGATGATTACAAGACTTAAATATTTGACCACCTGTACAAATAAAACTAGGTAGGGCTTGAGAACTTTTTTTGGTTAAAGACCTCTGATCATGTCAGCATATTTTGATGTGTGGTTTGATAGCAGTTTGCTTGTACTATTTATTGTCCACTTTAGGATAATGTTAGTGTTTTTGCATGTAAATGTGGCCAGATAAACCAATGCGGCCAGATAAATCAAAATTCCTGGAAATTGGACTTCAACTGTGCAAGTCATACACACGTGTACTGTTTCTGTCAGAAGATTCAACATAACGCTTCTGGAGGAGAGTTATGAACAGGTGGTAAGGTTTGCTGAGAGTGCATCAACAAGAGATGGGAGACAGTGGAGCCTACCTGTAACTTTTGGCCTTAACCTAATGGGAATAGATATGGAAAGAGGCTCCAGGCCTGCTACTGTGGGAGGCAGTTCAGTTGGAGTTTTCCCTTTGCCTGAGAACACACTTTAATCTGTGTGTGTGTTTTTTTTTTTTTTTTTCTTCTCCCCACTCCCTCTACTCATGTATTCTCTTAAGACTGAAGAGATGAATTGCACTGTGACTTTGGGCAGATTCTAGCCAATTCCGGTGGCTGTGGGGCTGCTTGTTCTTCCTCACGTTTGTTTTAATGGTTCAGATTGTAAAGTACTTCTTTTTGGAGCATAGCCTTAGGAGACATGCTAGGTCAAGATACCATCATTACTCAAACATCATTTTGACAGACAACTGTGTTTCTTCCAACTGATATTAAAATAAATCTGAATCCTAAGAGAATCTCTATAGGAAGCCAAAATTAAAGTACATGGGATTAGTAGATGTCAATGTGCTTATATCTTGCAGGAAATCTATTCCTACTTGCCAAGCAACACCTCTTAGAATACTGGAGTCATGATGACCTCTTTAGATGCTTTTACTAGGGATCTATATCCAGACGTTTTCTATATCCAGACTTTCCCACTATCTTTTCTCGAACTGCCATAAAGATGATGGATTTCAACACAGGAAGTATCTGATTACTATTGAACTCTGAAGTATGAGACTTCTGATGGGACAGCTTGTTAGTTTGATCACAGATGTCAGATAGAAATCCAAGACTTGAAGTGTGTTGTGAACGGTTTGTTGGTATATGTTGCAAGTTTTGAGTGAAAACCTTACAGAAGAGTTAAAAGTAAATGTCTAAACTTCATAAAATGTTTTCCAGTTTTTCTGCTCAGCTGTGGGTGCAGAAAGGTTAGTTCCAAGCATTAATAAAAACAGTAATTCTTATAAAGGAGCCAGACATAAAGAGAAAAAGCATATAACTCAAAATAGCACCAAAAGATTATCACTTCTCTGCTGGAAAGATAGGGAAGTCCCTTTTAATTCCCGTAAAATTGAGAAGTGGCATGGGGAAAGGGAGAGAAAATAGTAAAACACTAAAAGTGATAGGGAAAGAGAAGCGGAGGCAAGACAGTGAAAACCACAGGAAAAATCAGAACTGAAAGCAGAACATCCTCAACTTTGTTAAAAAGTCTTACAAATATTAAATGCAAACATCTTGTACATGGAGGCATAGTTATTTGAAATATAGCGTGTTCTTTCTGATATAACTATGCAGAAAGGATACTTAATCAACAAGTAGTATTTGGTAAGGATATGAGTCCAAGTAGTTGACTTCATTCACAAAAGTTTTTATTGGTGGAGATCCAATAAAATTATGTTCTTGGGGATGTTTCAATGTATTATAACCTGTAAATAATTTGCAGATTGAATATATTTTTGAGGAAAAATAATCTTTGTATGTTGTATGCACTTGGATATAGCTTTACTGCCCTTCTTTTGTCTTACTGGTAGTGTAGTAATAGGTTGATATATGAGGAGAAATGGAGTGTGGGCTCCTTTTGGCTGAGACTGCAGGGTTAGCATCTTTGCAACACATCTGGTTCTCACTGTGGCTTTTGGTATCAAATGGTATGGTAAATAACTTCTCTTTATTTTTTTTTTTTTTCCTCTTCCTTCAATTACTATTTCAGAGCAGAACTACTTAAGATATGACTTTCTTTTTGAATCTTTAAGAACTGTATTTTCAAAATACTGGAGCATGAACCTTGCAAGTTCTTATATGTGGCGGGACCCCTGTAGGTATGGATTCAAGATGAAATTTTCATTTTAAGTCATTCTTATATACCTGCAAGCTACAGATGGAGGTTGTTTAGGAGGAGAAATCAGAAGTAGGATGGTGAGGAAATTATTAATTTTTAGCACTCGTTTGTTTCCTTAATAAAAGTAGCATGTGCTTTTAATCTTTGCTGATGCCTTGTATAGCTTTTCTGGCTAGGAATACGAAATACATTAAGCAAAATAAATCACGTGTGAAACATTTACTGGTCCAGAAAGCATTTCCCTGGGGGCAGCCAGTTGAGGCACTGCTCGCCCCTCGCGGCGGCTCCTGCGCTGCAGCTGCAGCGCAGCCCTGCCTTGGGCCGTGGCGGCGTGTCCGGTCACCTGCGCTCCTGCCAGCGTGCTTGGGGAGCCTTGGAGAGCTCCCGGGCCAGCCCGCTCCTGCAGCGCCCTGTGCGTTACTGCCTCTCAGTCCTGTCAATCAGCAATTGCGACCCAGCAGCCGTTTAGTGGAAAGGGGAGGGTTCGAGATTTATTGTGGAGCCTGAGTTGGTTTTCACGGAACAGGAGCTTTCTTTTAATGGTATTCAGCAAATTCCCTTTCTCATAGGAACGGTGCCAGAAGATGGCATTGCTGTACGCAGAGCACTCATCTCCATTGCAACAAGTCTAAGAGGAATGCAAAAACTGCAGTCTGAAAGTCCATTAGAATGAGTCAGGCTGATGGGAAATGAATTTACCTTCATATCACACATCAAGGTCAACTCCTTTAAACAGTTTAAAGCGTATAGTATGTTGAGGAGTGTTGCTTTTTTCTATTTTATTTTTTCTTTGTTAAACAAGAAGCTTATATTTAAAAATGCAGTTTAGTATGTAGGTTGATTGGATGCCTCAACACTGAACTCTCCTCAGGTATGTTCTTAGGTGTAAATAAAAAAAGTGTCAAGTAAAGTGTTTTGTTTTGATAAGGTGTATCTACAAGTAAATAGTACGTGTTACACTTCAAAGTCTTCTATGGTGAAGTTTATTCCAAAAATATTAAGCAGCCCATGGGGTAAGTGAAATTTGGGGAAAATCTTCAATTAGCTCAACTTATAAAAATGCATATTTCTAACTCTTCACTGTATAACAAATTCTATATCCACTGTACCTCTGACTTCTGAAGTGTCTAGGATGACTTGATGTGATTAAAAAATGGACTCCAGCTGATAATGGAACCTCTAGGATCTAAATTTTGCTAGGTACCCTAAAAGAGTAGAACTAGTCTGAGCTGCCTGGATCTACGTAAGATTGCAATGTAGTCATCTTTGGGTGTGTTGTTAAAAGCTAGCTGCTGTGGTTCTAGGTTGTCTGGGAATTGCTGCCTTAGTTTGAAAGCAGGTGGCTGCAGTTATGGGCTTTGGAAAAGTCTTTAGACTGGTGGTTCTTGGTGGCTGAGCTTTATGAAACAGCATCAAACACTAAACAGATGCAGTGAAATTTAATTAAAAGGACATAATGTGGAAGCTAACAGATACCAGAGAACTTCCTTTTGACTGTAAATGAAGTTAAATACCTCTATCAGTAAGTCTTTGAGAAGCAGGAGAGACAAGGCAAATAATAGTGAACCACAACAATACATTGTGTGCATAACAGTTATTTCTTGTTTGTCTTTCAACAAGAAAAGTGAAGAGTCATTCATTCAAGCTGGCCATGTAACTTTTTCTGGTTCTCCTCCCTTCCAAAACTATTAGAAGAGGAACTGAAGAAGGAAGTGGAGAGGGCATTATTGCCCTTACCTCCCCCTTCTCCATCACTTGATGAAGGATGTTCTGTGGGATACGGTTTGGTCAGCGATGCAGAGGTAAAATATAGACAGGACTGCCACTGGAAATAAATAATAATCTTCTAAGGACAGCCAGATCCAAAGGGCAGGTAGGTGTCATCTTGCTCTTTCTACAAGTGGAGATCCCTCTAGGAAGACTATAGATCTACTGTTCACACACACAAAAAAAATCTGATTGATTCGTTTAGCATTTTCTTTTAAGAGAGATATTCAGGCTGATTGGTGGTGTCTTCATGAAATAATCATAAAAATGGAGAGAAAAAACACTTTGAAATACCTAGCCTCTGATCTGCAGTGATTCAGAGCTGCTATGTAGACATAGACTAATGTGCATTTGGCAAGTACATCTTAGTCTTTGTGGCTTGCTCTGCCAGGAAATGAAAATGGTCATTCATCTAGCGGTGTCAGAGATTACATGAAGGGCTCTTTTCAGAGTTGGCCTTTGTTAGCTTCTGCAGGTGTAATACTTTTGGAGAAAATACTTTATTTTAGTAGTTTAGTATTATGCATGAGAAAACCTCATAATTAGGTGAAATCTTTAAAGTATTCTCCATCAGGTGAAAACTGTTCTCCATTCTCCTTGCCATTGACAGGTTTATAGACTTTATTTTTTCATGTATTACAATGTAAGGAAGACAAGTCTATGAGGAAAAGATATTCCAGAGTCGGTGAATAAGGGTGTCTTTTCTTAACTCATCTTTAGATAGTAAGCAGATTTATACCAGCCCTCATAGCTAGTGAGCAGAGTCACAGTTACCAAGCTCTACGGCCTGGTCAGATCTGCTCACGGCAGTGGAAGTGTGGCTGAGGGACGCTAGAGCGTTCAGATATCACAAAACGGTGTCGATGAACACTTCCAAGAATCACAAAGCACCGTGGTTTGCTTCCTTTTGCTCCTGCAAAAAAAAAATAAATAAAAGGATCCTACTCATGTTGTTTTGGTGCCATAATATGGTCTATTGGGAAGTGTTAAAACACTGCTGTTTTTCCATCTTTTCCAAAGCCACAACATTTATATATTAATATATTAAAAATATACGGCTGTGCTGGGCCTGCCTCAACATTCCTTTTATACTTGGGATTTGTTCCTGTTGAACTCAAGGAGTTGGCTATGAAAGGGGTGCTGCATTGTGCTGAACTTGTTGTGTACCCAGAGCTAAAAGCATTATTGATTTCATTTGCTATGAACAAAATGATTTAGCTGTATCTGGAAAATGAGGGAAGGAGGCATAGGGAAAACAAATTAATGTCTCGCACAATATGCTTTAATGCAAGAGTTTCCTACCTTTCTTCATTCCGGTCTCCTTGCATGCTATAATTGAAGCATGTTCTGAATCTGCAGAGTTTTAAACACTCTTACATCACCAAGTGCAGAACCAAGTTGTAAGTTGCTTTGTCAGTGATGGGGAGACAACATTATTTATTAAAAATATAGGAAGAGATCTGGAAAAATCCTCATTTATGAATTTATACTCATTTATGAATTCCAATATGAATATCTACATTTACTGTTTCAATGGGGGTAACATTTAACCCTGTTTAAGCTTTCTCAGAATCATGGTTCCAAATACCACTAATAGTTGTTGAAAAAATGGAGCTAATGCGTAAAGCATTTTAGTTTCCTTTATTTTTGCATGTCTTCAAATTTCCTATTCTACTTAACCTCTGCTCCAATCATTTTATTTTTAATAACACATGAAAGCCTGTTTTCTGTTACTTTATGTAAGTATTAACTTGCATGTCAAATGGTTAAGTCTAGAGTGACTAAACAATTAAGGTTTCTGGCCTATAAAGTTTTCTATACTTATTATGAAGCTTTTTGTACCTTGTTAGGAAACTAAACTGCTAGGGATAATACCTAGTACCATTCCCTGCTAGATTGTTATAGTGAGGTGACAGTATTTGCTGCAGCGCCTGACTTTGTACTGTACTGAAATGATTAGGTACTGCAAGAAGCAGGGGTGCTCTTTGTGATCTCTGAATCACATCATAAAAAAAAATGCATATTTGAAATGCGTATATAATGCATATTAGCATTGTCATTATCTAGAGCCCTTTTTTTAGGGGTGACCATTTCTTCACTGATCTGGTTTCTTCTTTGTAGCCTTCTATTATTGTCAAAGGGATGACTTGCACCTTGGCTTGCAATATAAGAGATCGGGGCAGGGGCGCCGGGGGGAAACTAGCCATTTGCTTGCATTGGATGTGGTTGGGTCTCAATTGATGCAAATCCTTGTGGCCCTTGTGGCAAAATTAGTTTCTTTCCTCTGGTGTTAATTTGTTCATTAAACTTCATCTTAAAGTTGATTCAGGGAGGAAAAAAAAATCTGTAGGAAGGGAGTAGAATCTATGTTTATACTGAGCTATTCTTCTCAAAAGGGAACTTTATCACTACTTTATAAGACTATCTTCCCTTTTAACGCTGTGCTTCGACTTCGTCTACAGGATAAATGTAAAAACAAAGCAGTCCGACACCAGGGCGTTACCCTGTTGACAGCGCGCGAGTCCCCGGTAAGACGGCGTGAGCAGGCGGCTGGAGCGCGGCTCGCCGTGGGCCACGGCTCGTCCTGCCCTCCCCGCCCGGCGCTGCGCGGGAGCAAGGCCCCTTCTGCCCCGTGTCCCCGTCCGTGGCGCCCGGGGCGAGGGGCGCTGCCCGCAGCGGGACCGCGGCCGCGGGGAGGGGCG
>VWPW01017286.1:31828-50717 GCA_013389825.1 Crypturellus undulatus | reverse complement strand
CTGCCGCGCGCGGCCGGCCAGAGGCGGCCCCGGCACCTCCGGCAGCGGCGGCACCAGGCGCCCTTCGGCGGCAGCCCGGCCCGAGCGCCTCTGTGGAGGGAGGCGGGCGCGCGAGTAAGTTGTTCGCTGTTGCCTGCCTCGCAGAGCGGCCGTAGGAGCCTTTCTTTGGTGGCCGTGTTTCGCGTGCTCCTCTGCTTGTCGGTGTCAGCTGCGCAGCTGGTGCCGCCGTTGGGATGAGCGGCAGCGGGGGCCGAGGGGAGCGCTCCTCAGCGGCAGCAGCGGGTCTGCGCTCGGGCAGAGCAGCCCGTTGGCAACGGGGGCACCAGGTAGCCAGCCCCCTCGCCTGAATTACCAGTGCCAGAGGCTTTTCTGTGACAACCTGGAGGAGGAGGCCAGGTGCTGCACATACAGGTTCAGTTGCTGCGAGCTTAAAAGAACTGAGTGGAAGGGGGGCTTACCTCAGCTGTGGGGCAGCTTGCATTTCAGTGGTATTTCTGCCTGAGTGATAGTCATCGTGACTGGTAAGAAGCTGAGGGAGATTTGTCAATATTCCCATATCACTTCTGTGAAGCTTTGTTCAGAAGACTTTTTTTTTTTTGAGACTGTGTGTGTGCATGATGGGAGTGGGTTGATAGAGGACGTGAGTTGGAATTTTGTTTCCCTTCTTTAAATAAACAGGAGTTTGAGGGAAGCAAAACACCCACAGTTCCTGAGATGATCTTTTTCCTCAAGCAGTCAGAGCGGTAGACAAACATGTTAAATCCCTTGCTTATTGTTCCGTTTCCCTTGTAATATAAGGAAGCAGCATTAGTTAACGTTTCTGTTATTTAATGACTGAGTTGAGAGGACTATTCATGTGAAATGCCTTGTGAAATGACATACAGGCTTGGGGTTCCATTGGAAGCAATAGGAGGCTTCTGACTGCAAAAACGGAGGCAATAATATTGAATACAGCCCTTGGGCATGTCAGCTCTTGAAATTTGTTTTAGATTATTTTAACCTCTGCTTTTGCATCTGGCTTCGTGTTTTTCATAGGGAAGAAATAACTTCATATTTCCTAGGTTAGTCTTAATTATGCTTAGCTAGCTGATGTGTTTTAATTGTTTTTGATAGACTCTTAAAGAAGGGAGTTTCTATGGATACGCTTAGACTGCTGTAAATTTATACAGGGTTGTGCCTATGCAATATTCCTATTCTAGCATTTTTGTAGGTGTGTGGAGTGTACTCGATCCCTGTGGCTGTCTGCACTGAGGGTGTTAATACTGGGAGCAGAGTAGCGTGTCACAGCTGGTAAGGGTGTGTTCACAGGGTGCAATTTTTGGTTAGTATCCTTCACTTCTGTGACGGTACAGCTTGGAAGAGATGGTTAACGTGGCAAGGTGCATAAGCAGTAAAATACATTTTAATGCGCTGTCTTGCTTGTAATTTTTGTTGCCTTGTTTTTGCTTCATGTGCTATTGCTATAGCACATGAAGCAAATCTGTATTATCTGTTCTGGAAGGCTATAGCCAAAGAAGGGTGGCACCTGACGGAAATTACCATGAATTTAAGAGAATGTGGTATTAGTCAGGCCACCCCTGCTAGCCTGGCCTTTGTCTGGAATCCGCCAGATCAATAAAGAGCACTGTGTTGGGTGGATAGATTTTTGGATCAGGTCTCTAACCACTCATGTGCGTAATTAGTTACTGTGGGTTCCAGCAGGGTTTCTCAGTTTAAAAGCTTGTTTCTAAGTATTTATAGGGATATAGTTTAAAAAAAGCCTTCTTATTTTTTTTCCTCTTATGTTAAAAACAAGACGTGATTTTATTATAAATCTTTTCTAATGCTTTTGACAGATTATTTCATTAGTTTGGAGCGAACTAGGTAATTTTGTGCTCTGTATGTGATTCTTGCCATGTCTTTTCAGGCTGTGCATTAAGCTATACTGATATGGTCAATAAATTATCATTTGCAGTGCTGCTTGGGTGTTCTCTAATTAGAGCTCTGCTGGCCCTGCAACACTTGTAGCTCTAAAAAGAAATCAGAGAAGACTCTTATTGTTGCGGTTGAACTGTATGTGCCCGCTCAGAGTGATTTGGCTCTCGCGTCTGCTGTGCCCTGTGGAATCTGTAATAGCCTTAAGCAGCAGAAAGGAGAGAATTCCCAGCAGCTGCTCTCCCTGGCAGTGTAAATCAAGGGCGGCGGCGCTGCCGTGAGTAGTCTAGGGGACTGGAATCGCGTTGCTGCATTTTAAAAGCAGCAGGAGTGAACTGAGTTTGTAAAGTTTTGAGTCTATCTTTTCGATGATGCTGGGATGTGTTGGTGCTTACCTGGAAAAGAAAGGCACCTTGGACTGGAATGCTCTATAGAAGAATAAATACTGATGTTTTTGTTTTGGAAACTTTTTTCTCATGTTGCAAACTCTTCTATAAATGCTGTATTTGGGTCTCTTTTGTTGTTATCATTTAGCCATAAGGAGATAGCTCATCTAGTAAACAAAGCAGCACATTTAATGCTAATGTGTTTGTGGTTTGAGCCAAAAGCTTTTCAGGGTGATTATAACATGCTGGGCATTTAGCCCATCTATCTTAGTGTCTGAAGGAGACAAAAGTTATGGATTGACTCATTGTACAAATCAGCTCATCTGAAAGTCAGATCTTGCTGTGTGTTGCCATCAGTAATTTAGTTGAATTAAGTATGGCTGAGGATTGATGGCAGTGTGGCTAGAATATTGAGATGGGACTTCCGAGATCCCATGAGCCATTCCCAGCATTGCCACAGAATCCTTGTGTGACCTGGGGCAAGTCATTAAATGTTTCTGTAAAATTGGGTTCATGATTTCCCCCCGCCCTCCATGGGACACTGTGAAGACTAATGTGCTACAACCATTTATGGGGAGACAATCTAAATACAATAGCGTGCAAAATATGTTTGGAGAGTGGCTTCTCTGTATGTAACTGTAATGCATGCATTAAAAACTAGATATGCTTCATATTGTGATGTGGTTGCATGAAAGCGCTCATGCCTAAACGTGCCAAGTTTGGATTTTGTTAATAAATCTTGAATATTGATTTGGGAGAATTATGAGAAGAGTCTCTTGTTTTATCATCATCATTTAAATTATAATTTAAATTATAATCTACTGTTTATACAGCATTCCACTTGTTGAATGTGACACTGAATTTTGTTTTGTCTTAACAATGGCAAGATAATGCAGACTTTGACAAGGTCTTAAATATATAATTTCTGTGCATTAGGGATAACATCATGCAAACTTCTGCTCCTGTGACCGATGCTGTTATATTCTAAAATCATGTAGATATTTAAGCTTTGAAAGATTTGGCTCGAAGTAGCTGGGATTGGTCAGC
This sequence comes from Crypturellus undulatus, assembly GCA_013389825.1. Lineage (NCBI taxonomy): Eukaryota > Metazoa > Chordata > Aves > Tinamiformes > Tinamidae > Crypturellus > Crypturellus undulatus. The sequence goes on along the minus strand of VWPW01017286.1, from coordinate 47,370 downwards.
CAAATGGAGAGAGTCTGCTTCTCTCCAACTGTCCGAAAACCTGATGTTCAAAACGATACTTAAATAAGCCATTAAGCTTAAAGCAGAATGTGATGGATAAATTGGCAATATAGTGTAGATCTGTGTGGCATCTATCTTGAAGTATGTTTTCTATAGAACACCTTTAACAGGATTAATTAAATAGAACATCCTTTAAACTACGCACAACAACCTTAATTAAAAGCTAGACTTGGATGATGATGCACACCAATTAGTCATAGATTTTTAAATACTTTTCCTTTCATTATAATGTCACAGTCTTGTCATCGTATAAAATAAATACCAGTCATTAATGTAATTCACTTATTGTTCTTGTCTGTTTTTCTGCGTGTGTTCCCACTTTTGTTAAAGCTCAGAGGTTGGCGGTAAATTGAAGCCTCCTCACAGCTTGAGTTAAGGTTAACACATGCTGGGCACCTTCCGCAGGAGGTGAGGTAAACACTAGTGCTGCCTGTTTGCTCGGCTGTCAGGCTCTCCCAGCCTGGCAAACGCAGCGGTGTGGAGGGTATCAAACCTCCCCAGCCACACCGGGCAGGTGCTGGCTCTGCAGTGTCTTCCTGTAGACAAACACGTTGGAGAAATTCGCCTTCTGTGGAGTCAAGTCCATCATCACATAGAATTAACTTACTCTTTTTATAGTTCTGTTTGGAAAAGTATTGAAAATTTGTGCAAGGCAGTTAGAGCACCACTTCTTTACATGGTTAATTGTGCCATATTTATATCTAACTTGTATAACTTCTTTTGAGCTTTTCAGTAGAGGACCCATTCCACTTGGATTTTTTTTTTTTTTTTATCTCCTCTTCTGCATCCCATCATTATGGTGAAACAAGAATGGTTTCTCTGTGATGAAACCAGAATCTGAGACTTATTGACTTCCTTCTTATGGATTGACCTTCATCTGGATCTGCAGGTTAAACTCCAGAGACATTTATATCACTTATTTTAGATTTCAGAAGTCTTTTCTAATTTAACTACTACTGAAAGGCAACAGATGGTGTGCATGAATTTATGAAACAAATATTGTGTGTTACAGAACAAATCATTTGACTTTAATTTCTAAAAGGCGATGGAGACGGCCTGATGTCTTGAGGACGTGAGCAATGTTCAGCTGTTAGTGTTCTATAATAATCTCAGGTGTACAAGCACTTAAAAGAGAAAAGGTTTCTATTTCTAGTCTTTGAAATGACTCACTAATAATGGAGCATTTGGCTCCTGGAATTCTTTCCTATGGTATAGCACATGCCGCTGCAGACGGTGATGTCCCCTTCTGTCCAAAGGGAACTCCTTTTGTCTAAAAGGATCCTGAGAGATGTTCTCTCACTGTTGTAAATTATAGCATAAATCTGTGCCATGAAGATGCCCTTTTGGAATCACCCCTGGGCCTCCCACCTCTCCCACTGCCACGAAGTGCTAGCTATACTGGAGATACTTACAGGAGCGGGGATGTCCAGCACTGAGATGCGGTTGGTGCAGGATGGGCTTTCAAGATCTTCCCATTCCTTGTCTCTTTTTTCTTTCCTGTTGTTTGCCTTCCCTGTCCCACCCCTGCCCCCCAAATTAGAGAATGATCTTTGGGTAGTTGATAAAAATGTTTTTGAATATATTTTACTTCACAAACTTCTTTTCCTCTGATAGTGCCCCAAAGTGCACAATTTAATGTGGCCTGGAGAGAATGCTTAAATTCAGGTAACACTGAGCCAGACACACATGTACTTAAACCATAGCATATGGACAAGCTTTCTGACTGAATGAGGTTTCAAACTTTTAAGTATCTGATTCTTAAGAATTTCTTTATCTGTTCTCTATTGCTTCTATTTAATCTTCCTGGTGTTCTGATGAGTTATGCCCCAATTAGATAATAGTGGTAGTATACTTTGTCTGAGGGATGTATGTTACATAGTTTATAAAAAGAGGATGAAACAATCGGTCGTCTGTCTGGAGGAAGAAGTGGGAAATTGAAGGCAAAAGTTACAGTGCTTTAGATTACAGAAGGCAGTTGCTGTGGTCACTAATGATGAGCAGAACATCTTAGGTTATATGAATTTTCTTGAAAATCTGCCATATTTGCTAGCTGTTCTGATTCACTCTGAAGGTTTTGTAATCCAAGATTCTCTGGTCTCGGTGAAAAGCAGAGAAAATCCCCTAAATGTGAGTCTCTTAACCTCCCTCTATTTTATGGAACCAAGACTTGATGATTTCTGTGTGTAACTACTGTTCAAAGGTTTCTTACCTGATCAGTCTTTGCTGGTCATACTTGTCCGTCCTCTGGCTGAGAACATCTTGTCTCAGTGTACAGTGCATCTTAATTGATGCAGCCTATGTAAAAAATGAAGAATAGTGCTAAATCATTGTTGGCTATGTCCCATATAGCCTTTGTAGACTTTTTCTTGTAGTTAACAGCTTGTGACTGTCAATAGGCAGTTTCACTCTTTCTGTAGCTGAATATGAAGTTGGATTTTAGTTTTGTTATTAAAAGAGCTTTACTTGCTTGAAGGGGAAAATATTTTGGGACAATGTGATTATAAAATCTCAGAATAAAAATGAGACTTCAGTTCATGTGCAATTATTGGGGTTACTTGTAACACCTTTTTAAAGCTGTCTGGGTAATAAATAACTTGCACTCTTGCAATCCTTGTAGGATGGTAAGCAAAGATAACCAAGCCAGAACTTCATTTACCCAAATGGCTGCTTAGTGTCCTTTGGAATAATCTTCACTATAGAAGACTTTGAATGGTGACAAGTACTATTTACTTGTAGATGCACCTTATCAAAACAAAACAGTCAATTTACTCGACAAAACAGTCAATTTAAACCTTAAACCTAAAGGTTTAAAGAAAGCTAAAGCTAGGTGTTTAAACCTAAAAGACATCCCGGAGAATGTGTTTTGAGGAGGAAAAGAGTGATTCTGGCCCGAAGTGTTGGAAGCACAGGAAGACATTGTAGTATCTGTTTTGCCATGGAAGGAGGAAAACAAAATAGGTGATAGCATAAGCATAAGTGAGACCATTATTTTGAGATTTTTATAGTGTTTCTCTGCCTCTAGAGCTTTGCAGGATAAATCTTAGGATCCTTACTCCATTGCCTTTTGTTCTCTACACAGGGCAGGGAGTATCTTAAAAAGTCACTTCTGTTCTGAGAAGTGTTTCCGTTATAGAGCAGAGGTAATATATTGTTAATAGACTACTCTAACCTTACTGTTCTTAAATTGGGGAAATCTTTTATAGATCAATGAAGTATTCAAAAGTACTTAAGAGATTCACACATGCAATTTGTATTAATTCAAACAGTTGCTGTGTGGCCCTTAAGTAAGCAGCCATGACCAAAGGGATGCATCATGTATTGTTTCTCTGCAGTAATCAATGTTTATAATCTACTTACTAATAGATTAGAAATTCCTCTTCACTTTACTGAGAACATACCTGATAATGTAGAATTGTCATTTTGTGCTTAATAGAAGTAGTATTATGAAAACATTAGATATCCTCAAAAATCAGCATTAAGTATTCATTTTGGTTGAAATACTTAAAGGTGGTTGAAATTATTGAGGAGTTTGAAGTGTAAAAATAATTAAAAGGTTTTATGGATTAAGCTATTATAACTTATATAAGAATTCTACAGATATCTGTGGAATTTGGATCAGAAAATTAGATTAGGTGACTTTCTGACTGTTCAGGAAAAAATAAGTGACAAGGTATTTCTGAAGTATCAAATATAAATTGCTAAGCCTGTTGTAATATAAGCTGGGAACTGTACTAGGCCACAGATTTTTTCACAAGATGCCCAAAGTGGTCTTCAGCGGTCTAAGTTCAGAGGATTTGCAGGTTCAAAACACTTAAATGCAGCATCCAGGTTTTATAACAGATTTTTAAATGTACACTTTCTGCAAGTCATTTTGGAAGAGTTAGGCCAGGAATTTGTGTTCTACAACACACTTGAAAACCTGTGTTCACTCAAAACATGCTGTTTTTTCAGCTTGCTGCAGTCAAGTCTGCAGAAGTGAGTTGACTCTCTAATAGGCCGCACATTTACCACATCCTTTAATTCAGTTAATCTGGATGTGAGTGCTTCTAGGGCCTCAAAGTAAAAACTAATAGGGTTTTTTTTTTTCTAATTTAATAAATACCAGTCTGCATATAACCCTATGCTCAGAGGTAAGGATGATCTTTTGAGAAGATCTAAATATCCTTGATCTCTCTCTGACTAGAGCAGAACACACTGAACCTTTCCAAATGCCCTACTTTGTTCAAGTAGCTCCCTAATTAGTGGGCAAAAAAGCAAGTAGGAAATTCCTTTAGCACAGTTGGGGTGAATGTTGAAACATTTCTTGCTGGGCTGAATTCCAATCCATTAAGGTACGGTAGGCAGCTTTCAGTATAGTAATGCCAAAAAACAGACCACTTTGTGCCAAATAGCCAGCCATACCAGGACCTTCTAAACAAAATCCATGTTTCTTTTTCTCTGACCTCTGGCAGTCAGTTAATTAAAATTTGGGGAGATTTAAACTGTCACTTTAAAATGATGTGAGAGACTGGCACCCCCCTGTCATTGTCCAAGGTCCTTTCTCCTTTCTTTTGCAAGCTAAACATGCTTGGTTTTGTGTTCTGTCTTTGCAGAATTCTTATTTTTCCTGAGTAAATAACTAAATTTGGTGCCTTTTTTTTTTTTTTTTTTTTGGGTTCTCTTCCTTGCAAGCTAATTTTCAGTGTTTCTATATTTTTTTTTCTTCTTCTTCTTCTTCTTTTTTTTTTTTTAATTGAGACTTTTAAGGAATTTGGAGTCATAATAGAATTCTCTGAAGACAGTCATAGCAGTTTGAGAATTCATCCATTCAGATTATTTTTTGCAGCTTTATTGCTGAAGGTGATCGTGTTTCAAATGATGCTTATTTTGGAGGTATTATTATATAGCAGTAGAAAGCAGAAGTCCTCTGTGTTAGTAATATTTTAAGAAATGTTAAGAAAACTAAAGTTTTGCTCATGTTGTAAAAATTCAGACAATGCAGCTGTCAACTAGCGGAACCGTCCTGCTGGTCACTTATCAACTGTAACTTCTGGATTGAGTATAATGAAAATATTCTCCTGAACACATTTTCTTCTCATCTTGAAATTCCTCTTGTGTGTTCAGAGAGATGCACTGCAGTTTCCTGTCCAAATGCCCAGAAAGACAAATCCACCTTTTGTTCTACCAAATTCTTTTAGTCTGGCGCCAACAGCATTAGTGGCCTCATCTGATTAATCTACTCCACTGCCATGCGATATGAAAAGTGCTTTTGGTTCAAGTTAAGTGGTAAAGCTTTTGCAAATAGGAAAAAGAAACAGTTGTCAGCTGTCACTGTTATGGTACCAAATATGTATTGTGCTAGGATAGCCAGACCAAAACAACAACAACAAAAAAGAAACAAAAAAACAAACAAAAAAAGACTTTGAGATGCATAGCAAGCAGATAAATAGAAAATCTACTTAGGGTACCTCGAGTTCTATCAAGACTTGAGTGTATTTCTATCAAGGTTGGGTTAACAACAGAGTGGAGATCATCTGTGGGCAATTCAGCGTGGGGAAAAATACTATCTTTTTCTCTCTAAAAGAACCTAGGAATTGCAAAATTACATGATACTGTATCATTTTAAAGGTGTGAAGTTTTGAAATAAAATAAAAAAAAGGTTTTTTTATCCCCATTGGCAGAAAATATGCTTTAAAAAGCACCCCCCCCCCCCCCCCAAAAAAAAAAAAAAAAAGGCTCTGGTGTGATGGGGTGAAATGCATTTGAAAGGATGTTTGGGCTTTGGTAGTTTGAGTTTCTTGCATGTGTGCATGCATGCACTTTCATATTTATTTTTAAGGCAATAGTTTTATCTGAGGAGGTATATCTTCTAGGTAATGCAAAATGTTTGTTTCTACTATGTAACTATGTGTAATTTGGATATTTTGGCTGTGCAAGTTCTGCTGTCATAGGCAGTGGTCATATTAACGAATCAAAGGTCTTTGGGATCAGCTGATCCAAAATGATGAGTCTCATCTCTCCAGGGTCTCCATATTCCTATTCTTTTTCTCTCTCCTACCTTACTCTTGCGGAAGGAAAAGAATTAAGAGTTTTTTTTGTGTGTTTGTTTTACAGGATGGTAACTTAGTGTCAGGATGATGGAACTATAGTCTGGAGGGAAAAGATTCTTCACTCTGTTGCTTGTTTTCTTTGGTTGAATAGTTTTTAAAACAGGAGTTTTTTTTTCCTTTAATGACTTGCATTTAAAAAAAGGCATTCACTTGTTTGTCTAATGAATTAGAGCTTGTTTTGATCTCTAATCCAAAATATACGCTTAGCTTTAGTGCTGCGCCCAGTTTATTCTTAATCCTAAACAAAGGAGATGCAGTTGGACATCGTATTTTTCACCCAGAAGATCCAGCAGTACAGTGTAAGGTCACATTTCCTTTTAGGGCCACTGCTCTTGCGGGCTTTTAATTCAGTCATTTTTGAATTAAAAGCAAGCAAGAGAACACTATACGTAGATCAAATTCTAACAGAAATTTCTGATTTTAAAATCAAATTAAGTGGAAAGCACTTGCATGTGGTTTTCTACCATCTTTGCTCCAGATTCAGAGATTTTATACCTGGGAGGAGAAACAGAAAAGTTATGCTTTAGTTATGATCATCACTCTGAATTTGTGTCCTTCAAAGGGCAGAACTAGGCATAGTCTGTGTCAAAGTCATTGCTGTGCTGCCCAGCTTGTAAGACGAGACTGTGGGGATGTCTGCGTTGCCTTTCGCAGGCAGACCTGCGCTCGCTCCGTTTTCCGAGCTGCCTGGACACAAGCCAGCTCTGACCAAAGGCATCATGTGCAAGCTAATATAATAAGTGCTGCTGGAAGCCCAGGGTGACCTAATGAAACTTGTGTGGTTTTCAGATTGGAGATTGTACCATGCCTTGAAATCAGGAGAGGCAGGCCCAGTGCTAGCGACACCCTGCAACTTCAAACATGAGTTTATACGCAATATATCTAACAGAATGATAGCTTCTTTTCCTAGAATACCAGATGTAGGAGAAAAATGTGTGACCTTTTCTCAAGCAGATAGTTCCACCTAGATTCTAAGAGACAGCTGCAAGTAGTGTAAGATTTCTGGGCAAACTTTGTTAGATGGGGATGAGGGGAGAATGTAGTAGCACCCTAGAATGCATTAGTTTTATTGCCTGCCTTCCTTCCTTTTTGCATCTAGTTTTCTCCTCACTTCGGTCTCAGGAGGAGATTTCATTCACCCCCAGTAATCTCTTCTCATAGAACAGGCAACAAGTAGCAAATCTGGCAAGGCTCGTTGAGGAGTCCTACAGGAGTTCTAACCTACATTTATGTGTGGATTCTTTTTTTTTTGTTTTTTTTTCATAAAAACAGCAGATCATCTTAATTAAAAGACAAGCTAGCTAAAGCCTCTTAAACATATAGCATAGAGTGAAGGAAGAAAACAAAGCAGAAAGCACTGCTGGGCTAATTTCATCTTGCAGACTGGGGCCTCAGCTGTGTGTCCTTTAGCTTAGTTTCCTAAAGCATGTATTGAAGTTCAAAGCTGCTTGGCACCCGGTGAATGTCACAGCAAGCCCTGCTATCTCCCCTGCGCTGAGGAGTCTGTCCTTTGTGATAGCGGGAGCAGGAGCATCAGAAAACATATGTCCTCAGAAAGAAAATCTATATGGGTAGCATACCAAGAAAGCTAGCGAGACGGCTCTGAAGATGTGTCAAAATACATTAACACTATAAATGACAGTATAGATCAGTGTGCAGTGGATTAGCAGTCATTTCTGATAAGGGTTTTTTCCAAATGTTCTCAGAATTAATTGTACCTTCTCAGTGGAAGCAATGATGTATGTTTATACTGCTGGGTTACCTAATTACTGACCATTAGTGCAGGTCTGTAATCTGCAACTGCCTAGAGACAGGAGGAATGTCAGATTACTTCAGTCTAATCTTTATCATAGCTTCCCTTTAATTGAATATTACAGGCCGAATTCTGCACTGTGCAGCAGTTTTTCCTTGCCTTTAATATAACCATTTTTAAGGTACACAATGACTTTAAAGAAACTGTAGAAATTCTCTGCAGAGGATTTTGTTGTGACTGTTTGGGTGAGCATTATACTTATCACTGCTTTTCAGCTGGGGAGATAGGTTGGTTTGGTTGTGGGATAGTCAGGACTTTAGCAGGAGGAGGAGGCATATCCAGTATCTAACTAATATACTTTGGCACTTCCCCATCTTACCTTCCTGGATAGCTTTGCAGAGATCCTCCTCTGGATTTATGTTCCTGTAGCTGTTAGCTTCGATGTAGTGATGAATGAGCTTTCTCTCTGGGTTGTCATTTTTGGAGAGAATGTGGCAGTTCTTTGTTTTCAGTGTTTTAAGGATACTTGGTCTTATGATCCAAGGAATAGCTGCCAGTTTTATATAGGCAGCTTTCAAAACTGAGCACCTGATAATGTGAAGGCACTGAGACATTTACAGTATTGCATGGGTAGAACAACAGAACTTTCCTGTCCCTTATACCTTGCTGAGAATTATGTTGTCTTATCAGCATGATTTAAGTAGAGCTTTTACCACTTCCTTGGTCTTTTTATTGCTTCCTTTCTCAGTTATCCGTAATAACGCTGTTCTGCCTGTAACTCGAACATGTTCTGCACAGAGGGATCTATGTGTGACTCTTCTGGTGGCAGCATGGACTTTGATGGGTTCGGCCTGGTGTCATGACCAACATCTGAATCTCTTGTTTTTTTTTCCTGCAGCAGGTTTTTGGCACCTGCCTTTCCTGATCATCCTCACAGCTTTCAGTCATGTTCTTATCATGGTGATAAATGCAAGAGTTGTGTCTCCGAATGCTTTATTTAGGCCTTTGCTATGATATCAGCAAAATGCTGCTATGAAAATAACTTTTCTACTCACTTACTTTAATGACTAGTGGCTCTATTTCCCCCGTAGTATGAAACATAACACGTTATCACACTCTGTGTTCTCCAGAGCTTTATCCTGCCCCACTTCAAAATACCGCTCCTTGTCTACGAACAAAATGTTGATTTCTGTGCAAAGTCATTTCTTTGGCCAGCATTCTTAGAGTGCTTTATCATGATTTCTGCCCAGTTTCTTGGTCTCTTTTGTGGTCCTGCATATTGTGCCCTGTTTATCATGATGAAAAGCAGTGTCTCTGTTTTCCTGTACTTTCCTGTCTTTGTCCTGTTTAAGTGTAGAAGCATTTTAGACTTTAGGAGCAGAGTACTTTTTCTGGCATATCTGTGTTGGGCATTATGCTGTTAGCTAAGGTTTTTGGTGCAGTGCTCATAGAAATAGGATAAATGATTGCAAGACTTGTCTAGTTGACTTCTGCATACCAGTACCTTTTATATGCATCAAAAATTAAATAATGATGGTGCAGGTGCTATAAGGAGGATATATTGCCCAAGGATCTCTTTTCAAGACCTATAAAATAATTCATCCTGAGATGAATCCTGAAAATAAGAAATCAGTCTGAATGCTTTGCTCCCTTCTGACAGAACCCTGGCAGTGAGATTTTCTGTACCTGATCACAGGCATAATAATTGTTTAGCCCAAACCAAGTCAACCACTGCTATCCCTTTGCTAAAGAATAGTTGTACTGAGATGGATCTGCATCGTACAGTTGTATTGCTGTTGCACTGTATCCACTTGCATCAGAATGAAAGTGATGTTAAACCAAATACTGTCTTAAAATGGTTGATGTAGGCATAATACTTACAAGTAGTTTCTAGATTTTTTTTTTTTATGAAGTCTTTTCTGTTTGGCGTATAATTTGCATTAGGTCAATCTGAATTTAAAGTGCAGTTCCAAGGGAGGGGCAGAAATTTCTAATGATATTTCCATATACTAGTTAAAAGTGATAGTATGGTGGGAATTTTAGAGCTGCTCTGGAAAGAGAGATGGTGTGAGCTGCTCCTTCTTTCTCTTTTTCTTTATGTTGGAGAAATAGAAATATTCTCTCCATGTTTCTCTAGAGGTTTAAGTCGATTACTGTGCCATTAATGCTTGGATTTACTTCAGTAGGCACCTTGGAGTCAGATATTACACATATTGTCACTTTAATGCTTTTAAGGTGACTGGTGTAAGTGCAGCAAATGAGACCAAATGCAGAACACTGCACATAACTTTATGAACAAAAATGTTATATTGGGTTGCCCTCATTATTCCATAATGTTATCGATGTTTGCTGTTAACATGAAATTAAATCTCATGATCTAAGGAGAGAGATAAGTCCATGGTGGACTCAAACTATTAAAAAGCTATTCAAATGTCTTCTGCAATGCTTAAGAAAAGGAGAAATTGTCTTTTGGCCCAGTAGTAGTTCTTATGAATGGTACCAATGATTCCAAGGGTTTTGCAGAATTGAGCTCAATAACACTAAACCTCCCATTAAACATAAGTGTGGTTTTTTTGTTTACTTGTTTTTTTACTGAAAACATTCTGAATTGCTTTGTATTTGGAGAGCATGTGTCAAAATGAAACAGTTCATGATGCTGATGCCTTTGATTTTGGACATAGAGTGTAATATACACTGTCCCTAAGAGTATCGTATTTGAGAGTTGAACTCGGTGCATTCCAAGAAAGCCGCACAAAGGCAGTGCCTGTTCTGCTGCTCTGTGACCTGCTGACTCTGTGCCCTGCCAGCGGGCTGAAACACCTTGCTACAGTGAGAAGAAGCTGGTGTTAGAGATCTTGAAGAGTGTGCAGAGGCAGTTAGTCTGAAAATCCTGAAGCAGAAAAACAGGTAGATTTGCTTTTAATCTATCTTTCAATGTATGGGTTTTTAATGTTTTAGAGATTTCAGTTGACCATGCAACATAGTCTTTAGGATGCAAATTAAAATTTATGTTCAATATTTGCGAGTCTGTAGGGTTTAATATTTCATGTTACATTTCAGAAACAAGAATTGGCCTCTAACCTATCAAGGTCTATCAAAGACCATCCATTTGGTGCCATAATCCTATATATAACTTTAGAACATTGTTCCTCCAAGTCGGTTTCCCAGTAAAATGGTTTTTGGTTTGGCTTGCAGCTTGCTCTGTAATGGTGACTTGACATGGGTCAAATCGGCCTTGCTGAGTTCAAAGTAAGGTGATCTGAATGAATGAGGTACTGGTGTAGTTGTTGCGAGGTGGTGGAATGTTTGCTTGGGTATGACCTTATTTCTATACCAGGAGTCATATGTTTTCCCAATGGGTAATTCCTGGCGATCTTACCACGAGTACGAACCTACAGTCTCTTCTCTTGTCCTTCTCTTTCCAGTCAACCAGTGCAGCTATCAAGAAATCTAGGCTTAAAGAACTGGTACAAATTTTGACTTTGTGAACTAAGAGTGCTATGATGGTTCTTGGTCTAAAGTTGTTAAAACCATCTCATTCCAGACATTAACACAGGAAAAGCTACCGTCATTCAGAGGTCAGCATACTAGGATTGCTTCTGTTGGTGAGGAAAAGCGCTTTTTTCCAAGAATGACTTTCTCTTAGTTTTTGTTTTCTCCCAATGCTTGGCTTATGTCTTGAAGGCTTAAATCACGAAGGGCAATTGGAACACTTCATTTTCTGTTTTAAAGCTATGTACTTTGCATGCTTCCTGCAAGGAAAAGGTGAGAGTGAGACCAACAAACCAGGAGGTGGGTGAGTGTCCAAGCACTGTGAGAGTGGATGACCTCCTGGACGCTCTGCAATATCCTTTGTGGCCCCTTTCCTGTACTGTGTTGTTCTAGACCGTTTCTTTCTGTTCTCCCGTCACCTATCATCCTTGTTTCTCTTGTCATCATGGGAAGCAAGTACGGGCTCTACAAGTAGCTTTGGAAAAACATGTATATAATGTAATACCACATAGTAATGTGTTTAGTAGATACATTATCTTATGTAGTGATACTGTTGTCACAGTTTAAATTTATTGGGTGTTCTTTACCTCTTATGTCTCTCTTCTCCATCAAGTCTCTCCTGTTCCATCTTCCCTTTCTTACTTGGACATCTTCACCTCAAGTTTTCTTTTTGGGACTTTCTCTCTACCTAGATTATGACACCTAAGGGAACAGGAAAATGCTCTTAGGCTGATTACCTGCTTCTCCCTGTTTGGTGCCATTTTCTCTCTAGCCCAGTAGCCGGAGACAGAAGGTTCCTGCTGTAATGCCACAGATCCTGCTTTGGAAAGCATGGAATGATGAAAATTGGTTAACAGGGGATTGCTGTGAGAGAGTAGGTCTCCTGGGATGAGGAGAGCAGAGGCAGACAGGTCTTATTAGCCTATTTCTGTGGGCAGAGCTCCTAAAGGAAGGAGATTTGTCACTGTTTCGTGCAGCGAATGGTAGCGTACAGATTTGGACTGAATTATATTTGTTTGAGTCTCCTGAAGTAGAAGGTGAAAGCAGTAGCTATTTATATCTGTAATTGCTGGTTAATACAATTTGAGTCAGAGTTTTTGGAGGATCACCTCTAATTGTTAGACAAGAGACAGCTTCATCCATTAGCACTAATCCTATTTCACAAGAAGCTTGATTTTTAAGCTGATTTCCTTCCTGATTCATGATAACTAGTTGTATCTTTATATTCCTTCTTATCTTCTTATTTATTGTGTACAGTAGCATTTCTGAGTTTGGTGTTTGTGATGCGGTAGTGAGCGAGGGGCAAGAAGACGTGACCTGCAAGTGCGGGGCTTCAGCCTGCACAATAGTCACGGTAACACCTTCTACCAGTGCTACTAGATGCACTTTGAATGCCTGAAGAAAACGTCTTGTTTTTAATGGCTTGTCAATTACCCTGTGATCGCTTTGCTGGTTTGTGATACACATGATTTATTCTCTCTCTCCGACCCAATAAATACTTAGCTTTACGAAGTGGAGTAACTCTACAGAATAAACTGAGGTGCCTATCCAGAGTAGCCCAGAACTTAATTATCAGGATTCTTGTATTGTGCGTTGGAGTTGTAAGCTCAATGCTTGTTTTAAAATGAGCCAGAGCAGGGACTTTAATCAGCTTCCTGTGATCTGAAGGCTGCAGCATTTCTAAAGGATGAAATCTGTCTTTGTCCCTTTTGGATCCAGAGTGCTACTCAGGGTTGAAGAAATCTTTCCGGGGCTGGGGCAAATCTGCTGCAGCCCTCAACAGGGACTGAGCTACTCAAGGTAGTTCTGCAAGGTACTGCACTCAAGAACTCTGACCCCAGGCCAAACATGTGCCTAATTTTTTTGAACAAGGTGAGATTTTAAACCATATCTATATCCCATTTAATCATGTTAACTGCTATCCAGAACGGGGTTACTTTCCCAATCGAGCTGTCTAGCAACTGCCCTGTGCCGCAAGGAGGGACACCTGCGTAACCCTCCTAGCCCCGGGACAGGCGAGCGCTACCTGCCTCGTGAGCAAGGATGTCTGCGGCTTCACTGTGGCTTGGTGCTCCCAGAAGAAAGCAGTCGAGGCACTGACTGAGGTCAGATTGCTTACTGACGGTATCTGCCCAAAACAATCCCTGGATTGGCACGGACTTAAATGTCTTAGGTCGCCGAAGCACAGAATGGATGACATTAGATGAAAGAAATGGTATGGGATTCATTAGCTGGGAATGAGTCACCTTATTTGCAATTTGGCTGATCCTTGTTTCCCATATGACTGCTCTTCCCTGATAAGAGCCATGTACACTCACTTGAGAGGAATGCTTGTGATTGGGGCAAAATGGGCAGAGGGCGCAGGAATGCGTGTGTGTCCTCCACCATTACCCCTAACGCGCAACAAGGGGCACTTGTGTTGTTTGACTCTCTTCGTATAAGCCCCAGGCAAATGATTCAGTGTAATCCTTGCCAAATGGCAAGGGACAATTTTTCTTTTCTTTTGCAAGGAAGTAAGCTTTAGATGTGGTGCTTGAAGTTTGCTAGGTCTTCGTGTGGGTGTGGGGCCCTCCCAGCTTTTCAAACTGCAAAGAAGGCACTGCGCGGGGGGGCGGAAAAAATCACTCAAGCTTTTGTTATCACTCTCTTCATCTGTGGGATGGGTGTTTAGGTGATCAGCACAAAAAAAAAATATTGAGCTAACAATGNGGCACTGCGGGGAAGGCGGGAAAAATCACTCAAGCTTTTGTTATCACTCTCTTCATCTGTGGGATGAGTGTTTAGGTGATCAGCACAAAAAAAATATATATATTGAACTAACAATGAGAGCACCTGTGATGAGAAACATCATTAAATTATTTTCTTAGTAACCTCAAGGACTACGCTTTCCATTGAAAATGGAAGGAAAAAAAATGAACCCAACCTAAAAAATGGCGCATTATCATCAGATGTTTCTGGTAGATGGATGCCAATAGCACACTTGAACTGTCATTTTTAAAGTCAAAAGTGCAAAGTAGCACATTTTAAATGCAACTAGGCATACCTTGTAGTTCAAGTCCCCTTGTGTTAAATTCTGAAATGAATCTGTGCCCTGAAGAAGCGTGGTGTGCACCTGGCAGTTGCATTTTCTGGAAAAGTGCTAAATGTGCACATAGGCGGCAGGACCAAATCTTTCAGCTTTGAAAGGGGGTGAGTCCTGCCAGGAAAAAAGGAGAAAAAAAAAACCAACCAACCAAAAAAAAAAAAAAAAAAAAAACCCTGTTCGTTCAGAAGCGTTGCAGAGCAGCCTGACAGGAGGTGGAAGCAGCAGAACTTGTGCGAGCGTTGTCTGCATTTGGCAGTGCTTTAAAATCTTGTCTGAAATAGAACTGCTTGAATGCAGGCAGAATTGGTGTTCAGCCTGTACAGTCTGTTCAGGGCGAGCACATCATGTGAAAAAGGGAACTCCACCACAGTTTTCAGATTTATTTATTTTATTTTATTTTTTTTTTTTTGGCGGGGGCAGGGGGGAGCAGTTNATTTATTTATTTTATTTATTTATTTTTGGTGAGGGCAGGGGGGAGCAGTAAGGATAGTGATGGAAAATATGGGGTTAGGAATGAATAAATTAATATGAGGTTTTGGTTAAATTTGGTAGCAGTTTCCTGTACATTTGTTACCATTCTCGACTGTGCTACTTGTTAAGCAGAGAGAGAGCCAGCCTACAGCAAAGGTGATGGTAGGGGTGCGGTATGAAATATTTCCTTTTCAGAATCGGTGCTTCTGAGGATGCCTTCAAGCATCATCTAAGACAATTATACTCCTGATAGGATACACTGTTAACTTTTTGAATTGTATCCAATCTGAGTAGAGAAAAAGTAATGAATGCAGCTCAATCATAGAGGAGTGATAGATGATGGACACAGACAGGAGAAATACAACCTGAGATTCATCCTGGCTGGAGAGTGCAGTGCTATTACTGGGGCAGGAGTTGCATGCTCTGGTGTCTTCTACGTTAAATTTAAAGTTAGGCTTACCATTAGTTTTTGCTTTGTTGGGATTCAGCAGGTAACTAAGAACGCCTTTGCATTTTCAGCTCCCAGAAATATGTTCCTACACAACTGAGGCTTTTGGTTTTAGGTTTACTTTTATCCCTGATTACTTCAGGG
>VWPW01017286.1:11156-31804 GCA_013389825.1 Crypturellus undulatus | reverse complement strand
GGAGAAAAAAAAAAAAAAAAAAAAAAAAAAAAAGCCTAGGAAAAGTAAAGAAGGAAAAAAAAACCTTAAGCATTTTGATTCCAAACCTATTCATGACTCTGTAAACCAACTCACCATCTGAAATATTGAAGGCAGGGTTCCTGCTCAGCACAATTTATGTCAGCTTGTGCCTGTGTGTGTGTGTGTATATATATATTTATAAATACATATTATAAGATTATAATATATATTACATATAAACGTATATATAATTAATACATATATTAAATATATGCATTTATGCAAATATATATAGCTTGCTAGTGTCTGTTCCTATGCTTTAATTTGAAGTAATTTCTAGAAAGTGATTTAGGACAATAATAATCTTGTAAAAAAAAAAAAAAATGGTTTCAGTACAGAATAACTGGACTGCAGAAAGGATTTATCTTATTGTTTGAACAAGTGTGATGTACAATTCCAGCCATTTGAGATAGCTTCAGCTTAATTGGCTAGAAGAAGATTTCCTTGGAAAAAAAAGAGAGCAACCAGTTCTGAAATGATTTGGGGGACTTGGTAGGAAAAGGGGGAAGGCTGGTGATGAGGGTGAAATTATTAAGTAGTGAAGGGGTGAAGAGACAGATACAGGTGGCAGCCAACTTGCTCAGTAGTGATGAGTTCCCCAGGCAGGTAGTCCTGCCTGCTGTTCAATAGCCTTATTTAGTCTCCAGAGCTGTGGGGAGCCGGATAAGGATGGATAATGCCTTTCCATCACCTTTCAGGTAAAGGAGGAGAGAGATGAAGGGGCTCAGGGTCACATGGGAGGCTGATGACAGAACTGGAAGGAAACTCAGTGGATAAAATATTAGTCTTGTGGATTTGTCAAAGCTGCGCTTGAATTCATAGAACGGGTCTGTCAAATGGAGTCTCGTGGTTTGCTATTCTGTGCTGTATCCATTCAAAACATCTTTTCTTGCCAGTAGCTGTTAAGAAGTTGCACAAATCGCTGTTTCTGTTTTGACTACGCTGGGGTGCTTTTGCCGAGTGTTTTGTTTCCATTACTGTGTTTACAACTAGGACATTTTTCCAGAGTGTGTAGACTGAATATGGAAAGTGAATTATTGAGGACATTAAAAAGCTTTTATTTAGATATCATTTATTGGAGAGGGAGGAAGAAGGGAGAGCAATAAGGGGAAAAAAATCTGAAATTCAATTACTGAATGCTTAACAGAAGGAGAAGTGGAAACGTCATCCAAAACTAATAATATAACCAAAATCCATTACCCTAATAGTCTTACCTAATGTATAGCTATTGAGAAATTATGGGAGAGGAGTGGAGACTAAGTATGTATTCATGATAATTTGAGAATGTGGAAAATTAATATTTTTTTCTTTCTTTTACTTTTTTTAGGTAAGTAACTGAAGGAGATATGAAGAATTGACGTTTAATAAATGGCCAGCATGTTGCAAAAGGTATTTCACTCTAGACAGAAGATAAATGTATGAATAGTTTGAGTGTACATTTAATGACTACTTGCTCTTAAAACAAACAAACAAACAAAAACTGAATGATTGATAAAAGTAAAAATGTGCAAGCTCATTTCAGGTGTTCATGCTGCCCTTATGGGACATGCACATCTAAATGAGAAGCAGGATATTTTTTCTCATTTACTTTTTTTTAATGTATGTATGTACTCGTATTAATGGACTGATACACGATGGCACTTGAACCTGTCTCTCTGGTTTGCAGTGACACTGTTACAGCTTTCAGATGACACTGTTACAGATTTCTGTAACTGTTACAGATTGTAGCAGACACTGTTTCTGATGGCACTGTGCTGACACTGTTGCAGATTTCTGACAGTAGGTGTTTGTGGTGTGCACGGGTGCTTAACCAGGAGGGCAAATGTTATTTCAAGGTCCCATATGCCACACTGTCCAATAAGGGGAAGTAGCTCTGGGTGGGGAGGTGTGCTGAACTCTGTTTGCTGTCCCCACATGGCAGATTAAATGCTTCTTGGCCAGCAAACGACATCTAAACTGGCAAAAGATCCTCGCTATGTCTTTATTGCAGAGAAAATAAAAGACCCTTTTTGTAGCCAATTTGTCAGAACTATTTAACTTGCTATATACTGAAAAATAATAATGTGAATGAAATACGTAGGTATCATGCTTGAAATCTTTGAATTCTGGCAAAATCTCTGGGTCAGAAAGATGAGGTATTACCAGTTTTTCTGTTGGATACTTGAAGCCTGATCAGAAAGTTCACTTGTGTGTCACGTCTGATTTTTTTAAGAGATGTCACTAAATAACCACAAGGCAACTAAACCAATGTCTGATTTCTAAACAGACACTTTCTTGCCAGACAGATGGTTCGGTAAGTGCAAGTGCTTACTGTGTATTGGGAAGAAGTATCTGTAAATATGCTGCTAACAGTTTTTGAGCTTGTGCTTCTGAACCCACAGGAAGCCTCCAAAGCTCACCTGTATTTTTGTTTGCAATCCTGCAAATTGTTTTTTAAATCACCGATAACTGATTAAGATTTAGTAGAATGTTGTCAAAATCTGTAGACTGTGGAAGGACTGTGTAGGTTGATGGGAAGGCAATGATTGCATCAAATAATGCCAGCTATTATTGATTAGTGATGGTAACACAGTTATTTGGGACAGTCTTCAGAAAGGCTGACCAAAGAGTACAAATTTTGTTTGCAAGGTGTCAGAGTGCTTTGCCTGTGAACCTTGAACTAACATCAAAGTCTGTAATACAGCGGAGATGGCTGCATGGGGAATACATTTTGCATTATTAAGATTTTTCTTAAACATACATTTAGAACTGGTAAAATCTATATAAAAATAATAATTAATTGTGTGTTAGTTCTATATAACAAGAAAAAAATAGAACTGATGCCGTGCTTACATTCTGAATGACTTCTATTTGTTAAGTGTAAAATTAAAGTTTATTTTGCATAGGTTTGTTTCATGGCTGTGTTAGGATTTATTGTGCACAAATGGAATGAGGTTGTGTAAAGATGAAATTAGCTATTTGTTTCAAGCAATTTAGCTTATTATGTTTGACGTTATCAGATCTCTGAAATGTAACTAGAAGCTTCCTCGGGGAAACAAGCCTTGTCCTTTCTTAATGATCACTTGCAGTGTGTTATTACTGCTTAATTTCAGCTGTGTGCTATCTCTGGGAAGCCAGCAGAGCCTTTTGGCTACTGAAAAATAACATTCCTTTAACTTATGGAATTAACTATCTGTTTTTATATTATACCTTCAAAAGTTTTCCCAAGTAGTCCCAGTGTGCCCTGCATCGCTCCAGGCATGGTCTTCACCTTGAGCAATCTATCATATTGGTTCTTGACGCATGGAAGCATGGTTTTCATCACATTTTGTCTATCAAGCAGTATACCCAAATTCAAGCTATTGGTAAAAGACTTGCTGGAAACCCTGGACCAAGATGGTGCAATTCCTTTAGGAAATATCAAATGTCATGTTGTTTGGCAGGAATTCTCAGAAGTAGGTCAAAATCCTCTGATATTTCAGAGTGTCACTGTTCTTCAGTAAATTTTGCTGTGTCCTTTAAAAACAGATTTCTAGCTTGTTGAGATAGCAGTGGAAATGTGAACTGTGTTCTAACAGATTCATCAGTGCTCACATGGGACTTAATGTCTGAAATGAACAGTGGATGCTCTCTTTTCTCTTTAAGGTGCTAAGGACTCCGCATCATAGAGCTGTATTTTTGGATATCACAGAGCAATATCTTTCTTTGTTATTTCCAATTACGAGGTGGCTAGTGTCATGGTGTGCAGTACTGTATGTCTTCTACCCTTCAAACTTTTGGTCAAGGGGCACTTTACCAAATCTCTGTGTTTATGGCACTTGCTTTTCTCAGTGTTCTATGGAGCCGGACGCCAGGCCTGATCCTTCCCTGTCACTCTTGGGTTCCACTGTTAACATGGGATTTTTTTCTCACTGGTGATGCTGAATGAGACATGACTTGACAAGGTGCTCGGATGTGCGGTGCTTTTTTTTTTTCTGGGGCAGGGGGCGGGGGAAATGGTTGACTGGTGGGATATTCAACATCCATCTTTACAAGGAGAAAACTTCTGCAATCTCTCAAAGAATATCCTAATGGAAATACAATGTGAGGGAATCAGAAATGGGTGCACGTGGTAGCTAAATGGTAAGATCTGCCAGATCTCCTAAGTGGAAGACAGTGTGTGGGCCTTGTGGTTTAGAAATGACTGAAATGCCTCTTTGTGTCAACTCAGAACACTTATCCTTTCCAAGTGATGCAGCTGCATATCAGATATGTCCAAGCAAAGAACTACTGAAGTTCACTGGATTCATGGTATTATATGATATGAGAATGAGAAGAAGCTGTTTTGCAGACTCCTCTAAGCAGAATAAATTTTAGCTGTACTATATTTCTGGAAAGTTAGTGATTGCTAGATCTTAATTTCTCATAAGTAAGTTTACTTGGGTACATCTGAATGCAAATAGACCACTATGTACGTTTTTTTCATAGTAGCCAACTCATCTGTAAAGGCAACTAGCAATTTGTTTTGTTCTGTTTGGCCAGTGAATACACAGCTCAAGAGGCCAAGGAGAATTTGCAGTGTCTACTCTCTGATTTCAAAGTGAAGCAAATGCTGTGTTGGTATTGAAAATTGGAGTCTAGTTGTAAAAGAATCATCTTGTTCTGGTCATCAGGAAAAACAAGAGTGAAAAGCTGTATGTTTTTCCAAATTGTAGTTTTAATTATTTTGATACAGATCTGTGCTATAGCTGTTTGTTTTTGCAGTTATACTAATGTTCATGAAACTGAGCAGTGACATTAGAAGGCAGGTGAATTTCTGGAAGGAGTTTGCCTTTACTGCTTTTAACATTTTGAGCTCTGAATCTAGGCACTAGGAATTTCCTGCTGAACAATTTCTATGATCAAAATAGAAGACCTATGCTATGTCTCCATTAAAATTGTATGTATTCTATTTTTTCCTCTTGTTAGTTTTTTTTTAATGGCCTTGTGTATTCTTTTATGAACTAAAGACATTGTTTTGTGTGGCAATTGCAATGCTATCATACTAAGCAAATTCAGTCGCTGATTTCTGTTCCACTCTGATTTTTGTAATCTTTTCATCCACTGGAAGAAAAGGTATTAAAATCTAGGTAGGAGACACCTAGCAGTCAGAGGGATCCTCTGTGGCGTTGATACTGCAGTATGAATTTGCTGGGACAGCCAGAGTGTAGAGGTTACGTCAGAAGTTCCAGGCACTGGAATTATTGGCTGAAGGATCTTTCCAGCATTCTGAAAATTGCAAGCTACAGCTGTGCTTGGATTGTTGCCTTGGCTTTGGAAACAGCTGCTAAATTCCTGAGGTCTGTAGGTGAAATGGATGCACAAACACAAAAGTGAAAACTTTTAGGTGTGTTTCTCCTTGCCTACTAGTCGTAGTGCTAATATTTATCTTTTATTTTCCTGCTGTGTTTAAAATGCTTGTTCCTAGATTTTGTCCAGATATACGTCGAGTTCAACCTGTTATTACTAACTTCCATCTTCCTGTTTGAGTTTTCTAATGGACAAATTCTTGCGTCTGAAAAGACAGCAGTGTTTCGCAGTAAAACTTACTGTTGCTGACAACTGTAGGGAACATTAAATGTTAAATGAGCTCGATAAATTACCTTTCAATTTTTAGATTGTTCCTGCAAAACAAGAAAGAAATGGAGTGTGTGGTGAGTTTCTGCGTCATCTTTTTTTTTTTTTTTTTTATTTGTGGGTAAGAGACTCATTTTCTTCATGATGGTTTTAATTCAGAAGGTGTCTTTTACAGAATGTAAGGAAATAAAACATGCATCAAGAGCAAAATGAACAATAAACAAGTCCGTTATCTCCCCCTTTTGGTGGTCTTCAGATATTTGACTACAAAAGTTAGAGAAATTCTAGAGTCTATATGAAAACTTGCAGATATGTCACTTTTGCAATTTATTTTTTTTCATGTTTTCAGATGCCGGGGCAATTAATGGCTAAGCTAAATGCAACTGTCAGGGGACTGTTCTCTGAAACGGAAGCTAATGGACTCTAAAGACTGGAGTGCTCAGTACTAGGTTTGAACCTAAACTGCCCCAAAAATGAGTGGGAAGCTGGCTACATGGGTTAAGGACTGAATGATGCACTATCTTAACTGTTTTAAGATATTACGGAGTCACATTTGAAAAAACTCTGTTTCGTAGCTGGGAAGCAAATGGGTGTGCTGAGTGGTGAGCATCTTGCTTGAATCAGTGACTGCTTAAAAAAGCAGATTGTATGTGGCTTTTTTATGGCCTGTTCTTTTCTGTGTGTTTTTTTTTTTTTTTTTTTTTTTTTTTCTTTTTTCTTTTTTCTTTTTCCCTTTGTCATAATGATCAAAAGGAAGAAGCCATTTCAGATGGGTTAAAGCCACAAAAATAACTTCATTATTATTAAAAAAAACTCATCAACTCAACCAGTAATACCCAACAACCAAACATATACTTTCAGAGGAAAGTCAGATACAGTCCTAAGCTCTTTCACAGCTCTTTTTCCAAGCACTAAGTGAAATTCCGCATGCGAAGCATTGGCTGCAAAGAGGAGCAGGTTGGCAGCCAAATATTTTTCATCTGTCTTTTTGTCAAAACATTGTTTTCTTTTGCTATAAATATGGTTATCAAAAATGCTTGTTCTTTTTCCAGTGTGAGCCGGACAAATTTCTTGCATTCCTTTTTGCACTTTCTGTGCAAATACAGCCTTTGCAGTTTCCCTGTTGTTCCAGCAGAGGTGGAAACATAGGTCTGACCACTTTTCAAAGCTACTTTTAAAGATATTTCCATTGTATTGATGTTTCAGATAACATTAGGCTTCATTTTCTTGCACTCAGCTTGCAAAACCTCTCACATATTCCAGCGTCTGTTCAAGGTTTATTGGTAAAGGTCTTAATTGTTTT
The DNA here is from genome assembly GCA_013389825.1 of Crypturellus undulatus. NCBI lineage: Eukaryota > Metazoa > Chordata > Aves > Tinamiformes > Tinamidae > Crypturellus > Crypturellus undulatus. Next base: position 24,867 of record VWPW01017286.1, on the reverse strand, counting down.
TTAAAGGGGTGACGTTGGAACAGGATTTCTGTTAAGGACGGAGAACGGGAAACTAAACTCTAATTCTCTGGCAAGTTAACTAGTTAACAGTAGCTTTTTGCTAATCAGCATTTCTTCTACATTTAAACACAACCAGAGAGCTACCTTGACAACTAGTTGTGCAGCCATACCCTAATGGGCAGCTAGCAGCATTAAAATCTTGGGTACTGTAGCATTAAGCAGATAAACTCAGTAAATTGAGCAAGGATAATCTCATATCAAAATACTCCTAACTTTGAGAATCTCTCTTTATATCCCTGCAAATGACTCTTAGATTTCCCAGGCTGGAATGAAGCAAGATTCTCAGGTGAAACGTAGTTGCAAAGTGCTGCTGCTTCTGCTTTTCTTCAGTGTTCTCTTCGTGGTCCAAGTTAGAAGAGGCCCTCTCTAGAACTTGTGCCAGGGATTCAAAGGCCACCAGCCATTTGGGGGGTGTCCAAAGTCGTCATTTTAAGCCTGTGCCTATCTTGATGTATGTCTGCATCCTACAGGAGTTTTGCTCTTCAGTCGCTAAGTGCCGCTTAAAAATGCACATCTCATCTTCTGACAAGTTGAGTGTTTCACAAATGTTCTCTTTTCTCTAAAGATTGTTTCAATGGCTGTATTTCAAGAGCCAATGTGAAATCAATTGAAAGTGAGCATTGTGTTTTAGCCAGCCAGAGGAATAATTTATGTTGGATACAAGTGTTAATGGCAGAAAGGTCTCTCTTGACAGTTGGCTCAACTGGTTCAGTCTCATGGCTCTGAGCTGTGATGAATAGGTGAGACGCTCTGCCCTCTTCAAAATATCGGTGCATGCAGTTAAACTCTCAGTTTTTATAAATCATTGGCATCTTCAAAGTACTGTAGAATGGTCTGAAAGTAAAGAAGTTATAATACCAAAAGCCTCTCCTATTGAAGGCAAGCAAGCATAGGCAATAAAATACTGCTCCTAACGTATTTCTTAATTGAGAAGTAAAGTTTTCAGTGAGCTGTTATGAAAGTAACCTGTGCTCTTCCTTAGAAATCTCTCCTCTAAATTTATATTGACTGTGTGTGGGGCAGGGATGGGTAGTAGTCAGGCTGACATTTATTTCATATATTCTACAGTGACCTGAAACCTGCTCTGTAGTTTCTACAGTGGCCTGTGACTGTTGTGCTGGTTCAGAGTCCTGCAGCCCTGCAGAGGCTGAAGCAAAGTGCCAAAGTCGAGCACTGCTACATGTCCATTGGCTTGCCTGTCTGGTACCAGCCTCTGGAACGCTCTCAACAGCAAGGATTTCTCATGGCTTCTGCCTCAAAAGAGGAAAGTGTGGGGAAAATCTAGTACTGCGTCCTCAGGAAGAGCCGAGAGACTCGTGCAGAGCCTTTTAGCTAAAGAGGCTCATTAAAGCTGCGCTGCCTTCTCTGCTCTTGTTTTGCTCAGACTGCAATGTCATAGTAATTTGTCTCATTAGTTTGTAACCATGAGAACAAATTATGATCTGCTGTAGCAGTAATTGGATTAACTGAAAAGGTCATAAAATGATGGGAAAGAAGTTCTGTTTTCTAAATATCAAAGAAGTAAAACTAGTATTTTCCCCAAAAACTTTAAATTAAAAAAAATTTGAGCTTTTGCATGCAAGAGGGAGAGTATATAGTGTATGTTAAATAAAACAAAAAAAATTATTTGAGACTAGCAAACATATTACTGCTTAGTTGGGAATGACTATCCTGGCTTTTCCAAGTTGAAGTTGTCTCTTGCCAATCTAAATTCTCAGGGAGGAGTTGGCTGATGTAGCTGAGTTAAAACAGTCAAAATGCTTAGATAAAACCCCACACAGAGGACACTTTCTGTTACATTTTAACTCTCCTGTAGGAATTGGCACACCTTTTCCAGAGGGAAGCTGGATACTTTGCGGAGAGCCCCGTGCCTCCCTTTCCGTCTCCTCTAGATGGAGCCCGGTGCAAGAAGCACAAGCAGCGTGGGGAGAGGTGCAAGGGCGAGGGGAGCGGTAGCCCAAGCGGGTGGGCGACGAGCTGGTGTGCGAGTCGGCAGGCAGTGCGTGGTGCGCGCAGAATGCTTCTCGAAAGCGCTGTTCACCTTTGGAGTTCTGCTGAATTTCCCCTTCTGCAATAATAAGTAGCAATATGATAGCAAAGTGATTTCTGGTGTATTTTTTTTTTTTTTTTTAACTGTAGGTTGCATTTTTAAAGGTTCATGACTTGTTCAATTTTGGATGCATTTTTCATTGAGAAGACAAAAAGCTTATGCTTGACCTGGAAGCCAGACTTTTTTGCCTTTTTTGTTAGACCATCTGCAAGCGCCGCTTTCTGCACTGCAGCAATTACACTGATTAGTGTAATAACTTAGTCTTTAAAGCTGTAGATTTATAGTTTTTTTTTTCTCATGCATTTCCTAAGTTTGATCAGGAAGCTCGGCTGATTTCCCTTACGTAAAGCAGTGTTTGGCACAAAGTGCAGGGGATATTAGAAGATAATGGTGATCTTGGCTGAACATGTCTGTAGAAAATTAACCTCCTGTAATGGTGCTCATTAGAGATACCAGAGCAGAGCGTAGGGAACGTAGGCGGCGTTCTGGCTGTAGGGCTGTCATGGGGTCATCTGGGGTCTTGGTGGTAGCTTAAGTTTGTTTTCTGTGGCCATATTTAAAAAAAATATATATATATTAAAAAAGACTTCTTTCTTGATATGAGGAAACTGTAGTATGAAATGATGCCATCTTTTTCTATTTCTTCAATTGTGCAAAGGACAGCTTTGAATAGGGATTAAGCAAAACTGAGAAACCTCTGAGTTTTCTTGCAGCACTCTGGATAATGTACACAAAGAACTGATTTTTTTTTTTTAATTACATTAACTTATATATGAAAAATGGACTGTTTTAGGCTCTCTTGTCAAATTATTGTGTTATTAAAACTGAATATAATATACCATGCTTCTGGTAGCTGGGTGAGATGAAAGAAAATTGAAATTAAATGATGTTTTGACATCCTATTTTCATTTCTGTGTTGATGCAAATAAGAAAAAGCAGATTCTTCTGCTGAGCTGAGGAAATAAAGCATCTTTTGTTTTGCCTTAATCTTTCATAATTAACTTTTAAAATCTAGTTGATTTGGAACGTTAGACCAAGATAACTTGAATGCCAGATCAAAACTCAAAAGAAACATTGAAAAGCCATTGATGCTTAGGCCTGTTACTTATATTATCTGTGTTTGGCTTGTGTTATGACCAATAGAATAAACATTTACCTGTATATATGACCTTTGCTTTTAAATATTAACGGATCACTTTTTCATGGCCAAAGATAGTAGTGCAGCCATGAATGATGATAGAAGAAAGTGGTCCTTGGCCCTGAGAGGTGCTGGCTTTCCTGAGGGGGGATTTCTTCCTTTTAGTCGCATGGAGCTGCGAGCCGGTAGGAGAGATGCTGGCGGCCGAGGGAGGTGAAGGCCTCCCGCAGGAAACCTGAGCACGAAACTGAGACAGCGCGGGGAGAGGTTCTTGTTTGCTTACAGCTCCTTGAGTCTTCTCCTTTAAGCCTAAGCCTGGGAAAGGGGAGGTGTGACCATCTGAAGCTTAGGTTTATTTTATGTGGGGGAAGGAGGGTAAGGTTGACTGTGTGTGGTCTTAAAGTAGCTGTGACCTCTCTGTTAATGTCTGTAACAGTGTTTAGGGTCACATGGTATGTGGAGGAGGAGAAAAAGCTGCTATTTCTCATTGTCTGTACAGTGTTTTAATGTGTTTGGCAGAGACGCGCTCTTTATAGTCAGGAACTTTTAAGATCCCATTGAAATAATTCTTACTTGTAAAACAGGGTGGGGGGTGGGAAAAAAAGTGAATATGCTTCTTTTCCCCCTTTCTTCGTTCTTTCCTGCCAGTTATATCCTTTGGTTATAAATTTCACATGCATTATAAGGAGTCCCTTCCAAATGCCGCAATGTTGCTGCTGAACCTTTAGCATGTAGCTTGGAGCGTGTACCACCAGGGAAATATATTAATGCTATTAATATATCTCTTAGCAGGCTGAAGTCAAGTTGCATGTGGTTATGGTCACTGTTTAATTAGCCATCTATGTCTGTTTCCTCAATAACGTTTGAATAAAAAGGTTCATGCTGCTAAGTGACCTGGAGCTGTACGCTGGTGGGAAGCTGGGCTATCCTTATTTCCCCAAGCCAGGCTGGCTCCCTGCACCTTCCTAGCCGGGAAGAAACCTGATGAGGGCAGCAATTACTTCTGAGTAATTCTGAGTATTTTTTTTTTTTAATCTGTAAAGCAGTGTGGATGCTGTAGCTAGCTAAGGTAAGCAGAGAAGCCGAGTTATTTAAAAACACTGATACTTAGGAGAATCGTGTTGGCTGTTGGCAGTGCATCCGTGGCTTCTCGGTGCCATGTGGGATGCTTCCCTGGCCAGCGGGCACCTGTGGAAACACCTTCTGCTTTTGATGTTTGCCAAAGCTGAGACTGCAGCTGCTAACAGAAATATTTCTTTGAAACAGCATTTAACAGAGCACTGCTCATGCTTTTTAGATGTTAGTTTTCCTTCCAACAGTTGCTCTGCAGGTCTTATCCTGATATTTAACCATTTGTAAACTCAGCCTGAAGATAAAAATCCTGCTTCCAGAACGATTTTCGGGTGTATTAGGCAGAAAGTGCTTAAACCTTTCCAGTAACCTGTAATTTTACTTTGAGGATCTTGCTGCTCCTGTCACTTTGATAACTTTTGCTCACATGATATTCCAGCCTGGTAGGTTTTTGGATGTTGAGTTTTTTGACTATTTCTATTAAGGAAGCATATGGCAAATAATGCATCTAGGAGTGCTCACGGGCTCCCTTCACGGTGGAGCATGGGTGGATGTATTTATAGGTTGGTATTTACAGGCCTGGCTCCGGCAGCACTGGGGTACTGACTGGCTGTAACACTGTCGACACGAATGTTGACTTGGGATGTTCTAGTCGCTGTGAGAACGCGTAGGCAGACTGCAGCCGGGGGAGGAGCAAATGCCTGCCCTTCAGCTCGGGGTATTTGTATCCGCAGTGCTTAAACCTAAATGACGGCTAATGAGTATTTATGGTTCTGTGGCATTTGTCATTTGAGCCTTTTCTTGGGGAAACCTCAGACGCCGCAAACGTGCAGGAGGTTTGCGGGGCAGCGAGGGGCTGCTGCCATCATGTGGTGCGCCAAGGAACGACTTATTTTTGCAGTGGCTTCAAACCAGAGAGCTTGTACAAAGACTCAGAATAATAACTTAAAAAAAAAAAAAAGACTTCAGAAAAACTATTGGTTCTGGGGTAGCTGATGTAATTCTTTCCTATATTTAATTTTTACCCAATTTCTTGTGTGTCCATGGAAACTCATGACTATGTCGTGCTGCATTTTCAGCAGAGATAAAATCCAATCGTATGCATGTGCTTTGTCATAACAGCAAGCATTTGTCTGCAAATAAAATCTGATAAAATTCTGATTTAGTGCTGTATTGCCACCGTCTACCCACATCTCTTCCTATTATCTTATTGTAGTACTGTATTTAATAGGGCCTTACATTGAAGATGATGCTTGATTACACAGTGTTTTCAAGAAAGAGTGCTAAAAGGAAATGTCAGTTTCTCTTTTGAACTCTTGCTTGTGAAGCCCTGGTTAAATAATACATGGAAAATGTCTTTCATAAGAAAATGAAGGATAGTTTTAGAAACTTAAAAACTAAGAGAAGCCATTTTTCTGATACTGAGCCACTTGGTCTGACTTTTAATAAGATCATGAATCATAAGCTGAAGCAGGTAGGCCTGTTTTTATTGCATCATGAATCACAGAATTTGATGCCAATTTAAAACTTTGAATACTTACAGCGAATAGAAACGATACTAATATTGACTACTTAAAGTGTATTGATTTTTTTTCTGATATTTCCACTTGGTGGGCTCTGAATGCTTAGTCTGTCGGCACACATGACTTATTTATGGCCCCAAATGATGACTTTAGTCCCTTCTGTTTCATTAGGAGCTCTGCTCAAGCAGACTGGAATAGAATATTTTGAGTGTCTTGCAGAGACACTAGTAGAAGTCCTGCTATTTTAAAATGCTGTAAATAGTGTGCAGTTAACTTACAGTTGAAGGGCCTTCATGATAGAGAGGACTTGATGGTATTCCTAACTAATACTTGTGGCTGAGAGAATTAGGCAGGAGGAGAAGCAGTCTTAAACTTTCACAGATCCTGAGATCCATAAGGAAAGGAAGCATGTTCATTCACTTTGTAGCATGTCCTTCATCACCAGTTCTTTTGGAGCGTAGCTCTTTTGGAAGCTGTGCTGATACCAGATTCTTCTTGTCTGACTATGCTCAGCACCTGCAGTTTTGGAGGGAAATGATTATCAAGTCAAAACTATGAGAAAAATGAATACTTTGAGGGACAAAGCGTTTAAATATCTTGAAAACATACAGACTATGGAGGGTAGCAGGTCCTCAGTGGCGTCATATTTTACTCATAATTGCAAATAGTGTAAAACAGTTTCTTCAAACTAGAGGGCAGTGTGGGAAGTGTACTGTGCCATTGCTTTTTGGGGGGGCAGAAGGGTAGGGGAACTATTTTAGCAAGCTAATTGGTGAATCTGAGTGAATGCTTTGCAAGATATTTTAGTAATAAAGTATTTTAATAATACTGTGCATGGTGTTTCTCCCGTGCTTGCTTGTGATTTGATATCTGGATGCTCTGATATTATTCTGACAGCCTTAAAGGCTGGAAAAGAGATTTGTTTCATCTGTTGCACTATGGTAAAAACTGCTCAGCTTGCGTAAGCCACCTGATCACTGAGCTCTGACATGTTAGTGAGAGCTCTGACAGGCTGGTGTATGTAAAACATATAAATGGCTATTTTTTGCTGACTTTTTTTGTTCAGTTTGCCTTCATCCTTTCATGAGTAAGCAGAAAATGCACTGTTATGGACAGATGATGATGACTAGTGCTGCTTTACTATGCTGAGAGTTATAAAAAGATAACAGGATCAGCTTTAATCAAATTATTTAGCAGGGGAAAAGCAACAGAAACTTTGAAGTCTCATCATACAAGATCTAAAGTATTCTCCATTTCTGTGGAGCTTTGTCTCTGTTCAGACACATTTCTCTTACAGTCAAGACGTTCTTTTACAAATCAAATCTGACATTTGCTTTTGAAAAGGTTGGCCCTCTTGTAGACAGTGCAGGGAAGGTCTCTGCGTTCACCTTTATTATTTTGTCTAAATGAATCTCTAAGCTTGAAAGCTTCTGTGCAAACCTGTTGCATCTGTGGAACCTGAACCTTCATTTTCCTAGGTTTTTTTCATTTTCCTAGGCATTTTTCTAGCATGCACGCACACAATGCAAGGTCTTTACCCGCTGAGGACCATATTTCATTTTGCCTTGACAGTGTCTTCCAGGCCATTTGCTTAAAGAGCTGTAACATGAGTAATGACGGTCACTGGTCTACGGTGGTCATCCACATGCACAAACAGGTGGGTATTAAGTTGTCTAAACTTGCTTTCCATGGGTTGCAAGGATGGCTCAGTTACAAGTTTTAGATAAGTTATAATATCACAATAACCTGTTTCTGTTGTTACTTGTCAAAATATGTAATGTTTTGTAAGAGTTGCTATTTTGGCTCTCATTGCTTTCCGGCTTGGAAAACTTACCTTTGGTGTTTCCCAGGTTGCAGCTTTTGAAGCTTTATTTCCATTTATAGTTCACTAGATAACCGTCCTTTAAGTATCTTGTCATTGCACGTTTCCTGGTGAATTTTCTCTTGAAATGCTACTCTTAACACTTTAGATTGACAAATTAGGTTAGGCCCAGGTTGTCACACATGAAATGACAAGGTAATCCCAAATCTAGGTTTCTATCAGAGTCTGGAGTTCATTCGCATATTTTACATTTTATTTATTTATTTATTATTTTAGTGTAATATCAGCAAATGTATTTAAAAATTGGCACTCCCGTGAAGCTGTTTAACAGGACAATCTCTATTTCAGAATGTAATGAAATCTTGACATTTAGTGAAGCTTTGACATTTTCTGTTAGAACAGATTAAACCTTCCTTTGCAAAGATCTGTGTCAGTAGACCAGAAAATGGCAGTCAGGGGGTCACTCTTACTTCTGATGTAAGTTCTGACCTTTAGTCACCTGAGTAACATCAGGATTGAGCTGTGCCTCTGGGCGCAGCTTAAGGATGTGCAAGGTGCTTTGAGCTGCAGGAAACCCAGAACTTACAGGTCTTTTGACATCTCAGGTTTAAGGTCTTGCTGAGTCAAGTCTCTTAATGAAGTGGTAATTTAGTTAAGTTGGTGTTACATATGAGGATAGCTAATATTACCACCAAAGCTATAGAAAGAGATCTGCAATCTGTATCACATTTCACTTTATTCCCATCATCAAATTATTCAAGGAAAATAGACCTAATCTATTAAAAAATATCTGTTCTTTGGAGGGTAAGCAGAAACTGGTTGGGAGTTCTCTCGTTCTTGCCTCCTACACATTTGCACAATGGCTGATAATTACTTACTAGGTTCCATATGCTTTACCCTAAAATTAGGAAAAAAACTGCTAGGAGGCCTCCAAGTTGCTTCTGATTTTTAATTTTTTTAAGTATTTTTATTTTTTAAAATATTTTGGAAGAGGTCTGCAGCAAGTAGACAACCAGCATAAGAAAAAATCTACCAAGATCATCTTGATAGTGTATCCGCCCACAAGGCTTCGTGTGTGTGACTGCCAATTGTTTTTGGGCATGAAATGTGCTCTGAATCATCTCAGTTTTTTATCAGAACAACTCAACCTTAATTGTGAGTACAGTAATAACATATGAATGCAAACACAGCAGCATAGTTTGTTCACCCATATTTTTTATTGGGTTTGTTCTATCTCCTTGCAAGTTGTTAATCTCTGTCTGTATGTCAAAGAACTAATGTCAGTTTCCCATCTGTACGCTGAAGAGTTCTCCTGAGCATTACCTGCTTGGCCTGTTGTATTATCTGTGGGCATTTTGTCTTTTATCCTTCCAGCACAATGGTCCCATTTTGAGTTGTTTCACCAAGCTTGTCAGTAGCCTGTAAGTAGCCCCTGTCTTTGCTTGCCTGGGCATTTCCATAGGTGGCTTCTGAGTGCTCCTAAAAGACTGGCATGGGCTCATCTAGGCGGAACAATCAGGGAATTAAAATTACTGAATTTCCATTTGCACCACAGATGCAAATACTTTAAAATCAAATTCTCCAGGCTGAGTTAAGATTTCATCTAGGTAGCAGGGAAGGTAGCAGAGATGTTGCTGAACTTTTAAGGCTCTGGTTTTGGGAATCTGAGTGTAAGGTGACATATAGAAAACTCGTATTTAGCTTTACTCTCTCAGCCTTTAGGATGTTCTTTTGTATCATATTTGCTGCACGAATAAATATAATTGAATTATATATCTTAATCTCCCAAGGATATAAGGAGTTCAGTGTATCTGCTGAGGGTGTTCTCTTCCCTCTTTATTGCAGAAGGCATTGGTCTCCTACATTTTGTGCATGGAAAATTGGAAGGGCTAGGAGGCTGGGGAATTGGTCTGTGTTTTTGGTGGTGTTTGTTGTTTGCTTGCTTGCTTTTTTTTTTTTTTTTTTTTTTCCCTTTTCCCCTTCCAAGAAGTATCTGTATCTACACAACAGGAAGGAGATACTTTCTAGTGTGAACTGAAACCAGGAGTTGGAGTGTGAGGGTGGAAATAGCTGTTTAATGTTCTGGTGCTTCCAGCCTGAATGGTCAGGCTGTAGCAGTAGTGACGCACGTGTGATGTTGGTGCACCACACTGGATTTCTTTGGGAAGTTAGAAAAAAAATGAAGGGTAGCCTGAGACCTGCCTTGGTTTAGGGACTGAATCTTTTAAGAACTGTCTTGGAGACCGGGTGTTTTAGGCCTACCCGGGTTCCCGTGGTGAATTTGAATAAAGGTGTGAAATTGCTGCAGTTAAGCGATTGATATTGATGCTCAGATATGGATATATGCCCTGCTTTCTGCCTTGTGCTTCTCTGTGTCCTCCTTGGCCCCAGCTTCCTTACCCCAAGTAGGAAAGCACCCTGTTTGCAGCAGAGGATGTCGCACTTTTGGCTTCCCTTCCTTTATTTACTCTTCCTGACACAATTGCCTCTTCCCATGTATGCAATGAAAAATATTGCCTTTGGCTGATAACGTTAGCTTTCAACCTGCCTAACAGCAAGGGGAATAACCCCAAGGTACTTGTCATGGGTATACTATCCCACCACATAAAATGCTTGTGTTAAATTGAGGCCCTACCAAAGCACAAGACAGAGCGTTTGGGGTAGTTTTGTATCAGCTGCAGAATGAAACATTTGCCTGAAGGTCTAGGGAATGAAGCAAGGAGAGGACTGCAACATCAAAAAAGGAAGAGGTAGAAGGGTAGGAGTGGGATAGGATAGAGTGAAGACAAGATCGGAGAGAGAGGAAAAAGGCTGTGGAGGGAAAAGGATAGAAAAATGGTATAGTTCGGGGGTTTTCTATATGAAGAGTAAAGAAAGACTGGCCGAGGCTTATCCTGCCTCCTGATAGGAGGGTTGTAGAAGAGCAAGAGGGCTTAGAGCTCTAGGCTTGCTAAGTATATTCCTAAGGGACAAGCAAAGCCTGCTGAGGTTGTGCTTTGGAGCGTCATGAGTGTGCTGTGGTGTTGTCTACTGGGTCTGCAGCTCAGTCATGACGCTTTTCCTTGGGTTCAGGCAACGCATCCTAGAGAAGCCCACGACCTTGTACAGGTGATAAATACAAAGCAATCACGTCTTTGGAAAACTCACGCTATGGACAGCAAATGAAAGGTTGTCGGGAAACCGAACCCAGCAGACACAGCTGCCACCAGCGCTTCAAGCACAAGCCTCTGCTTGCCACCTGCTGTGGTGCCAGTGTGCTGTGTTGGAGTTCGCTTGGACACGTTAAAAACAAGTGGTCCATCCACACCTATTCCTGTGAAGTTTATGTTTTTCAGAGACCAGAAAATGGCATGTCTTGCCATCCATTTGAAATAAATCCATGGCATTTGCCATTATGGAGCACTAGTATCTCTTGAGCAGCATGGGTGGGAGTTTTCAAAACAATGTTTTGAGCTGTAGAGGGTTTTCCATATTGTACTGCAGCTGTCAAAAGTGGTGGTAATGAGTCTGCAGCTAGCTCGGGAGCTGCAGGTGGCAGGGGAAGAAAGGAGTTGCATAATTTCATTATATTTCTTAGTTGTAGAGAACAAATGGCTTATAGCCTCCTCTTCTCTTGATTTTAATGTATCCAGACTCCCTTTGTTATATTAAACTTCAGCTGATTGAGAGTATCCCTTTGAGGCTCTGTTAACTCAAATCTGAGCCTCACATAAAGCTATTCATAATTCCAGGGGTCATAATCCTAGTCATAATCCCTGCCTTTAAATTCCAGTGTAATAATAGTCTAATTGAAAAAAAAATCCTAATAAAATTGTTGGTATCTTTATTCTATTCAAGCCAAATCAACTTTCTTCCTATCATCTCAGCTTTTGAATAAAAAAAAAATGCAAGCTTCTGGAAGTAGTCTAAATTTTTAATTATTTTGAGTCTTGTTCCTTACATTATAACTTTAGTTCTGTAAACCAAGAACATTGTTTTTTGATAAGACTTGCTGTCTGTTGCCACTAGGTCTTGGCACGAGGAATCTGGTGAGTTGATAACTTCTACTATCCATGGAGTTATTTCTGAAAACAACTCTTCCTGATAGCTTTTGGGAAAACCTACTAGTTCTGCAGTGCTGCTAATCTACCCAAACTAAGCTCTACAAAAGTCTGTTCCAGGTCTTTTATGTTTCCTTTATGACCATGCTGGAAAGTACATGGAACAGCATTATATTTGGGCTGTTGTTCTTGCTGCCTGACTGTGTTCACCTTGGAGCAGGGAGGTGTCCTAGCAAAGGTAACTCACTGGTTTAGCTGTGTTCGGGGCAATATTTGTTGCAGTCTGGCTCTCTAACAGCCTTGGTACATGAAGAGGGGAGTGGGAAGAGTGCTGGCTTGATGCTGTAGCCATTGGGTTTGCTTATAGAGTTTGCACTGGCATAAAAATGCAAGGTCAAGTACTATACACTGTCACAGCCCAGGCGCGGAGTTCAGATTTCACCAGACCTCCCCGGACAGTGAGGCATGAGTTTGGAGAGAGATACACGCTGTGCCAGAAAGGTTTTGCCATACTGTGTGCAATAGTCTGCCCTCTGCGCTGGACGTGGACCATGTAACTGCATGCTACCCCTCACTAAGGGCGCATATTCCAAGAGCTAGTGTAGCTTCTGCTTCAATGTTACAGGAAGCTGAAATGCCAAAGTATCAGATGAACAGATCTTTGCAGGTGAAAAATGGTGTCTGCCAAGAATACTGAATCTTTCACTTGTGTTTTACATTATAAATAGACAGTACTGTTGATTTGAATGCTAATCTTCATGAATATATTTTGATTTTAATTGAAGATACCAGAGGCTTTCAGATACACAAAACACTATGTAAGTTAATCTAAAATTTATTATTAATGAAAGAACTCTGTTAACAAACTGCATCTTTGTTAGTTTTTTAAAGACCATATTATTAAACTTTCACGAATTTCTGTGTAAACTTGGTGATCAGGAGATTGCCTGCTTCCTGGCTTTGTTCTCTTTAATAATGTAGAATTCTTTTACTGANGTCTGTAGTGCTCAAGTTCTCAGTAGAGAAAGGTCTGTTTATTAAGGTAATCCAAAGACATAGTCTTAATTTTTCTTATTTTCTGGTTGAACAGGATATACTTTAGTAATTTTTTTAAGCCCTGTGTATATATATAAAGCCCAACCCTTTATGCTGCTGTCAGTCACCTGACAGAAGGATTAATTTACTTATAATGTGTTGTAAAATGTGTCAGGGTCCTTAATAGTACAAATGTTATCTGGACTTTGCTCTGTGCTGCCTGCCACTTGATATCTCAAGCTAGTAAGTAAGGAAAGAAGGATGAGATATGTCTGTATAGTGTCAGAGTATTAGGCAAAAATGCAAGATCTTTATTGAATAAAATTGCTTTCATCTACTAGTCTTCATTGCCTAGACGTGCACGTGTAGGCATACGTGCTGACTTGCGCAGGTTTTTTCTTGCACATTTGCATTTCCTTGTTTTCTCTTTTGCTCTTTCAGATGCTCTCTCAAAATGTAGGGTTTTTCTTTCTCTCTGCCTCACAGTTCCCAAGTAACACATTCTATGTCCCAGATTAAGCTGCAACATCTGGATCAGTATCTCATCTTATCTGAATCCAGAAATTTCTCTGGTTGTGTTTTGGATGGGGAAGATCTGAACAAAATGAGGAGGAACAAAGGTGTGTGTCCCCAGTGCAGATAGTGTTTTTGCTCTGTGTGCTTAAGAGACCCTTGGGAGAAATCTCATTCCAGCTACTGGAGTTCATTGGTCCCTCTCACTGTTTTGTTAGGCTTTACTTAGATCTCTGAGAATTATTTGAAGTTATGACTGTGGGAATGATTTTTCCTAAATGATGCTCTTGAAAGGAGCCAGTATAACTTAACTTAATTATATGTTTCTGCTGTATTGTGCCAGGCCAGGAAGAAAAACAAGTGCTTTCTTCTGTGGTAGCTGAGCTGAAGTGAGTGCTGATGCTCTTGTTCACAGCATTTTATCTTTTTTTTTTTTTTTTTTTTTTTTTTTTTTTTTTT
>VWPW01017286.1:0-11134 GCA_013389825.1 Crypturellus undulatus | reverse complement strand
TTTTTTTTTTTCTTTTTTTTTTTTTTTTTTTTTTTTTTTTTTTTTTTTTTTTTTTTTTTTTTTAAAGTATTCGTTTTAAAAGCTAATATTTGGGATCTTAATTGTCATCATTTGGCTTTCCAAGTCTCTAATGAAACAATGTTAGTATTGACAATGGGTGGTAATAAAGGGTCCCATACTGTAGTCATAATAAAATTGTGTGTGAAATAATCACTGACCAGAAAAGTCTTAATGTTTCTCTGGTTTTAGAGGGACAATTTCCTCCGTTCCAACCCCCCCCCCCCCCCCCCCCCCTTTTTTTTTTGAATTTTGTCTTTTTTCTTTCAATCCCCCCTCAATTTTCCTGCAAGATGCCTGCTGCAGGAGGAGGTAATGGGAAGAACAATAGCAACTGCATTAGTTGCTAATTTTAACATCTAGTTATATTTTTCTGTCAGGATGCACTGTGCAGACAGGAAAGCTTGTAGGCAAGTAGAGAGAAAATAATCTTCCACAAGTGAACTAGTTACGGGCCAGACATAAATGATTCTGAAAGAACTGAACTGTTCAAAATAATTCTGGAAATTTTTCAGTTTCCAAAATGGAGTCACTCTGATAGTAACTTAGCTCATGGAAGCTGTGCCTGACTCTGAGCAAACATAGTGGGCTTGAGCCTTTAGTCCATGTCTGCTGTCCATGCCAAAGGCCTAACTGAACACATTTCTAGGAACACACCTTCTTTGGAGAAGCTGAATTTCTTTATTACTAGAGTGTTCATGCTTTGTGTGTTCCACACGTGATGTTTCTAAGTTAAATTTACATTCTGGGAGAAGTGGTTAAAATAAGGAATCGGTGTAAGGACTTGGTAAAGATTTTTACCTCACTTTACAGGTGCCCTAGTTATATTAGTGTAATTTCCAATAACAATTTCCAATAACAATTAGCCTAATGAATTAGCCTTTTTTTTCCTTGATTGCTGATTGTCTGCAAACAGGCTGAAATTATAACCAACTCGTTTGCTGTTTATAATAATTTTGTGAATAATCATTTTTCCCAGGTACTGCAGTTGGTTGCAAGATTTACTTTGCAGTCCCAAGAATGAACTCCTCTCATGAACAAAGCATCCATGATAATCAAAAAGAAAATGGAGAAAGACAACTGAAGCAAAATCGCATACCGAAATCTCTAGGATGTTTGCATATCTCTTTTTCTTATTATTTGTTCAGCTGTAAGAGTGAGCGCAAACTGACACCAGCTGATAGCTGTTCAGCAGTCTGTGTAAAATGAGCGTGATGGACTCGGGGGAGTTCCCGGTAGCTGTATCCCGTCTCTGACATCAGCTCTGCAGTTCACACTAATTGACAAGCTCAGCGCCGCTGGCTGCAGCGAGGGGAAGCAGCGCGTGGCTGGGAGCCTTGCTGTGCCTTCACCCCATCTCCCCGCTCTCGGAGCTCACGTGGGAAATGCTCCTGAAACAATATAGAGAGGGTTATGATAGCTCTTTGCCTGCTATGCCTTATATTATGGTTGATAATTATTTTTTGAGATTATTATATTTTTCATTCTTTCCACACCTTCATATATGCTATACTTCTATCATGTAGGTATTTCCTAGGCAGAACCATAATTTATATATTCCTATTGAGCGGTGTGTGTGTGGTTTTGTTTTGTTTTCGGAGCAGAGGATAGGAGAATATTGTGATCTGGGTAGGCAGAGCATCCATGAAGTTTCTGATTAGGACAGCAGGTAGCTCGGACACCAGCTTCCTAGTTAGGTTTGACTGAGTAAAACTACCAAAGAACTGATCAGACAATTTAATTTTATCATCTTCCTGCTCAGGTTGCTAGCAAAGACTGTAACTGCAGTGGTATTTCTCATGACAGAGCTACTTGCCTGGGAATAATTATAAAGAGATCAGTGGCTTTCCCAGAATAAAGACCTTGTCTTTGCATTGCTGTAGAAGCTTTCATCCAGCAATCTTTGCATACATGATCCTGTGGCTGATTTCAGATTTGTTGAGCTATTATGCCTCTAACTTAAACATAACTTTTTTTTTTTTTTTTTTTATCTATGGTACGTGAGTGAGATGCATCCAAGTGTACGCTAGGAAACATTTCATTGTATTTCCTTCCTCGATTCACAGTTTGGGTTGCCTTAATAGACAACATGAAGCATAGACTGGAAAGAGGCCAGGAGACCCATCTGCCAAAAGAGAGAAATGCCTTTCTAATTACAGTCTAGCAGGCAGAGCCTGGGGATAACGACATACCTTTCTTCCTATGAATACTTTCATGAACTTTGCCCGTCTCAGGAGACTCCCTCGGTGCTATGCTAAATTGGGTCATACAAAGGAAAAGACAAAAGATGAGTATGTGTTCGAGTATTACCATAAAACTCTGTATCTTTTCTTCGGTTAAGAAGAAGAAATCCAATTTATGTGCAAAATAATTGCTGAAGGTCAGGTCACTTCCTCTTTCTGTGCATGTATCTGCATGTACATATTTTAATGCCCTGCAAATTAGATCTAAGAATGGAAGTTTTTTGCTCGGATGATTTCTTGCTTCAGTTGTTGTTTTAAAAGTACTTTTAGTAGCTGTATACAGAATCGTAAATCATCCTTCCTGGGATTACTACTGTCATGGTGTTCAACCTGTTTATGCATCTCTAAAGTGTCCAGCTCATTATGATCTGTGCTATACTGTTTTAGCTGGTCTTGATTTTTAGCTTCAAGCAGTTTCACAGTTAGGAAGCAGTTGTTTGTACAATGGAGTTTTTCTGCATGTTGGAAAACTAGTACAAATGGATATTTGTTGAAAAATAAAAAAAAAAAATGGAAATTGCGATGTATATATCCAGGTTGGCTTCAAGCAAATCTGTAGGATTTTTTTTTCCCATTCAGGACAATCAATATCTGCCTAAAGATTCACAACTAGATGCTTTTTTTTTTTTTAAAAAAAATCTTTTTTTAATGAGGAAAACAAAAAGAAAAGCAATGCCCCCAGTTCAACCTTGCAGTTCTACTCTTGTGACCTCTGTGTTTATCGTAATCCTGGCTGCCCTGATTCCCAATGCTCATAAATATTTTACCACATGAGAAATTCCCTTGTAGCACTTTACATAAAGCCCAAGTTTCTTATTAATTTTGCATAAATAACCTTTATCCTGATGATAAACACTAAATGCAGTAACTCTCTAAGCATTGTTTTTTTGACTGATTCTGCTGGTTGCCTTAACGCTAATAGCTCAGTTAATCGTAGCGATTGCCCTGACTGTTGTTATTCCTTGTACTATGCTGCAGTTTTATTGGTAGCCAAACACTTGGGCATAAGCTAGAACTTAACTCCATTTTTTTTTAGAATTTTTTTTGTTATTTAAAAGGAGGAGGTAGAACCACAGCTATAGCATGGCAATTTCTTATCCATGTGCTAATGAGCTAAGTTCTCCAGCTATAGAATCTAAGCAGCTGATCTGCATGTGCAGCTTGTCCTCTTTAAGGAAACTTGCTGTGTTTCATGATGATTTGGTTCCTATCTAGTGCTGCAAGATTCCTTGCAGGTATGTTTTGATGATTTAGTTTCTCCTCTGTGGAGAACAACTGTGCCTTTGGAATACAAATAAAGCACAAAGATTAAAAATACATTTGAAAGACCTATCCTGAAGTTTTTATTTGCTTAGTGACTGAAATTGAGGGAATTTTCATTTTAACTCAAACTGTGGTTGCTAAGAAATTTTATTTTCATCTCTGTTTTTCTATGTGACATAACTGAAAGAACTTAGAGTGACTATGTTAAGGTTTGCTTTGCGATTATAACTTAAAATGCAATTTTAAAAACTGTCATATTTTTTCTCATTTTATTATTGTCCTGTTGCAAATCCTTTTAGACAGGGGACCTGCCCAATTGTGGGAGTGCTAAACTGGCTTTCGGTCTTTGGCATTTTAAGGAAGTAGCATTTAGTTAAAGCTTCAGAGTTGACGAAAGCCGCCACTGGAGGCAGTGACACGTTTCCAAGTGCAGAAAGAGCTCAAGGTGGTTTGCAAGCTGCAACGCTGGGATGATGTGATGGAAGGTCTGGGGCGATGCACATGCTCTGGCAGAGGGGCTCTCCGGCGTGGGAGCAGGAGCCTCTGGTAGCTCTTGGAGCCCTCCGTCTGCCCTCGTGCTCACTCGAACGAGCAATCCCGAGGGAGGTTTTTGGGGCAAGCACTATTCAGTGTTAATAGGATGTGCAGCATCAGGCTCTAAGCAGTACAGCAACTACAAGTATTTATGGCTTATAAAGAATATTAAGCAAAGGATGACTTGTTTGAGCTTTAGGCTGTCTGGCTCCTTGGCCATCTTTATTGGAAAAATGTTTTCTGTCAACTTTAATTTTTACCATTTAAAAAAAAGCTAGTGAATTCTTCAGGGCAAGAAGCTCAGGGTTTTGTTTATTTTATAGCAAGACAGACTGTGACTGTGAAGGGAAAAAAGAGAAGAAAGCTGAAGACGTTCCTTGGAACGAGCAGAAATGACAGAGGGGTGCAAGAAACCCCTTCCTCCCTGCGCCCTTGCGGAGACGCCCCAGCAGCTGATGCTCAGGCAGGTTTGGGGCTCTGTGGGGCAGCTGTGCCTGGCTCTGGACGCCGTCTCCGGGGCTCCTTCATGACGGGGAGGAAATCTGGAATGGCGGCTGCAGGGTGCCGTTCCCTGAACGTGGGCACTGGCGCAGGGATGTTTCTGAAATGTCCCTGTGAGACATGGCAACCGTCGCACCGCGCCCCGCGTGGTTCCGTGGGGAACCATCCAACACACAGCAACACTGTTTAGCAATAGTAATAATCATGAGCTCTGCCAGTTTATTCCAGTGTGTCCAGGAGGTTTGCTGACTCTTACTGGAATGCCAGAAGCCTTTCTATGCTGGTAAAGGTTGTGTTTTTGGTGTGCGTAGCGATAACACTTTAAAAATTTGTAATCAGTGAAGAGTCTGTGTTACTGCTATGCTGCAGGCTAAGGATATTTATCTTGCTCCTTGGCATATTGATGGGGAGGCTGTAGACATCCCTGTGCTACCAGGGCGGCTGAGAGCCTGAGGTTGGAAACCAGCAGCTCCTGCACCTCTGGGCCCCGTGCCCAGGTCTCAGCCACCCGCTGCAGGACGTGTCGGAGGGCAGAAATGAGCAGGTGTGTGCTGCTGTGCCGACGGCAGGAACGCTGGCAAGGGCACAGCCCTCATGTTGGTGTCGACTGTACTAGATTTATTTTGTCACTGATCTCTCCGAAACGACTCATTGCAGTTTCAATCTAATGCTGTTGTTGCAGTAAGATGCTGTTCCTTGGCCTCCTTGTCCTGGATTGAAATTAGTCATTTCTTCAGCAGACCTCGAGTGTTACCACAAGGCTATTTAGTGACCTAGTTAGGAGCTTTTCTTGTGTGTGGGTGTCCCCCTGCCACCCTTCTTATTTTAGATATCTGCTGAAAGCAGGGAGTGAAGGAGAAGAAACAAATTGTGGCTGCTCTAGCTGCTTGTTAGTAGGACATTCTTGTCACCTTGAACATGAGGTTTGACTTTTTTATTAAATCCTTAAAACTTCTAAAGTCAGTGAATTGTGCAAGTTGATACCGATATATATGTTTTCAAAGGGTTCAATAATGCCTGTTTATTTTGCACTTGAATTCATTTTGGATGAGGTTTTGAATTGTCAATATTTGTAGGCAAGTACATGTAAGAAAAAAATTATGGTGAGTTTGCAGTCCAATGAGCTTGTCTGGTGTGATAAATAAGTCATGTTGACAGCTGATTGCTCCAGTCCACAGTCGCAAGGGATGAGCCTGGGACCATGGGTTAGATGAAGTGCATGATTTACAAAGTTCAATCTGGGGCTGGGAGGCAGGGAGGACTTCACTGTGTGAGTTCGGCACCCATGAGAGGGAGCTTTTGTCAGCTGCTTTCTTAAGCTTCACGGGTCTTTGAAATGAGGATAGTCTAATTCTTTCTGGTTTCAAGGCATCTTTGATGGCATCGCTTGCTTGGTGCTTTCCATAACTAGTACAGCAGGGCAGTTGCATCAATTGTATGAAGCAAGCCAACAACCCCACTCAGTACCTCTGGTATTTGTGATTCTAAGGAACACGTTTTCTAGTGATATATGTCTTAGAATTCTTAAAAAAAAAAAAAAAAAAAAAAAAAAAACCCACCACCAACAAAAAAACTTAAAATATGGCCTACCATGAAGATGATATTGAGTTGAATTCCCCATTATATCACTTTGGCAGACCTTTTTTAATTGGCGTACATAATAAGTGTATGTATTGAAATGGAAATACAGGACATAATTGCCCATCTGGGAGAGTGTGCAATACTTTGCCGTGTGAAGGCCCACCTTTTGAGCTTTTCACACGCTTGAAGAGCAAAACAGTGTGATACTTCTAAATGGCCAGTGTCAGCAGACAAAATGCACCTCTGTTGGGCAATTTCTGTCAGCCTTGGGAAAAATGCAATCTGTAGAAAGGGCTTAGCTTTGCTCATTTAGCTCTGTTTTAATGGGACACTTCTTCCCACTGTGCACTTAGGTGTGTCATGAGGTAATTGGGAGAAGGCAAACACTAGGTCAAGGAGCTCTCTTTGTTTTAATTTGAAACACTAGCACCATCTAATATGTGCAAATCAAGTCTATATTTGACAGGCAAGAGAAAGGCATGCGTGAAAAGCAACGTGAATGGCTAGATTGGAGTATTCCAGCTGTGAATACGCCTTGTCTGTTGGTGTTTTAGGTTCACTTTCTGGATTACTGTGTGACATAATGGTTGAGTGTGTTTTCCAGTACTGATGTATCAGACAGACATGAGGTTGTTTTTCGATATTTTGTCTTTGTGATTTTGTTGGATAAACCACATATTTAAAAGGCAAAATTAATATGTGTAGGTTATACTTTTCAATTTGTGTATTGTAAAACATCTCACCATGGCATTTTGAGCGTTTTTTGAAGTTACTTAAGCTCCTAACTTCCGTTCATTTCAGCTATCAACACAGCACGCGCCCAGGTCAGCACAGGTCAACCTGCAGTTGCCTCCTGGGAGGAGGAGGCTCCAGGAGAGGTTTCCACTGCCCAGTGGGTATTTTCTGCTGGTTGGAGCCAGGTGGCTCCCCGCTCTTGGATGAGTGGGAGCCGACCTCCTGGCTGCCCGCAAGCTGCTCGAGGATCAAGCTGCCGTGCTTGGCAGCCATGGCTGTTCCTCGGGACCTGGCCTCCGCACGCGCGCCCGCTGGATCACTGCGCTAATGAGGCAAAGGGGCCACCGCTGGATTATTCCTAAAGGCCTTTTGGTACTGGCAATGGTGCTAGTGCTGATGCAATTATTGTCATAAAATACTTAATTGCATAGCTTCTATTTTCATAGACGTTACTGGAAAATGTATATTTTTACTGGTGCAGGAGGAATCTAGCTTAGGAATGCATAGCGGAATGTAAGTCAGGTGCTAGGTGAATGTGCAGGGCAGATGCTCGGTGGTAGTAATGGTCAGTGAGGATTTTTTTTATTTTCTCATCTGCATCTATCTGCAGTTACTTGGGAGAAGTTGAAAGGTTTAGTGCATTACTAGCATGCCTGAAAGCTTCTAGCCATATCTTGCTTGTCATTCCCATATTCCTTCAAATACACCTAATTTAGAAAGCAAAAGAAATAGAAGAGAGTTGGAGCAAATAGTGTGTTGTCTGCACGTGTCTGTAAATAGGCAAAGGTTCTGCTTGGGAAGGTGGTGGTAAAACTCGCCTTTCTCATGGCAGTCACCAGATTATACCCTTTTTAAGAGGGACTTGCCTTACTACTGGCTATTTGTTGCAGTCCATCTTGGACACAGATCAATAGAAGAAATGTTTGATTAAGATTGCTGTGCTATAGTACTAAAAATCTCCCTATAAATACTGACAGCCAGTTGAAAGCGCAATACTAAAACTAGTTTGGCAGGCTCTCAAAACAGAGAAACACCAGTAGATAGCTCACGAGACTTCACATAGCTGCAACTGAAGAAGTCCAAAACAGATGTTTACAGCACCCAAATAGGAGCTTTAATTTTCTTAATTACAACCAGAAACATAAATGACTGTCAGTGAATATGTGGTTCGTAGCTTTATATACTCACTTTTTACAACTAGATTTCCTGGTATGAAGCAGCCTGCAACCAAGTTGGATGATTATTTATGTTAAATAATATATATTGGTGTTAATTTTACTCGCTGCTGTTTAATCTTGCTTATTGAAATTTGAAATATTGTTGTTCTACTTATTTTGTTGTTCTACTTATTTATGTGTTCTTATTTTATATGCTGCTGTTTTACAGGTTTAATATCACTAGAAGTGCCTGTCATTCTCTCTATTATATGAGTAATGGCAACAATGTCTCTGTAAAATTAACTTGGATTTGGGTGGTTTCTAACATGCCTTTGAATTTTGGTATTAGCCATACATTATTAATATATTCAAGGCTTTTGTACTTTTTTTTTTTTAACATTTTACTCATTTTACTGTGATGTTCAACCCCTCCCTTTTTTTCTCTCCCCTTTGGGGAGTTCTCAGGATTGTAGACCTCTTGAGATGGACAGACATGAGAGAATGGTGCCTCACTCTCGCATCAGGAGATACCCATTAGTATGTAAATGTCACTCCAAGGGAAATGAAAACTTAATGAAGAAATCTTTTGACCCACACTCAAATCGCATGTGAACCCAAACCGAATATACCATATATCACCATTTGACTGTATTTTAAACAAACCTTTTCTTGAGAAATGTTAGAGTGGGAAATTAGGGCCCTGTGCATTTCTTAAATTTTATTTTTTTTCTACGTAATTCTTTAAAAAGACGTTACCTGGGGGGCAGGATGCAGAGAAGAAATGGTTTATCCTACATGTGGCAGGACGGTGATATTCCCAATCACAAAGAATACCTGGGAGTAAACTCTCCTCATCCTTATTGACATGCTGGCTTCTATGATTAGGGTACATAGGGCCAGAATGTAGGTATAGGGCCAGAATGTAGGTATAGGGCCAGAATGTAGGTATAGGGCCAGAATGTAGGTATAGGGCCAGAATGTAGGTATAGGGTTTGAACTAGCAGGAGATTTAGTAGAGCCACTCTTGGTCTAAGTATTTTGCTTTGGGGTGAAAGTGGTTGCAGCTGCTGGGACAGGGGAGCTCTGATGCTCCCTCCTCCTGCACTGTTGTGGCTATGGCAGCTAGACCTTCCCTGCCTCTCACTGCCGCACTGCTCCTGCTTGCCTTTGCCTCTCAAATAACGCTGCAAAACATGGGCATTTCAGCAGGATGCGCCTGCAGGGCATCTGAGCCAAATGAAGCACCACTGTTAAAATAACATCAAGATTCTCTGGCTTCATGACAGATTTTATTCTTTTTTTTCTACTCAAGTTCCAAGTAGAACAGCAGGCAGTTTCCTATACACAGTTTGTGTGTTCGTGTGACTATATCATTAGCTATACAACTAATTTGTTGACTAATTTCCTTAAATATGGTAGCACAGATTGTAACCAATTAAAATAATCAGAAAGAGCAGTCTAGTACAAAGGAAAAACAAATCCACCGTGGGTTTTTGGTTACCACTGCATTTTTAGGTCACTTGAGTTACAGCGGTCTGACAGTAATACTAATGTCAGTTATTCCCATTACAAAATACGTAATAGCATAGCATGTTTATGTGCTTTCTTACCTGCTTTGCTTCTTTTCTTCTTTTGCTGAAGGATTTGTCACATGAAGAAAACTGAAGGCAATCCACTTATGTTTCCTTTAATTAATGGAATTAATAGGTGAAAGATTAAAAAAATGCTGCAGTGATGACTTGTTTGTATGTTTATTTATAGTTACAGTTTAATAAGACTGTAGCTGGGATCCTGAGAATACTGTCAGCTCTCATTTCATGACTGTACTCTTCTGTTTTCATCTTTAACGTTCTTTTTTGCTTGGAAATCACCTAACTACTCCACACAGGTTTCTTCTGTCTGTTTTTCTTTGTTCTTTTAATAAGTTTTCCCATTTTAACTCTTTGCTTCCTCCTTGGTCCTACCCTAGCGTGGCGGCACTTGGCTGGGTACAGTTTAGCCTTGCTGTGGCATCCGAGGCTCTGAGTCCTCCTGGGTTCCCGCTGTCTGGAGAGTGGAGAGGAGCCAGTGCATCCCACAGGTCCGGGCTGCCCGAGGAATCAAGCCTGGCAGCACCTGCTCTTTGATGGGGATTTTGCCTTGGACCGTTTTGGGTAGAGGCGATTCCTTTTGAGTGTAACTCTCTCTACAGTGAAGCTCTAATTACCCAAACAGCCCAGGAGTTATGGGAATGGCTCTGATTCAGGAGCTTTCACTTTATTCTGTCAGTTTAATTCATTTGATATCATATCTTATGTTATCAAGGAATTTGAGCAATGCAGATAGATAGATGTAAAAACTTGGTCTCTTTTAGATACTATTTAGGGCATATCCCTAAAGAGTTTCGTAATAATCTGTATTGACATATTTACTTCAGTGTAAAGCTCAAAGCATAATTTCTGAAAAACTGACTTAAAAATTATGCAGAAATGATGTTTAAAAAGCAGAGGGTATGCTTATCTCTCCACTTTGCGTTGCTCTCCAGGAAGTATATTCTGAAAATAGGGTGCTAATCAGAATCTGGAGAGGGGCTTTTATTTTAAAGTCAAACACTCCTGGCTAGTGCAGCTTGCTGTTTGTTCCACGTATCCTGTAAACAAGCCATTCACTGTCTTTCATAGATGCAGAACTGCCAGAAAATAACTCTTGGGCTTCTGTCCACTTAAAAATATTGTTCAAGTTTGTTAGATTGTGCAGATATTCATATGAGTCTGATAACTTCTATTTTGTTACAGCTTATAGTTCATGGCTGTAGGGGAAAAGACTTAAAAACTTAAATTCATTTTTTCCCTACTAATAGCAGATGGAGATAAATTCACAAATGTAGCTTCAAAGATGAAAGTACAAAGCCCTGCAGGTTTGCAATCTCATTCTCTAATTGTGCTCTCAGAATTAGGCAGTGATTTTGAAGTGTAACGTGAAATTATGTATGTAGTTTAAATATCCATGATTCACATTTATTACAGTATGTTTTTGAAGCAAGAATGGAAAATCTACATGGGTGAAAAGTTGCTGTGAGTTTCT
>VWPW01017285.1:10705-21137 GCA_013389825.1 Crypturellus undulatus | reverse complement strand
CCTGAGGGAACGGGAAGCTCCCTCTGCACGGGGGGGAATCAGCTCCGCGCAGCGTAACNAAGTTCTGGGGAGCAGCGGGATGGGCTGTTTGCTGGGAGACACATAAACACGTTGCCTCTGCCTGCTACCACGGCTGGTCTACAGACACTGCCACTCACCTGTGTGTTAGCGTCAGCCTCAGGCCTTTCTCATACCTGGATAAATCCCAGCCGCTCCGCGTGGCCAGCGGAAACACCTCATGCGGGGGGACTGCTGGGCCCTGAGGGAACGGGAAGCTCCCTCTGCGGGGGGAATCAGCTCCGCACAGCGTAACTGGCTGCTGCGGGGCTGGGGCGCAGGCAGCGAGGGCTCCGGCCCGGGTTTCCTGTCTATGTGCTAGCAAGGAAATTTTGCTGTAAAAAGGGGTGTTGCGCTGTGGAGGCGGGTGCTAATATTGTTTCCAAAGCCTTAATTTTTTTTTTTCCCCTCCTTTTTCTCTCTCCTTACAGGGAGACTTCGTTGTAAGTGACAATTCCCTTACCCGTGGGGTCTGGAAGGCTGGAACGATTCTGCTTGCATCCCAGGCAGTGCCAGCTCCTTCCCCTTGCGCTGCCATCCCTGGAGCCCTCCCGTTCTCTCCCCGGGGCTGTGGGCTGGCCTGGCCAGCGGCGAGGTGCCAGGGTCTCTTTGCAGGTGGTCTCTGGGCGCTGCTGGGGAACCTTTGGGTCCCAGACTCTTTGCCCCTCTCTGTCCCTTCCCCTTGTTGCTGATACAGATGGCACCGTGTGGGGCAGGTACCTGCTGCCCTCCCAGACCAGATGACCGTGCTGCTCTCGGCAGACGGTGTCACCGAGTACCCATTGCTGCTGACCCTGCATCAGTCTCTTCCCTGAGTCATTCCCCTTGCAGTGAATGGGCGACAGTGACTCCTTAGCTCAGCAGCTGCCTGTGTACAGGCAGACGGGGGTAGCAACAGGCCCCGGGGGCTGGTACAGCCCGAACCCTCTCCCTCCAGGAGCGGGAGCGGCAGAGGCTGGAGAGCCTCAGGAAGAAGCAGGAGGCCGAGGAACAGAGGAAGCAGAAAGTGGAGGAGGAAAAGAGGCGGCGGCAGGCAGAAATGAAGCAGTGAGTGGGCTCTCGCCTCCAGCTCCTTCCCTGGCTTGGCACAGAACAGGCTTGGAGGCCTTTCCAGCCCTTTGTGCTGCCCTCTTTGCCTCCCCCTTGGAAGCCCGTGGGGCACTGCCAGCTGCAGGCAGGACTGCACTGGTGCAAAGCACTCGCTGGCGGCTTGGGAGGCTGAGGGCTCCTCTCGCACGTGTGCCCCCAGGAAGAGGGAGGAGCGGCTGCGGAAGGCGCTGCAGGCCCGGGAGCGTGTGGAACAGATGGAAGAAGAGAAGAAGAAGCGGATGGAGCAGAAGATGCTGCAGAGTGACGAGAAGGTAAGAGGTCTCGCCAGGTTCGGGCTGCCTCCTCCTGGCGAGCTGTGGGACTGAGCACCTGGCAGGCACTTACTGCACTTGTCACACGTGTCCTGAGCTTGTCCCTGGCTCAGACGGCCTCCCTCGTCCATAGTGCACCTGAATTCAGTCACGAGCGAGCAGCACTACGGGCAAAATGTAAAGCAGCATTTTGTTAGATCCCCCTGTTCTGCAGAGATCCGCTCACGAGGGTGGAGCAGGTCTTTTGGGGCTGTGTAACCATCTCTCTGCTCTCCTCTGCAGTCACTCCCGGTGATGGGCTCCTCCTCACGCGGCCTCTAGCAAGTGGTGGGCTTGCTGCACGAAGCCAGTGCCTGTGTGGTGGGTGCTGGCTCCTCAGCCTGAGCAGGACTGGGGTTTGGTGAAGGCCACAGGCCCCAAACTCCTCCTGGTCTCCCCTGTTGGGAGAGGCTGTGACGTTTGTCCGCGGGGCTGAGCTGTGGGCCTTTGCCAGGTTCGCCTCCCACAAGGCCGGGAAGAGAAAGTGGCGGAGGAGAAGAGCAAGAAAAAACTCTCCAAGAAGGCTGAAGAAGCTGGTGGCCTGAAACAGAAAGCACTGAGGCTGGTAAGGAAAGGAATAGCAGGGAAGCCGGGTGGTCTTCCGCCCTGTGGGAGGAAGATGGGCTCCTGCCGGGGAAGCCTCGTGGCTCTCTGGCTTTCCCCGATTTGAGCTGGAGGCTTTCAAGGACTTTGTTTCTTCCAGGAGGATGATGAGTGTGAGCAGCAGCAGCAGCTCCTGCAGAAAAGGAGAGAGGATGACGGGAAGGAAAGGGGGAAGAGGGTCTGGGAGCTGAAGAATCTCGTAGAGCAGCGGCAGGCGGAACAAGGGAAGGAGAGGTACAAAGAGGGCGAAGCAGCGCGTGGGAATCGCAGTGCCAAAACGGGGAGGCTGGCGGGAGCCTCTGGCTTTGCCAAAGGCTCAGGGTGCTCGAGGCAACAGCTGAGGGTGCAGAGGGTGGTGGCGGGGCTGGGTACTTCCCTCCTGATGGAATCGTGGGTTTGTTCCCCCAGGGATCACAAACAGCGGGGAAAGGAGAAGGCTGCGTCGCCACAGCTGGAGTTGGGAGTTTGCCGTGAAAGAAGAATAAAGGTGGGGAGTCGAAGGGGTCTTGGAGTCACTGCTCTCTTTTTAGTCCAGTGAGGACTGAAAATACCATGTTGCTGTTTAATGCTTTGAAATTAGCAGTTAGGTTGCCTAGAGGAATGGCTGCAATGAATCTGACAGGCAAGCGTGTTCTTGCAATAAGAAGTTGGTGGTTTTTTTTTTTTTTTCAAAAATGAGTTAGTTCTATTGCTGAAATCAGAGTTGTTTGTGTTTCCTTTTGTTAAAAGGTTGAAGGGCACTTGGAAGAAGAGCTCCAAAAAGCACTTGCTTGTTTAAGTCTTTTCCTAATTTCCATATCTGTTTACTCCATTCACCCACTATATGGGTTTTGTGTGATCCCCATAACAAACTTCAGGTATCGCTTGGTTTCATGTAACCTCATTTGCACTTACACGAGGTTAGGAAAGAATCTTAAGGCTTAGTCAAAGCTGCTTGTCTCAAAATATCACAGTACCTGTTCTTTCCACTCCTAACAAATTAACACGATTTTTTTTTTTGCCTTTATTCTTTAGTTTTTTAAAAAAATCCACCTCCAACTGCTATCCCTGTTAAGTAAAAATGCTTCCTTCTGTACTTGTCCTCACTGCTCTATTCACTAGGCCACTGGCTTTCAAACACCTACTTCCTATCTAATTTTAATGAAGGTCTGAGTTCCCCATGTGCTGCTAGCAGCTGGGCTGCAGTGAGGGATGACAAAGCTCTTCCAGAGAAGAGGAGCTGAGGCTAATTCAGAGTGACTGCAGGCCTGGCTCTGCTCTTGGCTGTCTGCTGCCTTTCCCTGCTGAGGAGGGAGGAAGAGGAAACCCCTGGGTAAAATAACTGGGGTGAAAAGGGAGTTTATGCAGTGAAAACCTTTTGGTGCTTTTTAACAGGAGGAAGAGAGCCCTGGAGAGCTGCCCCAGCTGCTTGGCCAGGAGAAGAGGGGCAAGCAGGCAGAATTCATTGCCCCTGCTTCTAATCCGTGGCTCAGAGCACTGAAGGTGCGTGCGGGTTCGGGAAATGCGGCTGAGAGAATTGCAGCAAAGACGGGACTTACCTGTGTGACTCTTGTCCCGTAGGAAGACTTTTAAAAATGTTATTTTGATAAACAAAATCCTTCTGTAGAAGGAGAGTGTGACAGAATTCTGTACAAAGAGCAGGAGAAAGTTTGGCTCGCTTCCAGAGGTGGAATCTGGTGGTTTTTCCTTGAGCGAACGTGAATGAGGAAGGACTTGCTTCTTGTATCTTAACAGGAGGAAACGGATCTGCAGGAGCCTCCGCAGCAGACGGGAGAGGAGAAGAAAAGCAAGCGGCCAGAACCGCAGACTGCTGCCTGTGGCCTGGGGCCGAGCAAGCCTGTGAAGGTGGGCCTGGGCCGTGGCAAACCCCCCGGTTAAGCTGGGCCTACCTGTGTCTGTGCCTTGGCGTCAGCCTCTGGCTTTATTCATGGTAGCACTGGAGGAAAAGGCAGGAGATGGAATCCTGGAGCACTGGGAATTACCCACGGGCGGTGCTGAGTGAGGGCAGGGAAGCTCTGTTGCTTGGCTGGGTGCTCTGTGTGAGGGGTCCTGAAGGAAAAGCCGGTGCTCCGGCCCCAGGAAGGGCTTGGGAATTGCCACATGATGGCAGCACACCCTGAGCGGACAGTTGCCTGCAACACCCGCAGTGGTGCCGATTCCGGCCTCTCTGTGGAATGGGGCTCTCAGACTGCGTGTTCCTCCAGGAGGAGGTTTCCATTGGAACTGCTCAGGCACAGAGACTGGAAAAGTGGAAAAAGGCTGCTCAAACAGCTGGGCAGCCCTGAGCTCTGTCCATTGGGTGCCCCTTCTCAGTCTGGTGTGGCACTCTTCCCCTTCTATATATAAAGCTTGTTTCTGGCCACCTTCCCTCTGGGGTGCAGTTCATTGCCCAACAAATAGCCCTGGGGACTTACCTCTGCCTCAGGATTACGCTGTGTGTGCAGGAGTTGCCCTGGTGCCTCAGCAGGGTACTGGGATCTTCACAGAGCCCATCTGCTCCTCGGAAGCCTTGAGGCACCTATGGAGCAGCTGAGCACGCAGGCAGGGCCACAGCTCCCCTGCCAGGTAAAGATTTTAAACATTTTCCTCTGGTCCCAGAAATCCATCTCCGCGTCCTGCTTAGCACCGCCAAAGGAGCCCAGATCCCCCAAAATCAGTGAAAATAATTACGGGATGGATCTGAACAGCGATGACTCCACGGATGATGAGGATGATCCCCGGAAGCCCATCCCTTCCTGGGCTGACGGTAGGTGCGGGGTTTGGTCCTGCTTGTTTTAATTCCTTCACTAGACAGCTGGAAGCTTCCAGCATCTCCCGGTACAATTTCAGCTTCCACCTGGATCCAAGGGTGGGAATAGAAAGGTGGAAGTTCACCGCAATGAAGCGACTCGTTCTCCTGAAGGGAACCGACATGTGTTGGGTTTGGGATAAACTGAAATAAAAACAGGAAGTTTTAGTAGCCTGAAGGTGGGTGTGCAAAGCAGAGAGCTTTGCAAAGACCAGGAAAAATACTAATCCTGCTTTGTGGACAGGTTTTAAATTTTTCGGGCATGGAAGGAGATGTGCAACAGCTCTGGGGGCTCAGAGCAGAGCACTGAGGACTTATTTTCTGCCTTCCTGCTGTGATTGTTTTCTGTTTGCTTGTTTGTTTTCCAGGGTCTCAGCTCAACCAGGCTATTCTACACCAGTACTACCACCCGGTGAACGTGGACCAGATCTTCGGGTTAATCACGAGCCCCAAACTGGAGGATATTTTCGGCAAGAGCAAACCCCGCTACTTCAAACGCACCAGCTCAGCCGTCTGGCACTCCCCACCCGGGCCCAAGCCGGCGTGCGGCGCGTCCTGCATCTTCAAAAACTGAGATAAGGCAGAGCAGCGTCACTCTTCCCTACAGCGCGGCTCCCTCTGCTTTTCTGACAGTGCAGAATATTTATGCTTTTAATCCTTGCTTTTTTTTGTATGGAAATAAAATTAAAGTTTTCCCCCAAACACTCCCTGCTCTTCTTTCTCTGTTTTTCCCCCTTCTCGGTCCGGGTCTTTCTGCACAGCTGTGGGTCCTGAGGGGATAGTGCAGACAGGGGTAGACATGCTGCCGCCCTGGAAATTAAATCTGTGCGGGGAAAGATCAATCTTGTAAATGGAGGGAGGGTGCACTGTTCTCTCAACCCCCTCTTGCCGATGTTTATGTGCTAATGATGCTTTTATGCCTAGGTATTAGCTTTCAACTGCACATCCTTCTCCTCTCTTGTTACTCTGAACCAGAGGTGGGGGGAAAGCTAGATCTGGGGCTAGAAAAGGGCCCAAGATAGAGCTTGCAGCCCCTGCATCTTGCACCCCTGCACTGTTGAGGAGAGAAATGCTGCTGAGTGGCCAGCGATGCCTCAGAGGGGACAGGAAGGTGCTACCAGCAGAGTTCTTAGAGTGGGGGGGTTAGAAGGTATAAAATAAATTGATTACTCCCGTGTCTGTGCAAAACAAAGATAATAAAGTGCTCATATATCCTACCTTGTCCCAGGGACTTGTATGACGCACTGTCCCTCCAAAGCTGCTTGACTGGGGGCTCTTTCTTTCCTGCTTCCTTCTTTTCCTTCAATACCATCTTCAAGGCCCAAGGGACCCTGTTAGGGAGAAACAAATGAGAACAGTGCTGATAGGAGACAAGATGATAATGGGATAAAGATGATAAAGACAGCACTGGATAACAATAAGTGGCACAGCAAAAAGACTCGACAATGACGTAAGGATGAGATGCTCAGACTAAAACAGAGAGCAGGTGATGTAACACACACGATGATAAGATCCCAAACAGACCAGGTGTTGATGTGACGTTGATCTGATGATGCTGGAAATGCAACAACTGGGAGGCCAGACTGCAGCATGCTGATGAGATGATGTCACTAAGGCAACTAGTAACAGGAGCATGACAAGAAAATGTGGAAAAGACCATAAGCCAGTGCAGCAGAGTCAAAAAGATGATGAAATGATGAGGTGATGCCTCACCACACTCTGCCATATCTAACATGTCCAGTGCTGAGCCAGCAAGGGTGGCAAATCCCTCCTTTCAGGTCAACTTTGTTCGTTATAAGCTCATTATAATGGCAGCACACACCTCTGTCCCCAAAGTTACTGCCTCTGAGGTACAACTGCTCCTCGCTAAGCACATGCTCAGGATTTTCCATTGACTCTACCTTTAAATGAAAGCGAGAGGGGTTTTCACTAATCAATAACAACAGTAAGTGCGACTGTGGTCACCTGAATGTAAAAAAAAAAAAAAAAAAAAAAAGTATAGAAGGTGAATTAAGGAGGAAAGGAGAAGATTCCATCATTGCATTTGAATAAATTGTGTTATTGATGAACTCAATTCACTGTTTGGAAGGTGATGGGACCTACCATCAACAGACCATTCATAACTGACAGTGCTGGAATTGGGCCTATTGCTACCGCTGGTATTTGAGATTTTCCTCCCCGCTAACTGTGGTTGGCGAGGTTGGCTGACAGCTGCTGAGTTGATGGTGATTGTGAGACAATGCAAAAACGACGATAAGATGAGGATGGTGATGAAGTAACGATGAGGCGAGGGTGGCGAGATGGCATAAAGGTGATAACGGTGCCGGTGGCGAGACAACATCAAGGTGATGCCAAGACAGTGAGGCAAGGGTGTTTGTAAGGTGATGAAAGCCCAAGACGTGAGGACTAACGATGGGGATGAGACCTCAGGGCTGGGCATGAAGTTTGCTTTGGAGGGAACCCGCTAGAGATGGGGGGAAAGCGGGTGCAGGGACCATTCTCTGGGCACCACCCCTGCGGTGTGCCCAGGCACAGGGGCTCCAGGAAGGCCTGGGGTTGTCACAGGGTGTACAGGACCTTTATTTGATGTTGACATCCCCAGCACAATCATTCTCTACCACAAATACATATCTGAGTGGGAAATGGAATGACCTTCCTGGGAAGGATGGAGCACAGAAGCCTTCAGCAACACAAGAGTCACAGGGAAGGACCCACGGGAGCTGAAGAAGAACCTCTTTATCCAAGGCCGGGTCGTCCCGTATTGGACCTCCCCAGCCCAAGAACATGATCCAAAAGGAAGGTTTCCCACACACACTCCGTGTCCACACTGGTTTCCTCCCTGCTTCCATCAGCTCCCTCGCGGCCTCCTGAGCCCCCTTACCCAACGCGCGGTCACTGAGCCACCCGCCAAGGGACGTTCTGCTCCATGAGCGGACCCCGTGTTCGCTTGAGGCTCATCTTGTCACCAACACGGACATTTCGGTCCTTCACCCTGCTGTCAGCACAGCAAACACCCTCCTCGTAGGTCCTCTCGTGACCCGGAGCGATGAGAAACCACAGTGGAAGGGCAGGAAACCCTTCCCATCACATCAAGCTCTCCAGCCCCACGTCCACCCAGGTGTCCATGGCCCAAGAGCAGTGTCCCTGTCACCCAAATCCATGAGAAAAAAAAAAATTACCTCTTAACACCAATGTCACATTCGCTTTATTGCAGCGCTGGGTGCATGGGGGACAGCTCCACCTCTCGCGCACACTCTAAGGTGCGCTTGCTAAAACCTTTATTTCTCTAGTATCTACATACACATTAAGCTCTAGGACTAATCACATATATTAATTCTATTGCCAGACTATTTACAATATTCCCCACCCTTGTGCGTCTGTACCCTCTGTCCCTTTGGTGGTCTCTGGTGGCCTCTTGAGACCCCCTGGTGGTCGTGTGTCCACTTGACCTCAACCTGGAACTCACTTCCACATACGGCCACATTTTGGGCTCAGAGGCCCTGTTTTGGCCCTACTGCCCAGTTCCAGACGGTTCTTTGAAGATTTGGTGGTCCTTATCTTCACCTTCAACCGGTCTGTGCTGGTTTTGTCCATATTCTCTCATGATGTCCCAGGAACACCCGCTGCTTTGTCTGTACCTTCCAGCAACAACAGAGGAAACACATCCTCAGGGACATTCTCTTCTGGGGTTCCTCATAACATCCCCACCGAGAGCACCGTGTACCCCAGGAATGCAGCCCCTCCACCAGGACAACCACTCTCACCCCTCACCACCAACTCCTCTGCCCAACAGCCCTCCCCAGGTGCCACTTATTTATCTGGGGAGGATCTGCCCGTCCGCAGCTTGTCGCTGCCTGCTCGTTCCCCCCTGGTGGCCCCTTTCCCCCCACCCCATTCCGGGTCCCATCTCAGGTGTTTCAGTGGAAGGAAAAAGCTTTAGGAAAAACCTCAGGTGACTTCGGGGTCTGCTCAGGTGAGCTGGGACACTTGAGTGACCCCATAGAGCAGCTGTGAGGGGGGATGCTGAGGAAGGGGCCAGCGCGAAGGTTTATCCGGGAGTGGAAATCCAGGCCGGAGTCACCTTGAGCCATTCGCATGCACCCGAGAGTGCGAAACAGCTGCGGGCAAAGCGGTTTCATCAAGGCCGGGCTCCGTTTGCACCGAGGTGCCGATGAGCCGGGGCTGGGGGAGCGTCTGGCACCCGCCCGGGCCAAACGTGCGGGAAACGCACGGGAAATGCTAATCCTGCGGGGCAAAACCCGGCAAAA
The DNA here is from genome assembly GCA_013389825.1 of Crypturellus undulatus. Lineage (NCBI taxonomy): Eukaryota > Metazoa > Chordata > Aves > Tinamiformes > Tinamidae > Crypturellus > Crypturellus undulatus. The sequence goes on along the minus strand of VWPW01017285.1, from coordinate 12,021 downwards.
TGGGCCCCAGAGCGGATGGTGCTGGATGTGAAAAGCAGTGGGGGCCTCACCCTGTCTTAGTGCAAAACTCCACGTTTTAGCCGCGTTTGCCGGCAAAAAGCAGGGTTTGCCAGGTGCCCCGGCTGCACAGAGGCCGGACACCAGCAACAGCCTGGGAAAGGTTAAACCCCCTCCTTGGCACGGGCGCCCCGCGGGCACATCCCAGAGCGGATCTGGCTTTTGGCTGCCCGCCACCAGCTCCTGCTTGCAACGAACGGCGGTCAGGGGAGAAACATGTGTTGGAGGGGAAGAAACCCAAAGGAAAGTCAAGCATCCCTGTCCCCGCGCATCCCTGTCCCCGCGCATCCCTGTCTCCCGCTATTCCCGGGGAACACCCCTGCTGCTAAAGCCTGGCTCCGCTGAAGGGAAACGGGCCCGGGAGAGCATCCACAGGGAGGGCGGACGAGGCTGCTTTTCCCATTCCTTGAGCCCCATGAGACCGGCGGCAGGGAGGGAATTCCCGCTTGCCTCCCGTACTTGCTCTGGAGGCAAATGCAAAAGAAATCTCGGATCTCTCTCCCCCCCAGTCACTTTCAGCCTTTGGGGCTCGTTTGCTCCGTATGCAAGGGAAAAGGAAGGCGCAGAGCAGCAGGGAGGCAGCGCCGCGGGGAGCGCTCGGCTGCACCTTATCTCTGATCGCGTCCGTCTGCGCCGCGTCTGGCCCCGGCAACATCTGGTCCTGGGGGGAGCCCCATGGGGGCACCCGGTCCCAGCAGGACCCACCGCGTCGGGCAGTGGCGGGTGCCGATGCCGGGGTCTGAGGGAAGGGCCGGTGCCGGCGGATGCAGGAATGGGGGGGATCTGCTGCCCATGGGGATGGGAAGCTGTGGAGACACCGGCTATGAGGGAGCAGCGGGATAAGCGGGAAGGAGAATCGGGGTGCGTGGCTGGAGGAGCGGGGCTGTTTCCATGCCCTCGCCCAGCCCCAGCGCTCCGGCACGCTCCGCATCCCGCTCGCTCCTGTTGCTCAGGGATGTGGAGGCAGTTGCTAAGAGACGACTGAGCAACGTCAGTATCTGGCCCTCCAGGAGGGAAAAAAAATAAAAAAATAAATAAAAAATAAAATAAAAAAAATAAAAAGGAGCCAGAGAGAAAGAGAGACGAAGGAGGAGGAGGAGGAGGAGGAGGAGGGACGGGAGGCCCCGCCGGGATCACCAGCACCGGCAGCGGGAGCCGCGGCGGCCGTGCGTGAGTACGAGGGGCCGCGGGGGGGAGCGGCTGGGCCGGGCCGCACTCCCTGCTCAGTGCGCGCCGCCGGGGCCGCCGGAGCCGCGTGG
>VWPW01017285.1:0-10677 GCA_013389825.1 Crypturellus undulatus | reverse complement strand
GGGCTCGCGGGGCTGAGCGCCGCCGCGGGCGCCATGCTGCTGGGCCCCTTGCTGGTGGCGGTGGCGGTGGCGGCAGTGGCGTTGGGCTGCCCGGCGCCGTGCCGCTGCCATGGGCAGGCCGTGGACTGCAGCGGGCAGCGGCTGGCTGCGGTGCCGCCCGAGCTGCCGCTGGACACGGGCAACCTGAGCCTGGCGCACAACCGCATCGCTAGCATCGCGCCGGGCTCACTCGCATGCCTCGCCGAGCTGCGCGTGCTCGACCTGCGCAACAACTCGCTGGCCGAGCTCCCCGCTGGCCTCCTGGGCGCCGCCGCGCGCCTTGCGCACCTGGACCTCAGCTACAACAACCTGAGCCACGTGGCGGCCGACGCATTCGCCGGGGCGCGCGCGCTGCTGCGCCTCGACCTGAGCCACAACGCGGCGCTGCGCGGGGTGCACCCGCGCGCCTTCCGCGGGCTGCCACAGCTGCGCGAGCTCGACCTCAGCCACGGCGCTCTGGGCGCGCTCAGCCTCGAGGCGCTGGAGGCCCTGCCGGGCCTCGTGAGCCTGCGCATCGGCGGCAACCCCTGGGTGTGCGGCTGCGCCGTGGAGCCCTTCCTCAAGTGGCTGCGGAACCGCGTGCAGCGCTGCAGCTCAGGTAGGCGCTCGCCGCGACGCAATGCAACGGGTGGTGCCGGTCTGGGGACGGAGGCGGCGGAGGTGGCGGGGGGACCCCGGTGTCTGCTGGCCAGGAGGGACATGGTGGGGATGGGGGGACCTCGGTGTCTGCAGGCCAGGAGGGATGTAGTGGGGAGGGGGAGGTGGCGGAGGTGGCGGAGGGACCCCGGTGTCTGCAGGACAGGAGGTACATGGAGGTGGTGGGGGGACCTTGGTATCTGCAGGACGGGAGAGACGTGGTGGGGACGGGGAGGTGGCAGAGGTGGTGGGGGGACCTCGCTGTCTGCAGGACAGGAGGGATGTGATGGGGGATGAGGGGACCCCAGTGTCTGTAGGACAGGAGGGACATGGAGGTGGCGGGGGGACCTCGGTGTCTGCAGGACAGGAGGGACGTGGTGGGGACAGAGGTGGCGGAGGGACCTCGATGTCTGCAGGATGGGAGGGACGGGGAGGTAACGGGGAGGTGGTGGAGGTGGCGGAGGGACCCCGGTGTCTGCAGGACAGGAGGTACATGGAGGTGGCGGGGGGACCTCGGTGTCTGCACGACGGGAGGGACGGGGAGGAGNTGGGGACAGAGGTGGCGGAGGGACCTCGGTGTCTGCACAACGGGAGGGACGGGGAGGTAGCGGGGAGGTGGTGGAGGGACCCCGGTGTCTGGACAACGGGAGGGACGTGGTGGGGACGAGGGGACCCCAGTGTCTGCAGGACAGGAGGGACGGGGAGGTGGCAGCGGGACCTCGGTGACTGCAGGACAGGAAGGGACGTGGTGGGGACGGGGAGGTGGCGGGGGGACCCTGGTGCCACCCGCAGGGTCCCCGCTGTCCCCACAGACTCGCAGACGGCTGAGTGCCGGGCGCCCCCCGAGGTGGCCGGCGCGCCGCTGCTCTCGCTGACGGACGAGAGCTTCCAGGCCTGCCACCTCACGCTGACGCTGGACGACTACCTCTTCATCGCCTTCGTGGGCTTCGTCGTGTCCATCGCGTCCGTGGCCACCAACTTCCTGCTGGGCGTCACGGCCAACTGCTGCCACCGCTGGAGCAAAGCCAGCGAGGACGAGGAGGTCTAGGCACCACCGGCCGCGGGGGCGGCAGCTGCCTTCCCCCATGCGAAGCAGCGTGGATGGTCGGGGCCAGTGGGCACGAGGGCTCCCGCGCTCAAACTCGCCTTCCTGACGCGGCCGCACGCGGCCGCGTTGTGCCGGGGTCGCATATCCCAGCGCCGAGGATGCCCGGGGCAAGGACAGGGGCCGGGGCAGTGTGTGTGAACGTCGCCCCGCGCTGCCCCGAGGGGAGTCACCCCTCAAATGGCTTTTTCTTCCCGTCACCCCGCGTTTCTGGTGTGTCCTGGTAGAGCATCTGTGTGCGTGCGGTCCCCAGTCCAGCCAAATGAACAGGAAAACCCCCTGAACAGGGCGGGAAAGGGCGGAGGAGCGGGCAGGACGCGCATCCCTGTCGCACGAGGGGATGCGACAGAGGGGCCGCAGCTCCCGACGCTTCCCACTGTGGCCACGGAACGGCTGGGGCAGTCGGCGCACGTGGGCCCTGCTGGCGTCTCCTCCTGCTGCTGCTCCTCTTCCTTTTTGCTTCTCCTTATTTTATTTTTCCTTTTTTTTTTCTGTTTTTCTTCCTCTCCTCTCCTCTCCTCTTCTCTTCTCTCCTCTCCTCTCCTCTCCTCTTCTCTTCTCTCCTCTCCTCTCCTCTCCTCTTCTCTTCTCTCCTCTCCTCTCCTCTCCTCTTCTCTTCTCTCCTCTCCTCTCCTCTCCTCTTCTCTTCTCTCCTCTCCTCTCCTCTCCTCTTCTCTTCTCTCCTCTCCTCTCCTCTCCTCTTCTCTTCTCTCCTCTCCTCTCCTCTCCTCTTCTCTTCTCTCCTCTCCTCTCCTCTCCTCTTCTCTTCTCTCCTCTCCTCTCCTCTCCTCTTCTCTTCTCTCCTCTCCTCTCCTCTCCCACTTCCTTTTAATTTTTATTTCTCCTCCCGGTTTCTCTCTCCCTTCCCACCCCCCTCTCCCTCCTCCTCCCCATGAGCGGGAAGGGGAGCCCAAACCCGAGAAAGGAGGTGGCCAGGGGGGAAACAAAACCAGAACCGACCCGACCCGCCGGCCCAACCCTTTGTACTGAGCACATTTTATAAACACCAACTTTTGCAGCCGCGGCAGCTCTCCGGGGCCCTGTGTGAGCGCGGGTCGCGGGATGCGGAATTCCCGCCAGGAAGGGCCGCACGCGGCCTGCAGAAGCCATTAGCCTCTGCGTGGCTCCCGACGCTTCCTGTTATTCCCGCGGCACCTCCTGGAGCTCCGAGCGCCCAGGGACCGTTCCGGCTTCAAAGGCACCGGGGAGGCCGCGCTTATCTCCGCGCTCGCCCGGCCATTTGGCGGGAGCCTCTGTCCGTCCGTCCATCCATCCGTCCCAGCGGGGCGCCGCGGGAAAAACAACACCTCGTTCTCGCCCCTCGCTGCCACCTTCCCGAAACGCCTCCGCGGGCGCTCGGCCGGATCCGGCCGGGATGAGCATCCCGGAGCATCCCGGCTCCCCCCACCGCCTCCGCGCGGCTTCCAGGAAGGCGGCAGCTCCCTTATCTCCTTCCGACGGGCGGCCGGGCCCCCGGCCCCTTCCCCCTGCACCGGCCTTGGCTTCTTTCCCGATTTCCCCCCCGCCTTCATGCCAAGACTCGACCCCCTCCTTCCCGTCCGCATCCCGGAGCGTTTCCCTCCTGCAAGGGAAAGGGAAATCTCCAAGAGCCGGATAGAAAGTCAGCGGCTCCCAGTGCTCTTGGCCGGGCGCCCTGCAGTGCTTCCTTGCCTCAGGAAGGAGGGATTTGGGGGGAAAGCGGCTCCCAAAAACACCGCCGGCTGCCCAGAAAGCCGAAAAGGCATCGGGAAGGACCCCTCTGCTTTGCCCAACTTGGAACGCACCCCCTCCCTCTGAGAGACCCTCGCGTTGGAGCCAAGCACCGGAGATGCTCGGTGCCGCTGTATCCCGGAAAACCCCCCGCCCGTTGTTGTTGCGGCCGCAATTCCGGCCTGTCCCTACAGGGAGGTCCCCGAGGAGGCGGCCCTGGGGCTCCTTGGCGCGCAGCCGGCCGAGTGCAGAGGGGAAGCGCTGCCAGTGGCGCCGGGAAGAGCAGTCGGGATGGGGCACAGCCGGGATTTACTCAGCGGCACCGCCAGGATGTTCCCCCCCCGTCTCCCGCATGCTGGGACAAGGCCGCCCCGGCGCATCCGCGATGCAAGCAGCCGCGCTCCTCTTTGCAACCAAAAACTCCATTTATTTGCCTGCAAATCTGCACCGTTGCCACCACCTGCCACCACCCCGGGGACCGCCGGCGGGCCCGAGGATTCCCCTGCGCCCGCGCTCATCCGCGGAAGAGCGTCTCCTGCGTGGCCGGCTCGGTCTTGGCTCCAGCGGGCGCCTCGGCAGGCGCCTTGGCAGCGGAGGAGCCGCTGTGGGACTTGTCGGTGGCAGCGGTGGCGGCGGGCGCGCGGCGGCAGCAGAGCAGCGCGGCGCACGCGCGGCGGAAGCGGGGGTCCAAGAAAGCGTAGAGGAAGGGGTTGAGGCAGCTGTTGCCGTAGGCCACGCAGGTGCAGTAGGGGTGCAGGTTGTGCAGGAAGGCGTGCAGCGTGCACGACCAGGGCAGCACCTCCAGGTCCATGAGGCCGTAGACGGTCTTGACGAGGTGGAAGGGCAGCCAGCAGGCGCCGAAGGTGGCCACGAGCACCACGATGATGGTGAGCAGGCGGCGGCGCTCGCGCGGGCCGCCCTCGCCGCGCTCGGGCCCGAAGTGGCTGGCCACGGTGCGGGCGATGAAGAAGTAGCACGTGAGCATGACGCCGAAGGGCGCCGCGAAGCCCAGCACCGTGGACGAGAGCCCCAGGCCCACCTCCCAGGCGGCCTCGGCGCCCGGCGCCGCCACGCCGCCATAGTCCATGTAGCAGGTGATCTTGGCGTCGCCGGGCAGCACGGCCGCGCGCCTCAGCACCATGGCCGGCAGCGCCAGCAGCGCCGCCAGCGCCCAGAGCGCCGCCGTGGCCAGCAGCCCGCTGACGCGCGAGCGCAGCTTGGCCGTGGCCATGGGCCGCACGATGGCCAGGTAGCGGTCGAAGCTGAGCCCCGTGAGGCAGAAGACGCTCGCGTACATGTTGACGAACACCAGGTAGCTGCTCACCTTGCACGCGGCCGTGCCGAAGGGCCAGTGGTAGCCCAGGCAGGCGTAGGCGGCCCACAGCGGCAGCGTGGCCACGAAGGCCAGGTCGGCGGCAGCCAGGTTGGCGATGAAGGTGTCGGCCGAGCGGCGCCGCGCGCGGCCGCCCCTGAAGACGGTCCAGAGGACGAGCCCGTTGCCTGCGGTGCCCAGCAGGAAGACCAGCAGGTAGATGGCGGGCAGCAGCGCCGGCGAGGGCGCCCACTCGGCGTACTCGCACTCGCTCTGGTTCTCGCCGTACGCGTAGCCGTCCGTCACCCCCTCCATGCCGCCCGCTCAGCTCATCCCCGGCGCCGCTCCTGCCCGCGACCTGCGACCGCTCCTCTGAGCCCGGCCCGGCCCCGGCCCCGGGCAAGGATCCCCCCCAGCGCCCACCCCTTCCCCGCCCTCCTCTTCCTCCTCCTCCTTCCTCCCGCTCCGGCCCCGTGGGAAATCGCCCGCCCGGGGAGGGGGTGGTGGCCGGGGGGACGGCCAGCCCTTGCAATGGGGCGCCACAAGAAGCCCTGTCCCAGCACCCCAGCGCCCCGAGTGGCAGCATCTTCAGGGGATGCAGGAAAATGGAAAAATCCCCCCATCACTCCCCAAATTACTTTTTTTTTCTCTATTTTTGCTTGCCTTATTTATTTCTTTTTTCATTTTGCATTTTGCACTTTGCAAATTGTTTTGCAGTCTCTGCATTCTGCAACTTTTCCCAGCTTTTTTGCAAGTTTTATCTTTTGCCCTTTTTTTCCTTTCCCTTTATTTTTTTTTCCTTTTCCCAGCACCCGAACGGGGTAGAAGCGGCGGTAACGCAATCAGCGCGGGGGGCGGCAGCGCCAACAGCAGATGAAAAGGAGCCGCCGCAGCTCCCTGATGGGATCGGGGAATTCAGGGAAGCTTTTCCGAGCAAAGAGCCCCGGGGCTGGGTGCCCGGCGGCCGCGAAGGGTCCCGAGCAGCTCAAAACGGAGCCCCCAGTGCAGGGGCGGGTCCAGGGGGAAGATGTGGAATAATAAAATCCCCGAACACCCGTTAATTGCATTAGGGCCGCGGGGGGCACCTTGGCGAATTCTTTTTGCAAAGGAAAGGGGCATTCGGGGTCTGCTGCAAGGGAAGCCTCGCGCTGGGGCTCGGCTGATAACGGGGAATAAAAAAAAGCGGGGAATAAAAACATGAAGCCTCGATAGCAGCGGGCGCCACCGAGAGCGCCGCTCCGGAGGGAAGAGCTGCTATTTATACCCTGCTCGGCTATTCCAGGCTTTCGTGGGCAGCGCGGAGGGGTGAGCAACCCCGTCCCGCAGGGGAGCACGGAGCTGTATGTGCATTTATACCCATCTTGAGGGCAATAAGGGGGGGAAAAAAAAGAGGGAAAAAAGGTGGGATTAAGACCCAAGATTTCGCCTTGCTAAACTGCCTTTGAGAAGATAAACCTTTTCCCTGGATGCAGCATTCCTGGGGCTGGGAAGATCCCTGGGCGCTTTGGGGTGGCTCTGGCCATCCAGGGGGATCCCTCCGTGCTGGCGGTCCCCGTGGCGCTGGGATGTGGCCGCTTCCTCGCCCAGGTCCCTCACATCCTACTCGGGAAGGAGCAGGGTCGCGGAGCCGCTCGCTCCCTTTTTCCTGCCCGAGGAGCGGGGAAAGGAAAACAAGCGGCTGCGGGTCCCTAGGGGAGCATCCCGCTGCGGGTGGCAGCGCTCGAGCTCCTCCTGGTGGCAGTCCCCGCACCGGGGGGACCCCCTCGCGCGCACACACGAGGCCGGAGCGGGGGGACACGAATCCAGAACCCAGAAGGCGCCGGGAACCGACCAAAAATGTTTTATTGTCTTGGCAAAGTGGCACCAAAATCTTGACCTGTTGCTCGGTGGCTGGAGGGGAACGGGGACAGGGCATGGGGACAAGGTGACCCTCTCTTCCCCGTCCCCAAATGGGGGACAGGGTCGGGGTGGCCAGAGGGAAGGGGGCACCAGGGGGGCCACGCGAGCGTCGTACAAAGTGCATCGAGGTGTGTGGGGCCGGCGGGGGCCTGCGGGAGGCGCGGGGCGGCCTTCGGGACGCCGCGGGGACGCTGGGGACGCGGCGCCGCCACTCACGCGGGGCCGCTCACGGCTTCTTCCTCTTGAGCTTCAGCGCCTGCAGCCAGTGTGGGGCGGCAGCATCCGACCTGGCGAGGAGCACGCAGGGAGGCGGCAGTGAGCGTCGCGACCGCAGCAACACCCCAAATACCCCAACACCCACTGAGACCATCGCAGTGCCCTCCGGTTGTGCCCCAACATCTCGAATGCACCCCATGCTGTCACCCCCGCAGTGGCCCCAACACCCTCCAGCGCCCTCCCTGCAGCCACCAGCTCCCCGCTGCGCCGACACCGCAGCACGTGACGGCGGCCGCCCTCCCTGCACACCCGCCGCTATGATGCCGCCGTCGCACTCACCCCGCGGGCCGCTCGGGCCGGGGTGGCAGCGGCGGCGCGCCGGGCAGCTTGCAGGACTTGGAGCGCTGCACGGGCGCCTCCTTGGCAGTGCCATCGCCGGCTGGGCCGCCCTCCTCGGCCGAGCGGTTCCGGCCCCGCAGCTTGGCCTGTTGGCGCCACCATGGGGCTCAAACCAGCCGGATCCACCCCATGCCGCGGCCTCTCCGAGCCTCAAACCCTTCACCTTACCTTGAGGGCGGCCGCGCTGAGGCCAGGGAACAGGGGCACCTTGAGGGCCCTGCTGGGTGGCGCCGCACGCGCCCGCCGGCTCCGCGGCTCCTCGGCCGCCTCCTCATCGGAGGATGCGGTGGTGGCGGCGCCACGGGGCTCTGCGGAGGGCGACGGTGTCACTGCAGGGCCGCAGGGGCCTCCATGCGCGGCCGCCACCTCCCGCTGTCTCTCACCCGTGGAGTCGCGGAAGATGCCATCGCCATCACCGGTGGCGGCGCCGGGGCGCAGGGCAGGTGCGCGGTGGCCCCGCGCACGGCCCAGTTGGCCCTTGCTGCGGTGCACGGCGCAGTCCAGGAGCTCCGTGTCCTGCGTGGGACGGCGGTGCCAAGGGGGGACCCCGACCTGCCGCCCCTCCGGGGGTCGCAGGGTCCCCATGGCCGCACGAGGCGCTGCGTGCTGCCCAGCCCCGCTCACCTCCACGAAGGGGAATTCCAGCCCCGGGGGCTCCACGTCGTCCTCGGCCTGCACGGGGTCCCCGGAGAGCTGGCGCTCCCACCACAGCGGTGACCGGCTCCCAGACAGCGGCTCCGCAGGCGTCTCCAGGCTCTGCCGCTCTGGCAGGGTCTCACCCGCAGCCTCCAGCTCCATCGGGGTTTCGCTCGCAGCCTCCGACGGGGTCTCACCCGCAGCCTCCGCATCCAGAGAGGTCTCAGCCTCTGGCTTCTCACCAGCAGCCTCCGGCAGGGTCTCGCCAGAAGCCTCCAACTCCAACAGGGTCTCACTCACAGTCTCCAACGGGGTCTCACTGGCATCCCCCACATCCAGCGAGGTCTCACCCACAGCCTCCATATCCGGCGAGGTCTCAACCTCTGGCTCTGACGGGGTCTCACCAACAGCCTCCACACTCGTTGGGGTCTCACCCACAGCCTCTGATGGGGTCTCACTCGCAGCTTCCACATCCAGCAAGGTCTCACCCGCAGCCTCCAGCTCCAATGGAGTCTCACCAGCAGCCTCCAACGGGGTCTCACTCGCAGCCTCTGCATCCACCGAGGTCTCACCCGCAACCTCCAGCTCTGGCGAGGTCTCAGCCTCTGGCTCTGATGGGGTCTCACCCACAGCCTTCACCTCCGTTAGGGTCTCTGGAGTCTCACCCACGGCTTCCACCTCCGTTGGGGTCTCTGGAGTCTCACCCACGGCCTCCACCTCCGTTGGGGTCTCACTCGCAGCCTCCGTCTCTGTCCAGGTGGCCCCGGGGCTCGGTGGGGGCCGTTCGGGCAACTCCGGGCTGTGCTCCCTGGCGCGGCTGAGGCTCCTGCACGGGGGGATGAGATGGGACCCTGCAGCTCCACTTCCGCCCCAGCCCCATCTGCCTCCCCTCCCGGGGAAACCAGGGTCCCCTTGGGAGGTGCACCAGGGGAATTCCCGACTATGGGAATCAGGGGAATCTGCGCTCCTGCGGGTTGCACTCACCCCTGCTCGCGGGCGCTGCGGGCGGCGCAGCGGGCGCCGAAGGCACTGGCCCATTCCCGGCGCCCAGCCTCGACCTCGGCCTCGCACAGCTCCGCGCTCCAGCCAGCGCCCCCCAGGGCGCGTTCCCAGTCCGTCTCGGCGCTCCAGCTGGCCTCTGGCTCTGCGGGGCTGCTCGATCCTCTTCCCGCGTGAAAAACGTCGGCCGTCTCCTCCCCGCCTGCCTCCTCGGCACCCGCAGAGCCGCGGTTGCCAGCCCAGGCTGTACCAAAATCCCTGTTCTGGCTCTCCGTATCCCCTGGGATGCGTTCGCTGTCCCACGGCGGCCGGCTGGGGCTGAATTCTCTGTCCTGCCTCTCCCTGTCTCTGACACTGTAATTCCCGTCCCAGGCCGCTCGGCTGGGGCTGACCTCCCTGTCCTGCGATTCCCTATTCCTGGCACTGTAATTCCCATCCCAGGCCGCTCGGCTGGGGCTGACATCCCTGTCCTGCGATTCCCTATTCCTGGCACTGTAATTCCCATCCCAGGCCGCTCGGCTGGGGCTGACCTCCCTGTCCTGCGATTCCCTATTCCCGGCACTGTAATTTCCATCCCAGGCTGCTCGGCTGGGGCTGACCTCCCTGTCCTGCGCTTTCCTATTCCTGGCACTGTAATTCCCATCCCAGGCCGCTTGGCTGGGGCTGACCTCCTTATCCTGTGATTCCCTATTCCTGGCACTGTAATTCCCATCCCAGGGTGCCTGGCCAGGGTTGAGTTCCCTGTCTTGGCTCTCCCGGTCCCCGGTGCCGTAACTCCCATCCCAGGCTGGTCGGCCAGGGCTGAACTCCCTGTCCTGTGTCTCCTTCTCCCTGGCGCTGTACTCACCGGGCTCGCCGGCCCGGCCAGGCCCAAACTCCCTGTCCTGGGATTCCCTGTCCCTGGCGCTGTAATTCCCATCCCAGGCCGGCCGGTCGGGGCCAAACTCCCTGTCCTGGCTCTCCATGTCCTGGGTACTGTAGTGCCTGGTGCAGGCAGGCCGGCTGGGGCTGAACTCCCTGTCCTGGCTCTCCCGCTCCGCAGTGTCCCAGGCGGCGCTGCGGGCGCACGGCTCCCTCTCCGGACTCGCAGGTTCCCCGGTGTCGCAGCGGCCGGCCCAGCCCAGCGTCAAGTCCTTGTCCTCCTGGGGGTCCCGCCGGCTGTACGTGCCGGCCCAGTCTGGGCTCGTGTCCCCATTGCCACCGCTGTATTCCGGGGGCCAGGCCAGGGGAACGTCCCCGGTACGGCGCTCCGCGGTGCCATAGCCGGTGGTCCAGCCTGACTCTCGCCGGTGGCTCCATCCGCCCGTCGCAGCGCCCGTCTCCTCGCCGTAGCCGGGGCTCCACGTGGACGCGCCGCCTTCCGTCCTGTAGCCACTGTGCCAGTCCCGCTCGGCGCCGCGCGGGGGCCCGTCCTGCCGCTCAGTGTCACCGGTGCCGCCGTCCCAGCGCCGCCGGCTGCTGCGCTCCTCGCCGCTGCCGTAGCTGGGGCTCCACGCGCAGGTGCTGGCTCGTGGGGAGCCGCTGCCGATTCCGAACTCGCTGCGCAGATCCTTGCGCGACCAGCCCAGCAGGTCCTGGCAACGGGAATGCGCATGGCGGCCCGTTAGGGAGGGAAAACGGGGCAAGGAGAAAGAGGGATAACCCCCGGTGCACGGTACCCACCTGCGGCCCGGCCGCGGGGCCCACAGGCGACGCCAGCAGCTCCGCGAGCCACCGCGGGTCCCGT
>VWPW01017284.1:56882-146087 GCA_013389825.1 Crypturellus undulatus | reverse complement strand
TTTTTTTTTTCTCTCTCTCTCTCCCCTAGTGCAATGTTAATTTAAAAGCTCAGAAAATTAGATTCTGCTGACGGAGCTTATTTTGTGATTAGCTTATTTATGCTTTTGCTTGGGGTATGATAAGTGCTTTTGGTAACTGAATTTCATCAGGTCGTTTTTGTTTCTGCTAGAAAACTGGGTTACGTTTCAGAAACCCCCGTTCCTTCTCCTTTCCAGGATGAAGCCATCACCTTCAAGTTAATGAATGAATGAAGTCGAATTGTCTAACAGAAGACTTTACAAACTGCTTTACTAGTACCTAGTGTCAAGCATTTTGGTTTTTTTTTAAACCATCTTAAGTAGGCTGATATTCTGCCTTTATTTTTTTCTTAGTGTCAAAATTTAGTGTATTTAAATCTGAGAAATTCTTACCATGAAACTTGAGAGAATGAAAAGACAGCATTAAAGTAAAGGGGGGAAGTTAGAAATGAGGATAAATTAGAATATTAAGAATAGAAATACTGGATGGAATAATTGGAAGATAAGGGAAAGCTTTTTTAAAGGTGCTGGAGGCATCTCTGCACTATCTCTTTTTAATTATAGGCTTGTGTAGAAGTCACCATGCAGCTCAGGGATGCCACATGACTGTGTCTCTGGCAGAGATGTGCTTTATTCACTTGGCAGCAACAGATAGTTTTGGAGAAGAGATGGTAGCTGAGAGAGGGATCACAGTTCCTTTACTCTTTGGTGAATCCACAGGTGCTGTTTTCACCTATCTTCTCTTTCCATCATTAGCAGATTTTTCCATTGTGCTCCACGGTTATATCGGATCTTGAATCAAGGCGCAGAGTAGGAGCCTTCACTCCACCTTGTCGCAATGAATACCACTAAAAATCCGTAGTTCTTCCCTATCCTGAGAAAAGTTTGTGTTTCTTTAATTTTTGTCTCGGCTAAGTGTTTAGCCTCTCCATAACCTGCAAGGCATCAGTGGGGGAAGCCGAGGAAGAGGCGTGGGCATTAGTATTTCTTATTTTTTGTCCTCTTTTTTTTTTTTTCCCCTTCTGTCGATCCTTCTCCAGGTGAGCATTGCTACCGAATCAGAACATGCAGAGAAGTATTTTGAATTGAAAAGAATGAGTGAAAAAAAGACAGCAAATAAAGGAAAAATAAAAAATTGTAGGTTCAATCCACTCGTATAACAAAATGAAAAGTACCCAGGGAAAGAAGACAATAAGAAGGAATGTTTTATTTCTTAAATGCTACAAAGGGCTTAAATCACGTATGTCCTAAAGACAGAGTCATAACCTTGGCAACTTTTCTTGCCCTTTTCTAGGTCACTTATAGTGATTTCAGATGCTTATTAGAAACATTTTTCCTACCAGAATTTATGCATGGTGAGGCATGAACATACACAAAGGCGTGTGGATACATTCACTGCCTCCCACAGGGTATGCAGTACTAAACCCTGCGAGTTTGGGGGTCTTTTTCTGGGCTAGAGGGAGGAGGTGGGGAGATAACACAGTGGTTAATGGCCGTGCAGTAAGGCAGGAGAAACAACTTAAAAATATTCCCATGAAACCAGTATGTAGGAAGAATGGCGCAATTAAGAGGAATCATTAGCTATCCTGGTCTTAACAGTTTATTATTTTAACGAGTATTTAATCTAACGTTGCCTGATGGGCTAGAAAGGGGGGGAAGTCAGGCCTCTCTTCTCTCCTGCGTCGAGGTTTTTCCCTTCAGCGAACACTTACTCAGGGCAAGCTGTTGAACTTGAGCCGCTTGGAAGCCTTCCAGCACAGCAAAGATTTTGTTGGGGAACAAAAAAAAAAAAAAAAGAGAGAGAGGCATTTGNAAAAAAAAAAAAAAAAGAAAGAGAGAGGCATTTAGTTGAATCCCAAAAAGCAGCTTGTCAGCATCTCGGCTCATCGAGATCTGCAGGACGGGCTTCCAAGGAGGCCTGGGAGAGGGAAAGGGCCCCGCCGGCTCCTGTCCTGCAGGCTGGGCAGCAGCGAGAGCTGCCGCGGCCGTGTCGCCGCCAGCGGGGCCTGCCGCAGAGCTGCAGCTGGCTCTGCCCGGGGAAGGGGCGTTCTTGCCCTCTGTCAGCAGCTGATTCAACCTTTTTTCTTCCCCTCCCACCTTTTTTCTTTTCTTTTTTTTTTCCTTTGATATCCCAACTTGCAGCTAGTTCTGTCCACCAGGGTTGTAACGCACAAGTTCAGGGCCCAGCCCCACACCTTGGGTGGCCACGAACGTTGTGTCCGCGGAGAGACGAGGAGGGAGCAGAAACCGCCAGTTCTGCCAGGCTGCGCTCTGCTGTGTGTAGTCGTTCACCATGTATGTTTTTACCAGCTGAGGACTTGCCGTGGGCACCAACCTCGTTTATCGAGGGCTACGTGTTGAGTGAGGCAGCAGCCCCAAGGAGAGCGGTGGCTGCTCCTTACCCAGCCCTTGGCTTCCTTTTCCAGCATCATCCAAGTTCCTTTTTTTTGTTGCCGTTTTCACAGAGGAGTCTGGGAGAACTAGGTCAGCTTATCCAAGTAGAAATTATGGTTTTATTGAGTTAACTCTGTGATGACCTGCTGCCTGTTTGCCTTATCAAAACCAACTCCCTTGTGTGCAGTAAGTCCCGCGCTGGAAGTTGCAGAGACCTCAGTAATCGCTTTGATTTCAAATCAGCAATAAAAAGGCTTTTTTTTTTTAGTGTCTCGCTGTTTCCTGGAAACAAGTGTCTGTCTGCTTTGCTCCTCATAGGAGCAGTAGATCAGACTGGTCCTCTGTGCTGTGAAAGCGTTTAACATATAAAGGTTACGTGCTGGCCTTGCTGGGGATATTTTAAAAAATCTTAGGGAAAAATCAGCATTTGATGCTGCTTGACCCTGTCTGGCAGAATTAAGTACTTTAAGCGATTTCTATAGCTTTTGGAATGCTACCCTTTTTTCTTTTCCTTTTAATAATCTGGTCCCCTTACCCCTGTTATTTCAGAACTAAGTCCCAGATAAGAAAGTGGCTTTTCCAAATGATAGAGTAGTTGAAACATATTTTAAAGAGCTTCTTTGGCATGGTACATGAAAGATGAAATATATCAAAACAGACAGTCTGATAATTAGGTGCAGGCTCGGGGAGTGGGTCGTGTCCCAGCATGACTCAGGAGAAGGCTGAGGCTTCTGCAGGTGTGGAGGGAGCTGAGCCCCAGAACACCACGATGCCTCTGCCCCTGCCTGAAACAGGAGTGCAGCTGTGCAAAGAGTTTACATTAATACATAAAAGAGCTATTTCTGCTTGTAAATTATGGATGCAGCAGTAATTATTACACAAAGCAGAAGCAACTGCCTCTGTCGTCCTCTACATAGCTTTTTTTTTTCCTTTCAAAAGTCATGCTGAAGCTTGCTGTCATTCCAGGCTCACAGATCCTGGTTGCAGGCTTGGGCTCGGGCTGCTCCCAGTTAAGCCCCGTTGGGGCTCAGCATTAGATTGTGCCATGCATGGCCAGCAAGGCCTGTCCCACGCAAAGAAAACGCTTCCCAAAGTCAGAAAAAACATAGAAGCAAACAAAAAAAACCCCATATATATATATGTGTGTGTGTAGATAGTTAAATGTCTCAGCCTGCCTGTGTGGTGTTCCAGGCAGGGCGGTGAGATGCCGAACTGGAAGCGAGTGAACTTGTTTACCTGGATCAGCTGCCAACTCGAGCGCTGCTTTTACTTTTACGGGAATGCGGTGACGTAACGGCTGGGCACGGCTCGCGGGGCCTGTTATTCCCATTGACAGGGCAGCGGGCGGCCGGGTTTGGCCTAGCCTGCCTCAGGCTGGAAATAAGGAGTTGTTCCCAACCTCACGCCTTTCCTTCGCTGCTCTTTAAGTTACCATTGGTCCAAAAGAGGACAGTGTAATCTGAAGAAAATTCACATCCCCCAAAAGATGTTTACAGGTTGTTTATTCCGAGTGCTCCCACTTTTGGAAAGGGAGAGGAAGTAAATGAAATGCTAAAATGCAGTCTGATGCGACTGCGTTGTTTGAGTGTGTTATCTTTTACTGCTCGATGAAGCCATTCTTTTAGTATTATAGCAAACCCTTGTCAATTAAAGCATTATTAATTAATCAAAAATTGGGACACAGTTCCAGATGCAGCCGGGAACAAAGATGCCCACATGCACATGCATGTATGGCTGTGCATATGTGTAAAACGTAATTTTTTGGCTGGCCTTTCGATACTTTTCGGTCCGCCTGGGTAAGCAACACGGCCCTTCCGTGGCTCCTGGGCCGGCAGGAGCAGGTCACCCGGCAGCCGGCCTTATTCCCACCGGGAGGAGAGCCCCGTCCCACCGCCCAGGGGGGCCCTTTCTGGGCGCTGCCTCCCGCAGCTGCAGAGCCCCGCGGGGTCCTCCCCATGGAGCCGCCTCCTGACTCTCCCCGGCCAGTCCCGGCACGCCGGGAGCTGGAAATAACCTCGTAATCTTATTATTATCCTTTTTCTTTTTTTTTGTAAGTAACAACAAGCTTTTGTCCTTAGGAAGGCATTTCTGTAAGTTCACAACGGCGTGTTTTCCAAGCTAACTTCATAAGGAATAGGTAAATAATAGCTGAGCGCTTTCTTGGCATTTTGTCATTGCTGCCTTGGGGGGAGGCCAGGGCTGCGAGCTACCTCTGTTGGGATACAGGGAGCGAAGCCAGAGCAGAGCTCCCGCTTCCCACACTCCAGAAGGGCCCTTCCATCCCACAGCCATGCCCGGCGCCGGGCGGGAGCGGAGGGCAGCATCCAAATTCCCTCCACAGCCATGCGCTTCCCTGGCCACCAGCCGTGCAGGGTAACGTCCAGCAAATTGCACTGATGGCACTGGATAACCCCACGTGCTCCCAGCCGTGAGACGTCGCGCTCCCATGGCTGTCTCGTAAAAGAAATTAATGTAATATCTGTAGATGAGGGCTCTGATCTGCCTTCTGGTGACCCTGGAGGGAAAGGTCAGCTTCGGGAGATTTTAACCTGCGATGGGTTATCCATAAGGAGCGAGTGTGGCGGGCTTCAAGGCTGTGGCTCGAAAGGGCAGTTGTTTGGAGAAGGTGGCTCGAAAGGGCACTTGAACGGCTGAAATCAGATGAGGCAGATTTAATGGCCTCATCTAATGACGGAAAGTTCAGAGTTTGAAATTTAGGGATTTTTCTTTATCCAGTCCGTGAAAAACAAGCACACTATTTTTCTATATTATAGCTTAATAGAAATTTAATGTCAGGCAGGCTGATTATTTAGAAGTGTTTTTCAACTGCTGTGGATGCAGTTAATGGCTTTGGCTGTAAGGACAAGAGAAAATAATCATTTGTTGTGTTTCTGTTGTCGTATGTGTTTAGATAACGTGCTTAGACACTGCAATTCCATAAAGCTGTCTTGTTCCCCAGACCATTTTAATTTAAGCAGTTGCACAGAATTATATTTAGACTGCAGAAGGAGTGACTAGTAAATCCATTGGGATTTTGGCAGCCGAAAAGTGCACAGTAAACACTGAAGTATTTAATTTCCTTGATAATTTTAGTTTCATGGAGGGTCTAGTTTGGCACTTAGCAATAGGTTAACCTCGTAACCCTGATACGTCTTAAAAACCTCCCAGGACAGAGTGATTCCCCAAACTTCCTCAGATTGATCCACTGGCAAAGGGAAGAGGACAACTGGAAATATCCACAAGGTGATGCTCTCACTCTGCAAAACCTGTTGCACATGACATGGCACATCTTAGTCAAAAACTTGGCTTTTTTTTACATTTAGAATAAGGAGATAACTAATTTCATCCAGAATACTGTTAGAAGGATGGCAGGAGAGGCACGAGGATGGAGCTGTGCAGATTTATTCGAAGTTGATGCTAGATGCATGAGGGTATCCTGGAAGCTGCCTGTGAAGAAGCTCCATCTTGCAGATGGGAATTTCTGGCAATGCTAAGTAATTTGAGGTGACATTTATTCAGTGATATGTTTCCATTTGTATTTCCCATAAGTTTTGTCTTAGTTGATGAGTGTGGCTAGGTTTTATTTCCATCGCAGTTTTGCTGTTGGGCTTTCGTGGGAGATGCTGGTGATTTATTCTGCCTGAAGCTGTTAATACTAACCTTCAATAGCTCTTTAAGTGTCAGCTTCTAAGAGGATGTGGATTATCCCATTCCATGCTGGCAATTAGTTGATGATATTAAAGCACTTTTAAAATTGAAATCTCAGGGTAAGTACTATTTAAGCAGTTTATCATTGCGTATATAATCACATCTCTTTTTCTACTTTAATTGCAATATTGCCTATTCTATAGAGTGGGGCAATTGATTTTCTTTCACTCATTTGGTGTCTCTTTGTTTTTTCAACTTCTTAATTTATCTTAATATAGGAGCTAGTGATGATGTGGCAATTCGTTTCGTTTCTGGAGTCTGCCTTGCTAATCTTGGCTAGTCCAGTTCAGTTAGTCCTGTTTTTCTTTAAGGGACTTCAAAATCCTCCCTTTTTTTTTCCCTCATTTCATTTTTTAATATTCCAGGGATATGACAATAGCTGGTGCCAAATTTCATGTCAAAAATATAATTTTCAGACTGATGGAATCCTTGAAACCACTGATCAAGTTTCAAGGCAGTTAAATAAAACTGTAGAGCATCCATTTGTATCGTTCATTCATATAATGAAACCTGTTCTTTTAACTCACTCCTTGATATATTAACCCTGCAGATATCCTCATACATAAATGGGAGATATGTTGCTTTGGTTGGTTATAATAGGATATACCCATATAAATCCCCTGCGCATGAATAGAGCCCCTTAGGCTATAGGTATCAAAGGTCTCCCCTGTACTTACAATAGCCTAATAAGGTTATTTTGGAGTCATAGGTAATTACTCACAGACTCTCTGTAGCTAGTGATTCATTGTTCACTACTGACAAAATGTTAAATGAATTATATTTTAAACAAGCAAATCCTTGGTCTTCTATTCTATGCAAAAAAATTGACAACTTAAGAGAGACAGAATTCCTCTGTTCTCTATGTAAAAATGCATTGTTTCCTAGCTAAAAATCATCCTGTTATTTTGAACAATTTAAATATACCTTCATGTTTCTTACTGTTTTGATTACATGAATGTATGTTTCTGAATTTCACGTTCTGATGAAAAGATTATTGTTGTAATTAATTTGATATTTGGAAAAGAATATAGATACAAGATTTTTGTGCAATGAATAAAACGGTTGGAGTTAACTATCCTTGGGGATAGAATCAATCACTGTTGTAGAAGAGGGTGACATTTAAAAAAGAAACTCAGAAGAAAATGTCATGCTTAAAAAATTAGATTTAAACGCACTAGCTCCTGATTGATTTTTATTGCACTCAGATGGATACACTGATTGATTATCAGTCTTAGAAATGTTTAGTACCTTTCTCACTTCTCTAATAATCAGAATAATCTAATTTTCAATGTCATTTAAGTTACCATATTCAAGGTTATAATAGATCATGTTTCTAATAAAACATAGCAATTATGTAATGAATAATACAAAGCTGCAAGGGAGAGTTCAGATTCACCATCTTCAAAAAAATAAAGGAAAAATGCCACCAGTGCCTGGGAGAACCAGCAGATACAAAAGCAACCGGGCGGGTGATGGCTTTTCAATCTCTGGTGTTTTCCCCTGTGGTTACACTGAAGGGTGCAAAGGCAGAGGGTCCTGGAGGGCTGGTCGGGGCACATTTGCCTGAGCTGAGCATCATTTCTCAACAGGAATCCAGGGGCAGGTTTGAATTCTTTAATACAGATGCTAGCTCTGTGCCTGGGGGAAAATGATCCTTGCCAGGATCTTATGAAATGTCTTTCATGATAATTTCTCTGTGCTCCCTGTTAATTTTGGTATGTGTCTGCGGGGAGATACTATCGCGCTTAACTCTGGATATTTTCTCATGATAAATGCACCACACAGCTGACTTGGTTGGTTTCTCTGAATCAGCTACAAAATACAGGATTTTTGGTATATTCTATTTTGGTCCTTGAAGCCCCGTGCGTGACAGTTTGCTTGCTCTTGGCTTTGTCCATTAGAAACACGGTTGTGTGTTTGAAACATGCATTGCCTCCTATCATTCTCCATATGTTAAAGCTCAGTTCTGGCATGGGAATTTGTTTTAAGATAGTTTCCTGGTCTTTTTAAAGAGTGAGCAGGTTTTGCCTAAAAGAAAACATTATTTCATCTGGAAATCATGACATAGGAAAACTAATTTATTTATAATTACCCGGTGTTCTGCATGTTTTAAAGCTATGTTTGGCTTGTAATTGCCTTGCTATTAAACATGAGCAGGATTCTTACCAGGCTAAATCGGTGGCCTGTCAGTTAGTCGTGTGATTGTATTCTTTTCCAGAATTTTGCTCTTTAAAAATAATAATAATTTGTTTTAAATTTCTGTGACAACAGGAGACAACGTTTTATTGCCTGCAAAATAAAAAAGGGAAAAGCAAATGGCATGTGTTAGAGAAGGCCTTTGATTTTGTGCCTACTTCATCAGCTCCGAACATGGCAGCTTTTGGTGAGGTGCCCCCTTTGTCCATGGGGTTTGGAGAGTTTTTGCTTCTCTTCTCTGGAGTGGGATGCACTGTGATGCTTGACTAAACCGGTCCACGTCTATTAAGTTCTGCAGGACTAAAAGTTCTCTGAAGTTGCCGCTCGAGTGTCGCCGTGTGAGGGAGCTGCGCACACGGTGGTTTTGCAGCACAACGTGCGTCCTGGCACTCCTGGACGCTTTGGCGCGATGTCCCTGTGCACGGCTGCACGTGGCTCCGTCTACCTGCCCTTTCCAGTAGCACGGGCCTCTCCGGAGGCAGAAATGGGTGGGTTGCCGCGGGAGCAGGTCGGGGGCATGTTGAAAATCTACCTTGTGCTAAGCTCTGTGCATGGTTGTCTCACTTCCTGGGACTTTGGGGGTTTGTTAGCTTAACAAATCGCCTCAAACGAGGGGCAAGAGGACTGGTTTTGCAGGAATGTGAACCAACTGGAAGCACTAGCAGTTGTCTCTACAGGAACAAAACCAGTACCCAGAGCTACTCAGAGTTCATGGGGATCTCCGAGAGGCAAAGCTGCAGCGAGCGCGTTTCCAGCCATGAATTACAGCTGATTAATCATTATAAAATATGAAAGGTGCTGTCAAACTGTCTTCTGGGCATCTGGGGAAGCAAAGGTTATGCAAGTAATTGGCAAAATTGCATTCAGGACTGCAGGTTCTTTCCATTGCACGCATTTGTGCCTGCCTTGACCCAAATGGGAGCAGGAAAACCTGGTGTCTACTGACTTTCCTTGATGAGCTAGAAAGTGGCCAGGTCTTTTGTGTTGGGCTCCAGGTTCTTCTTAGGCCAAGTGGAGACTGACCTCGGCGGATGGGAGGGATACGTGTGGGACTGGACACGTCCCAGCACCGTGAGGAGCTTGGGAGGATCCCGGGGTGGCGATGACGCGCAGCTCCGTCTCCATGGAGGGGCGGACGGACGTCGGAAGGCAGCGGCTGGGGACGCTCAGGCAGCAGAAAGCGCCGTGGTGCTGCGGCTGCCCGGCTGTTTCAGGGTGTGCGGGTGCAAGCACCGGCCTGCGCGCCGCGTGTTGGCGGAGAAATGACTCACAGCAGACGTGCTCGGGCTCGGCCTTCAACGTAGCCAAGCGAGCAGAGCAGAGCGTCGCTTCCTCCCTACCTGCCCTTCTGTCATTCTCTCCCTCCGCCCTTTTCGTTTCTTTCTTATTTAAATTTTTTCTTTTGTTGTTTGCTTCCAGTAATTCTCACAGGCCAAGCGAGCGGCCATGCTGTCCCCTGTTGGGAGCTCGTAAATAATGCATCCAAGGAGTCAAAATTCCGAGCACGAGTAATGAAATTCATACCCTGAGTTTTCTGCAGCCACATTAACTGTGACACAGATTCATCACTTGCGTATCATCATTAAAAGGCAGTGGAATTACATCAGGGATTGATGTGATCATATGCATGTGAAGACCAAGATAGAAAAAAGTGTAATTTATGTAATATAAGCATAAGCTGCCATCCAAACCACAGCCACATGTGGTGTGACAGTTCCTTTTCCTAGGGCAATGATAGCTTTTGAATTTACTGTGTAAAAGTGTTTCTGTGTTTTCATTTAGCGCTTAAACATAGCCGTGCCTTAATCTTATTCTTTTTTCTTTTTCAGTTGAATTATAGATGGAGTTATAGACCTCTGGGTAGCTCTGTGCACTGGTTTTGTACTGGAGTTGAATTTGCATAAGTTTTACATTATTGAAATTCTTCATATTTTTGGAGCCTCGGTGTTGTCTGTCAGCCCTTTATTGCAGAGCTCCCCATGGAATGTAGAAAAATGTAGAAAAACTGCTGTGACTGCAACCTTAGTGAAGACAAATGTAGGGGATGCAGGAGGTGTAAATGAAGCAAGATAGATAAATGTTATGTGGGTCTTTTATAATTGTTATTAATAATTGTATTAAGATCTTAATAAAACTGTCCTTAATTTTCAGGACGTGTTAGTTTTCCACTCTTCCTAGCCTTTAGTGGTTTGCGGCTGTAAAGAAAGAGGACAGAGCTGAGACGGGTTGACGGGGTGGCTTGACCAGCAGTTCCCTTCTAGGGGACTTTGGAAGGGAAATGACTTCAGGTGAGGCTGAAGACGGAGCTCAGCGGGGTGGTGAGGGAGCAGCCGAGCAGCTCCCGTGTGAATTATCTCCTCCTATCAGGGAGTTCTTGGCAGCTGCTCCTCCAACTGGCCTCCGTACCGTGTGTTTGCACCGCCAGGAGTTCAAAACTATTGAGATAAGTAGCTGCCGAGGCTGCCTGTTTAGCAAATTTGTCAATCAGCTCATAGAACTATAAGTAAATGGGGCTTTATTGCCAAGGTTTATTGCTCTCTGCGGTTGGGTAGGAGTTTACATGATTTTCTAAGGAGCTCTTTTATCTCCCAAGTGCGGCGGTGATGAGAATTCGCTTCTGGAGCGCAGTGGCGGTTTGGAGCTCTCATGTCAATGTTGGTCCTGGGTGTTTTTTTCAAGGCTTAAGAATGTTTCTAAGCCCTGAGATTCAGTGAACAAATCAGGACATTTTGGATTTAGGGAAATACTTGTAATATTTGGGGGTTTCCAGCCCCCAAAACATGCCTTAACAGGTAGCATTGAACCGACACATGAAGGTGCTTCTTGTTCTTTTCTGTCTGCTTGTTTTTGGCTTCTTTTGAGCTTCTCCCACTCTAAACATTGGAACTGATGTCAATGCAGCTTGCACTTCAATCCAGCAAGATGCTCAGCATCCTAGCAGTGATCCAGCAAAGCACATAACTGACTTTTCAGTGTGTGATTGCTCACAAGTAAAATCAACCTGGCGTTTACCTCTGTTGCGAGGTCAAACCCTTAGCAAGAAGAGCAGAGCCGTTTCGGTTGTGTTGGGTGTGTGCTTGGTGACTCACCAAGGGGTGATGCTGTTGACTGCAGCCGGTGCCTGTTTTCTGTCACATGCCTTATGTTCGTCGTGTGTGTCCCCATAGCTGCTGCTTTCCCACCCCACCATGTTCTCATACTGTTCTTAGTTTTCTCTCAGTGAAAATACCTAGAGGAAAACGAATCCAACTGTGTGTTGTTCATTGCTTAACAGAGGCTATAAGAATACCCAGAAACTCACCTGCCCTTAAAGGTGCAGTATTTGTCCACCCTTTGTGACCATCCATGGTTTGCAGGAACAGACCAAGCCACCTGCAGAAGACACAGTATCGTGGGGATGGGCCCAGGGAACCTGAGATTTTGAACATAGGTGAATGTCAGTATTATTTTCTACTTGTCCTACAGTGTTTAGTCTTTGGGGAGAGGGATTGGGTTTGTTTGGCTTCGTTTCAAAGCCCGGGTCCCTTACGTGTCTGGTTACACTTAAAACGTTAGTGTCAGGTAACAACAGGCCTCTGGATAAAACTGGCTATATTGGCAGTGCCGTGGACATAGGCTTATCTCTTAGGCACGTTTTGTAAAATCAGGCCATTTTCATTAAAAGAACAAAGAGTAGCATGGCGATGGAGCAGCTGTCATATTTTATTACAAAACACAAATATGTGGGAAATCAATGGCAGAAGGAGTGCTGTAGAGTGCATATTTCCAGTAATCCCCACAACCAGGGGGGAAGGTAGAAGCCTGGCCTAAGTGCAGGAGCAGATGGCAAGGAACTTTAGAAAGGTTCGCTGTGATTTTTACCCTTTCAAGCGTTTGTGCTTCTCCTTTGATCCTTAGATCTTGAATTTAATGTGTTTCATCTTCTTTTACTTACAGTTTTCAACTTTAACTTTCCCTTTAGATTATTTTTGTTTGGTGGAGTTCGTGTTAGTGTGGGTTTTGTTA
Source organism: Crypturellus undulatus (assembly GCA_013389825.1). Lineage (NCBI taxonomy): Eukaryota > Metazoa > Chordata > Aves > Tinamiformes > Tinamidae > Crypturellus > Crypturellus undulatus. The sequence goes on along the minus strand of VWPW01017284.1, from coordinate 133,766 downwards.
TCGTTCCATATTGTGAAAACTAGCAAGAAAGACAGTTACTGCTTTTCTTTAGTGCTGTTTGCATCCAATAAAATACCAGCTGCATCTCTGCCACACACAGTTGTAATGAAACACTGAAAAAAATCCATCTCTCAAAGGTGTTGAGAGACTTGGAATGCATGTGAAGTTGTATCAGACTTTCTTGGAAGGGAGATAACTGGGATTATGATAGTACATCTCAAATAAACACCTATGGGAGTTTGTTTTCATCACTATTCCATTAAATCTAGTTTTTACTGCTAAGTATTTAAGCTTACAAATATGTTCGCTTTGAATCTAACCTTTTTATCTCCACTTAACTTTGACTTAAATTAAAAAAATATTTTGCAGTGCTTTGAAGCAGAGCGCAGCAAGAACAAGAGGGAGTGGTCTCAATAACTGCACGTTATTTGTGTCTTTTCTTTTTATTCTATAGCTGTCAGAAATGATAGGAACAAAAAGAAGAAGGAACCTTCAAAGCAGGAGTCCACAGAAAACTATGAAATGACAGCAGAGTTGGATGATCTCACTGAGAAGATCCGCAAAGCTCACCAGGAAACCTTCCCTTCGCTCTGCCAGCTGGGAAAATACACTACAGTAAGCATGATTTGTAAAGCTTACATTCTGCATGTGCGTGAATGACACGAGTTTGTTGATTGGAGACTTTGTATGTTTAAGTAAGACACAGAAGCAGATACACTCCTTGAATTTTCTTAGCTGGGAAAAATGCATATATGCACTTGAGTTCTGCTAGTGAATCACTGGATGGCCATTTAGCAGGTGTAGAGTGTTCTGGTAACTGTTTTCAAACTACCAAGGTCACAGAAAATATGAAATGTCTAAATAAACCAGGTTCTAAAATGCAAATTTGCGGTTTATTCCCCTTCAGTCTACCAAAATATCACAAAGTGGCATGTATTTCAGTGGCTTTTTAGAAATGAAAAATCATCCCCCAGTCAGGAAATCAAGTATAGTAGGAATTTCTTCAGAGGATGACTTGGGGAAATAATTTTTTTTTTATACGTATATATTTCTAAATGCTGGGGGAAAAGTCTGCAGTATTTATAGATTTCAGAGAGGAAACATAATGTCAAGTTTGCAAATACAGTTACTAAAGAGATGCTAAAAAATGTACTTTAGGCAATATTTAGAGACATAGCACAGAGGGATTGCTTGTGTTTGGTGTGGCCTGCACAGTCAGTTGCATAGTTTAGCGGAGTGAGCAAGTCCTGAAGTAGTGCAGTGTGTTCTCACTTAGTGGATGCAAGGTGGAGTGGCTTGGCTGGACTGAGGAGCCATCGGCCTCTGACATCCTCCTTGCTGAACATCAGGGAATAAGATAGAGAATCTAGGGAAAATGCACACTATTTGGATTGCTCTCCATTTCAAGTAAACTGTGACACTGAAATAAATGTTGGATTTCTCAAACAGCATAGACAAGCCCGTGCAAGTTGTCATGAGTATTCAATTCAGTCTTTTAGTGAACAGGGTACTGTCTTAGAGCGTGCTCATTGCTTTGCAAAGTGTGAGGTACAAAGTCTCAGGTTGGGATGTAAAGGTTTGGGATTGAAGTGCGAGGAAAACAGGCCCACGTGTTGTGGAGACATGAAATGCAGAAGGTTGTGGCTCTAGAGAAGAACATTATTTCTATGTCCCTGAAAGCTTTACCAGCTTGCTAGCACTGGGGAAGACCCCTTGCACCTGTGGGCTACTAGGGTGCTCTGTCTGCTCTTGCTTGGGGTGGACTTAGTCAAAACAGTCAGCATAGGCATGATGGTAAATATTGCTGAAGAAGGCAAACCCAGCCATAACCAAAAGATTCCACTTCAAGGGTGGAGACTGGGATTTGTGGTGTCTCTTTTCAAGGGAATTCCCGAGTTAATACTCTCCACACCTTTCCTCGTAGTATGTGCTGTGTGTGTCCTCATTCTCCTCAAACCCCGGGAGGAACCCGTCGGTATCCTCTGGGCACAAACGTGTCGTGACAACGTTCTGTGCTGTCTCTGAGCTAGAAACGTGCCCCGGAAGCCGATCTGTTGGTGCTTTGTACTGGTAGATATCAAAGATCCTGAATGACTGAAAGGTAAACCTGGGCACCGTACTCTTGCATTATATATTGGATGCTTAAGCATCATTAATATTTTAGCTCCTGAAATGATACAAATGGATGAAATTGGAGCGGGTCTGGTTGCATATCACACCACTGATGCCTTCATCCTGGGTTCCTGCTGAGCCTGATGGTGAGGTTATGTCCGTGTAGGAATTGCAGAGCCCTTACTGAGAGTTGGATTTTAATAATGGTTGAATCTGAGTTGACTGTGGACAACCGTGACCTGACCACAGTGTCCCTGAGGCCGAGTATAGGTAATCCTGATCTCAGGCCACACTGGACAACCTGGGGATACCAGACTTGATTTTGTTGCTGTTTTTTTGGCTGTCAATATCAGGTTAGCTGCATCTGGCTGAAGGCTGCTGCTTTGTCGTGCTTTGGTCAAATATACATTGCAATAACAAAGTTAAACTGAGGGAGTTATTTCTGGCTTACCTCGAATCTTGGAGGGCCATATGGCTTCTGTCAACAGCTGTGTCAAAACTAATAGCAGCGGTGCTAAATGTTAGCTGCCATCTCCCTTTACTCTCATGTTCTCTGTGTGAAATGCTAACTATTTAAAACCCTCATCTAGCTAAGGTTTGGTGGCCATTGTGGCATTTTGGGTAGAAATTTTTATTAATGCTATTTTTTCCTAGCTTTTAAGGTGGTAGAGTACAGGAATCCCTCAGCTGTTTGCACCTGCTTTAAAAACAAAACAAAAACAAAACCAGAAAACTTGGGGTTTAGTGTATTTCTGAATAGCAGTGTGGTTGGAATAAAATAGCTTAGGTTGGAATAAAATAAAACAGCGTGGTTGGGATAACGGTATCAGGTTCTTACATCTTCTGTCCCCAAAGGAGTAGGGGAGAGGGTTTTTGGTGAAAGTGCGGGTTCCATCAGCTTCTCAGAGAGTCAAAATCAGGTTCGAGCGATACCCTTTTCTTCTGAGGCACTTGAAATAGGGATCAGATATCAAAAAGCAGAACCTCACCACTCTCTTTCTCTCTCTCAATATTGGAACCAAAGAGAAGCCTAGGACACTTTCTGTGAGAGTAATAAGACAGCACAGGTAGAAGATGCTTTTCTGCCTTCTTTTGTAGGCCAATATCCATGAAAAATGGCTCCTTCATTCTGTGAAGCATATGGGCTGTTTTTACCACCTTCCTATGGTTGTTTTTGTTTTAATTCCTCAAGTGAGAAATGAGCATATTGAGTCAAGGTGGATTCACTGAAGCCTCATGAGTTCTTCTCTGCGGTCCCAACAGAAGCTGAGGCAGGAGGGATCTGTGCTCCCTCCATTAGCCCTGCTCCTGCATGGCTCTGCTCCAGTGGTCTTTGAGACTGATCAAAAAATATGTTTTTGTTTGTTGCTAAAAAGAGCGAAGGATTTTAAGTGTTAGAGAGGGGAGTAAAAGAACCGAGATACAGTCATTAAAAACCAAAATCTGCTCAGACATTCGGACTGTGTAGCTGCCTCCTCTTGCTCTTAACCGCAGCGGTCTGCATTTCCTGTAGGAAAAGGTTATGTGGCATCTTTCCCCCCATTGTGTATTTTTATTTGTTCCAAACTGGGTTTGGAAAAGCACTTTCAATCGTGCACTTTATATCTGTCTGCTCTTTAAAAAGAAGTGTCCTTCTCTGTAGTAGTTACTGTACTTTGCATAGTTAATAAAAGTCTACTTAAAATGGAATAGTGTTCGTATTAAATTCCCTGGATCATTTGGCTTAACAGTTGCATTTGGTGGGCAGTGGCAAGTTTAGTTCCATCGATGATGAGAATCAGCAAGCTGTTTAAACATAATGGATTTCAAAAGTCCATCATAAATAGCTCTGTTTTATTACTGTCATCCAGGTAAGAGAAAGTGCCATAGTAATTTCTCCAGAGATGTCATACTTTATAGTATAATTGAGTGTAACTATACCGCTTGTCCCTTGAGACTGGTGTTATTTGTAAGTCTACAGCTGTGGTACATCCAGCCTCATGATAAAGGGAGGATAAAACAGCAAATAATTTTTCCTCTGCAGATTCTTGCCTCCGGTTCTCCCCAGCTGCCCTTGGCTAGTTGCAGGCCGACAGGTTTTGCATCACGGTGGCATTTTGCTCTTTGCAGGCGCTCAGCGTAGAAGTGGCCTGGCTATTTTTTCCTGTGCTGCTGCAGAGGAGATGCAGAATACCCTGATGCACTCGCACAACCCAGAGCATATTCCTGTTTTCGCTGAGGAGCCGTAGCAAGTGATCCTGAGGAGGGCAGAGTGGCCCCTGTGAGCCTTGTTCCATTTGTAAAGTGGGTTTTACAGACAGGAGGGATTCTGCCACTGTGTATGTTAGTGTGAGCACCTCGTCCTGTGTCGTTAATGCAGAGATGGAGCAGGCCGCAATGAAAAACAAAAATGATGGAAAAAATGGGATCAATTTATGTGGCAAAAATGGCTGTTTAATTGGATTTCATAGCAAGGTTGGGCTTTTCTGCTGATAAAGATGTCACTAGGGTGTATTACAGTATTGTTCCACCATATGTGCTCTGGTGCCAAAGCTTGAAAAACATGCAAGGCTGCTCCTGGAAAAGACACCCAAAACCAGCTTCAGTGAAATATTCAAGAGAAATCATAGCATCTGCATCTTTTTCGCAGCGTGGTTAGAGGAGATCCCCAGGCAAATTTAATCAGAGTTTCTCTTTCTAAAATGCATTTTATTAACCGCGCGTTTTAGTGTTCAACCTATACATTAGTAGAGTCAGCTTTGTTTTTGCATATTCAGAAATGCTGCTAAAAAGCTAGCTATTTTCCATGATGCTCATGGCTGCCTTCATTGCCAAATAAAATGCTAAAAGTCTTTCCATTTGTAGCATCTCAAAGATAATATGTAAATCACATTAGGTCCAATGCTGGGGAATATGGCAACCGGCATAATAAAACACCAGGTTACTTTGTATTTTATTAACTGCCCCTTCCCTTCAGTTTGCATAATAGTGAGTTCGATTTACATTTGTTAAGACGGCCGTGCATTACTCTTACTAGAAGACACGTCAAACTTCCCATTGCCAGTACTGTAGCATGATAAAGTAACCTCATATGATACTGATGAAGATTTCGTTCACACTTGCTGGTTTCATGCAACGTCTTTTTTTCCAGATGGATACCCTATTGTAAAATGATTTCCTGCTTTAGGCTCTGCTTTGTGTAGCTCTACGCTATGCCATCTTTCTATGAACTGGATAAACTGCCTATTAAATTTAATTACAGCCTGAATGACTGCACATCTTGATCTTATTTTTCCTCCAATGTACTGTATTTCACCAAGGTCCTTGAGGATGAAATAAAATAAATCTGAAGGATGCATACTCCAGTAGCCAAAAGAAATGTTTCAAAGGGCATTGCAATGACTGTTAACCCATTAGTGTTGGGCCATTTCAAAGGCAGTTCCTTGGGTTTAGGATTATGCAGACATTTTCTCCCATCTTTTCTTCTGCCATTTAAAACAAAATGAGAGAAGTTGATTTTAAGGAGTTCCCAGAATAGAATCTTGAATAGAAATTAAGTTAGTTTCTTATCTCTTAAAAAGAAGGTGTGCAGGTGTGCATCCTCAGACTGCTCACTNGTTAGTTTCTTATCTCTTAAAAAGAAGGCAGCTGTGGATCCTCAGACTGCTCGCCGTGGCTGCACTGATTTGTTGCAGTAATGTATAAATACTAAGGTAAATACTAATGTAAATCCTGGCTGGCTGCTGTGCTCTGGTGCGAGTTGGGGTGGGTGTCAGGCCAGCGGCTCCCTTGGAAGCAGCCACAGCTCCACATCGCGCCCCTCCGTGGGCTTGGCACTGGCCACCGGTTGCCCATAGCCACTCTGGCCTTATCCCAAGCCCTGTGTCCTCTCTCCTGCCACCTCCTTCTCAGGAACCACAGGATGCTGTTGGTCTCCGAGGTGACAAACTGCCTCGTATGGCTTCTTGCTCGTGGGGAATTCCCTTGCAAGGGGTTTTGCCTGCATTAGGGTCTCTTTGTACCAGTCCTTCAGGAAAACAGGTCCCTGGTGCTGGAGCTCACCCTGCACCAGGAGGAAGCGCCGGGGGCTGAGGCGAGAGGCGGTGGGATGGCACCACAGCAGGTCACCAGGCCACCGCTGCACTAGGCTTGGAGCCCCAGCTCAGGAGGAGGAGTACGTGAGGGAGGAAGGCAGTGCCACTGCACGGCTCCTTTGGAGATGTTCTCAAGGAGCTGTGTGTCCTCACCAGCAGTAGTGGTGGGGACAAAGCTATTAGAGATGTTTCCTCCAAGAAAGGGTGAGCCAAGTAAATTGAACGCTTCTTCTGGACATCATATCTATCGTGTCTATTAACTTGGTTTAAGGGTTCAGTAGCTATTCTAATGTACAAAAATGTGATTCACACTGCCAGTATAGGGGTATATCCTGGAAAACTGCTGGGTTTTGGAATAAGATACGTGAGTGTATATGGAAAACATCCCTGAAAGACATAGATACAGTGTCTTTGTAACACATCAAGCGATAGGGGACATGCTGGAGGTACCATCAAATGAGCATTCAGCATTCATCATTGTACACGGTGTTTTTCATGATGTTGTCTAGAGCAATTCTCTTCAATTCAAGAGAGACTGTAGCTTGAGAAAGCTGTAAAACCCTTGCAGAGCCACAGAGCAGATAAATTAAGTAGAACTAATTTGCTAAGACCTTAAGTATGTGAAGCTGCGTTCCAAATATTGTGCTGCTTTTTCCAGATGAGGACCCAATATTCATGTTCCACTGTTCATTTTATTTTCCGGGGTACAACTGTAAATTGTCTCTTTCACTGCACTTATTATATAATGGCGAGGAAGAATAATGATAGTGGCATTTGAAAATGCTTAAGTTCATTTGTATTCCTTGTGCAGATGGCCTCTGCAATCATAAGTAACAGAAATATCCAAGGAATTTTCAGGCGATTAATCCAAGTTTAAAAACAGCATCATCCTAACAGCAAACTGCAGAAAATGCCTGGAATGTTAATAGAAAGCGCTTCTAGAAGGAATACTGTGTTGTTGTTTCTTTGCCTTGAAAATCATTTATTCAGAGGAAGATTGTTGATTTATGGTTCCTTCGTTTTTGTGTTCTTTTTTTTTCCTAGAACTCTAGTGCAGACCATCGGGTTCGACTGGATCTTGGGCTTTGGGACAAATTCAGTGAACTTGCAACAAAGTGCATTATTAAAATAGTGGAATTTGCAAAGCGATTGCCAGGCTTTACAAGCCTGACCATTGCAGACCAGATAACTCTACTTAAAGCAGCCTGCCTGGATATACTGGTACGTACCTTCCATGTCGCTCATGTGTTGCTGATGAATTCTGGAGTGGACTGTAGCCCTTCTCTACGGATCTGTGTTATGTTGGATAACTGTATTTCTCCACATATGCAGTACCACTTCACGGTAGGTGGATTTCAGTGTGGTTGCAAGAAGGGCACATTTTGATATTCTGGTACTATGTTAAATGTTGTCACAGAATCCCAGAATATATGCTACTTTGGAAAATTTTCTGGTCATAAACACTGAAGAGACATCTGATTCCCTTTCCTTCCTCCTCTTCCTCCCCACTGCAAAATATAGTGCAGCCAGGGCTCTGTATAAAGGATGTCTGGACTGACGGTCCCCTGGGTAGTGTTTAGGAAGTGCTTAGTCACGAGGGGGTTCAAAGAATCAGATCCAGATCTTCTGAGTGAGTGGTTGAACCAGATGCACCTGGAGGTACCGGTGCCAGTGCCGAGCCTTTGGTACGTAGAATTGCCAGCGTGCAGAGGTGACAGGATATCTGTGGAAACGGACTCAAAAGGGCACATCATAGATGCTAGCAAAACGGCATTTAATGTTAACCGCGGCGGGGTGTGCTCTCCGGGGGCACGTACGCACACGGGTTTGAAGTCGCTCTCCAGGCCCCCTGTCAAGCGGGGCCGCGCACTGACCTTCAGAGGGGCCCGGGGAGCCCAGCGCTGCCTCAGAAATGCCTGTGAGCTCTTCGGGGTTTTAATGCCAAATGTGCTCTCTATTATGACCATTATACCGACTTCCAGGAAAATTGTTAGTACTTTACGCAAAATCTGCCCCGGGAAATGTTTCTGAGCACGAATGTTCTGGTCTTTATTGAACCAAATGATTTTTCTGTTTGCCAAGGAACTGTGGTAGGGTGGCTACTGTATATATATATTTATATTTTGGCATCAGAGAGTCTTTTAAACCGGAGAATTTGAAGTAAAGTAATTAATCTTGGAATTTCTGAAAATGCCCTGCTTCAAACAGGGCCGTATCAAGGAGGACATTAGCTGCTCTGACCTTTTCCTCGTGGCGTGTCAAAAGCTGTTTCCAAGAGCCTCATCCAGAGGACACTGCTGTAGGAGAAGAAGGGGGGAACGTTATTCCTTGGCCCGTCACGGGGAGCAGAGCTCACCCTGCAGCTCTCGAGCTCTCGTCCCCTTCCTGTGGGGGCTCCTTCGCTGTGGGGAGCGACAGCTCCTCTTGGGATGAGGAACAGGAGCCACCTCCATTTCGGGGCTCCCCGGCCGCGCTGCTGCTTGTTTGCACCGCCGCAACCAGCTGGATGCTCCCAGGGGTTCGAGGGCAGCGTTTCTGCTGCCTTTTTATCTGAAGCCTTCAGAGATAAAGGTGCTTCCCGGCCTTTGATCAGGGTGACTAAAGGAAAGCTTAGCTGCCAGATTCGAAAAAGTAACGAGGCAGGTGGTGAATGGTGAATTTATTTCAATTCCCTAAATATCTGATGGGTAGAAAGGGAAGAGCTGAGCAGTCCCGTGCGTGGTGCCAGGTTTGCCAGCACTCGAGGACTTCCCGGTGCTCCCGCAGCTGTCCCGGCTCCGCGTCCCCGGGGATGCTCCGCGCGGCTGCTTCTTGCAGCCTGAGATGCTGCAGAGCCCTCGCGCTCCAACCACGGAATCGTGCCAAGCACTCAGCAAACTCCTTTGGATGTGGGTCAAAGGCTTGTTTTACATACAAACAAACACAAGCTCTGGAAGGGAAATAGCATCAAGCCTCCTAAGATAGCCCAAGACGCCAGTTGGGGGTGGCGGAATTTGTATTTGCTCTGGAGCCAAAAGCTTTCGGGATAAATGTTACTAAAATTCAGTCAGTAACGCTCGTAAAAGTGATGGCTTCTGTCTGCTTGTCCGCAGACCCCGCAGGAGCAGAGCATGTGCAAAATCATCTCGTTTGAGCAAAATGAATGTGAGGAGCCCACAAAGTGTCAGTCCTTCTGAAGTGTCGTGGTTAAAAAATTAGGATGTTCTCGAGCGCTGATCCTTAAAAGCATCATTTTCACCTCTTGTTGTAAAGCGCCGCACGTCTGTGGGTGCAGGTTGACGTGTGCTGCGGGTGCTGCAGCGCTGGGGGGGTTTGTCCCCACGCCGCCGCGCTCCGCAGGTCACCTGCGCCCGTCCATCCTGCCGGGAAAGTCACCCCTGGCCACGGCAGCACCACGGCAGGAGCAGGATTTCTCTGAGAAAATCCAGGTTGCGTTAATAAATCTGTTTACCACAGGTAATTTTGTGATGGATGAAATGTATCTTTCTGGATGATTTTGTTTTGTGCAACACATAGGGTTTTTATTTTGCTGTTTGGAATTGGCTCATGGGAGCTCTAAATCCTTTAAGATATAAATAGTCTCTAAAACAAAGGGTCCTTTAATCATGGTAAGAACCTTATTTATGGCTACAAGTGGCATTTAAGAGCAGAGTGACAACTAAAATACTTGGCTTACTTCCAAAACCTAAACACTACTGAGGACATTAGGAGGATATCTTCTAGACTACGGTTCGGTTTGAAACGGAGAGAGAGATACAGTGATTTCTTATTTTAAAGTGCTGACATTTCCCATATGTTCTGCAGTGAATATGAGCTCAAGATCAACTTCACTTTGACTTTGGAAGTTTGCCCGAGAAACGTTTAGCAGCGAATCAGCAATATCCGTGGCGTTTTGCAGATCTTGATGAAGGGCACAAATTAAAAAAACATTTTAAATGATCTGTCTCATAATTTAATAACAGTGCGTTGTGGGATAATGTCAAAGGAATGCGGGAGAAACCTGAGCCCCGATTGCTGCAGTCAAGTGAAGTGCATTGCAGAAAACACATATTTGAGCTTCAGCTGTGCCAGCGTCCCATACAGCCACTGCAGGCTTGTCCTGTGAAAGGCCCGGGCAGAATTTAGGTAGGAATGCCTCAAGTACAAAAACTAAAAAATAAAAAAGCCCAGTTGCTGCTTGTACCTGAAACAACCTAAATTTCACAGGTTTTTACGCTTCAATCCCAGGTTTTGCAAGGCAGCCTGTTCCTGCGCACAGTCACGGCTGCCTCCCGCTCGTTGTGGGTAACTCTGCCGAGGTGCCTGGTTGCCACCAGGGGCAGGAGGTCTTGCACCTGCCCCCTGGCTGTAAATCCTGCCACGAGGTACCTCGAGTCAGGCATTGCAGCGCGTGTGTCTTTCATGTCTGTCTTTGTTCACGCTTGCCCCAAAAGTTGCACTTCTGTTGCTCCAAATCCGCTCTCTGTGGTTTGGCCTTAAGGAGGGAGCGCGCCTGCGGTCCTGGGCTTCGGCCCAGTTTGCCCTGTGTGCCGCCTTAGCAGCTTTTGAGTTCCCCACCAAACACAGTTTTCAAGCCATGTTTTCCTTGGAAACAACGAACCGTGCGTGTTTCCTTTTCTCTCTCCCCAATCTGTTCCTCCAAGGGGGCGCCAGGTTTGTTCAGAGTGGTTATCTGCAGGTCGGGCTGCAGTCTTTATCGTGCCTTGCAGTGCCTTGGGAGGCTCAGGGGAGACAACTGCCGCTAGTCCCGGGTGTAGAAAATGGCAAACATGCTCTCTGGTCTACTGACAAGGACCGCGTGTTGTAACACCAGGTCCTGCTAATAAACCTGAGATACAGGACAGCTATTACACAAACTCCGGATTCACCAGAAGCCTTTTAAGGATACTTGTGTTAGAGGGAATTCTTGTTCAGTGAAGACTTGGAGTGCCCTGCGCCCATATTTGTGCCTGTCCTCTTGGCCATTCATTAATAATTCATTCTTCTTCAGAGGGCGGGGGGAAAAAATGTAGAAAATGTCTGTCCAACCACGGGAAGCCTCAGTGCTTTAACACGTACCCGCAACGACGAGTGCGGCGATAGGAGAGCGTCCCGGTGGGTCCGCGCGGGCCGTGCCCGCCTCGTCGGCCTCCCTGTTTATTTGGAGCCGCGTTGCCAGGCGAAGATGAAAGTGGAGGAACCAGCCCCGCTTGGTCCGCTGCCAAGCGTGGGGCCTCCGGAGCGGGAGCGCCTGCAGATGCAGGAATAACTAGAGTTTTCCCCCTGCTTATTTATATTTGCGTAAATCTTTTGGTTGTTGTTGAACCTTTAGAAAGAGTAAGCTGGCCATATGGGAAATAAATCCAGTCAAGGCATGAGAAACTGTGGCTACAGGCATAGCCCAGCCAAACGGCTATCCTTTTGGAAGGTGGTTGTTGTTATTATTAGTTTAGTTTAGGGATAAGCTTTCTCCCACCTCTGATTATTTTAAACATTAATGTCCTTTTGGGGGGCAATTTTTTGCATTCGTGCGTGCAAGCTGGCCCAGAGCAGCTGATGGAGGAGCCGGTGGAGGTCGGCGGCGTTCCCTCGGCCGGTGATTTGCCCGTGATAGAAGGAATTTGAGGGCACGAAAAGTAGGAAACGTAGGAGTAACTTTTAGCTCATCGTTTCCTGCCACCCAGGAAAAAAGCAAGCCAAGCCAGTGGCATTGTCGTCAAAATCAGTGGGAAGAATCTTAGTGGCGTGGCCTCCCGTCGCTGGGTGCGCGGCTCGTGGCGGAGGGGTTCTGTAGGGCAGCGCTGCGGTAGCACTAGTGATCTGCGCCGGGAGCGTCGCAGAGAAGGTTATATTATATAATAATCAGGGGGAAAATTTAGAAGTGACCAATTTCTGTTACAAAAAAAGAAAAGTGAATTTCAATAAATGTCTGCCGTACTAGCGAATTTCTGTGCTCCCAGAACTGAATGTACCAGAGTTGAGTATCAGCCTGTTTTGACATGAGCATGTGCTATGGTTGCACGGATAATTTGCTGCATCAAGGAAATGCAGGAAACCTTTGATGGGATGAATTCTTCACATTTCGTTCTCCTGTGCCGCCACAGATCCTCAGAATTTGCACAAGATACACGCCAGAGCAAGACACGATGACGTTCTCAGATGGCCTTACCCTCAACCGAACTCAGATGCACAACGCCGGGTTCGGGCCGCTCACTGACCTGGTGTTCACGTTTGCCAACCAGCTCCTGCCTTTGGAAATGGATGATACGGAAACGGGTCTCCTCAGTGCCATCTGCCTCATCTGCGGAGGTACCGACGCGCCGCGGCCGCGGCCACGCGTTGGGACGGGCGGACGGGATGAGATGTGTCTCTCAGTCTCCCCCTACACTGAGGGGTTGTTTGCAACTGACAGTGGTTATTGTTTTTATTAATACTTTTTTTCCTGAATCTGATCATTTGGTCAGGCAAATGATCCTGTTTTTGCCTGGTAAAGAGAATACGGGATGCATCCTGCTGCATTACCCCCATATGAATGACTTCTTTTGTTACTAACCTTTTCACATAACTTTACTCATAAATGTAATGGCTTTCATATCCATATATATATGTTCACACAGAAATCATCATCGGTGATAATTTTCTTCAGGAAGAGTTCTGGTTTATAAGTAATGCAGCAGCACATTTGACATGATTTGGGGGTTTTGGGTACAAAAGCAAGGTGGAAAGGGACATCAAGTAACATCCTAGTTAATTTAAAAACAACAAAAAGGGGAGCTTCAGCCTCTTCACCTCCTTCCTTCCAACAGGCTCTTATGCTAGTCCAGAGCTTGCACAAAAAGACAGAAATGACCTTAAGGATCACACCTTGCTTAGTCTGGGCATGTGCACAAATACAAGCTATGCAAAAAAATCTTTTTTTCTCTTAATTTTCCTTTGCAGTATTCTAGGTGCTACAACTAAGTGGTTTAAAACTAAAAGTCAGCCTTTGTTGTTGGTTTTATGTGTCTCTGAGCGTAACCCACGGAGAGCAACGGCAGGTTCTGCGCTGTCCTGACGCTGCTGCTGTTGGTTGGTGCTCCCCTTTTATGGGTGACATTTGTTGTCGCTCAGGGTAGCACTGCCACCTGCTGATGTGTGATGGTAATTTACTGCATTTCAGTAGCGACACAAAGTAAAAATCAGCTTTTGTATACTTAAGTAGACTATAAATGCCACGTACAAGATTAGTTCCCATTTATTATTTGTAGCAAGGATTTTTTTCCCGTTGGAGAGTGAAGGACAAGAGCAAACTGATCATTTTGGACCACTCAAATTACAAGCCTTTCCAGTAACTAGGAAAAATGGAATACAAGCCACAGAATGTGGGTCATAAATGAAGAAAATTGTGAGATTCTGATCAAGAAAATGGAGGAGCTTCTGTGGTTTGCATTTGGTAGGAACTATTTCAAATAATACCAGCGATAAAATTCTTTTTTTTTTTTAACAGATCGCCAGGACCTTGAAGAACCAATGAAAGTGGATAAGCTTCAGGAACCGTTGCTGGAAGCACTGAAAATTTATATCCGAAAGAGACGACCCAACAAGCCTCACATGTTTCCAAAGATCTTAATGAAAATCACAGATCTTCGCAGTATCAGTGCAAAAGGTACAGGATGCCACACTGACTTCAGCAGCAGCGACAATGTGGTTGAGCCACTCCAAACAGTGGGAGAGCAAACTGGTCTAGGGACTTGGGGCTTAAAAAAATTCTCTAAGAAATAAAACAAGGTCCTCATGATCTTTTTCTTCCCTTTTAAAACTGGGGAAAAGTATTTCAGTCAGGTTTAGATTCTTCTTCTTTAAATATACTCTGTGATGCTAGGTTTTTTAGCAGGGTCATATTCTATTAGATATTTGAACTCTGAGGTTTATGGCCATGAACTTTCTGAAGTCGTCTTGGTAGACAACACTTTTGCCCAGCCAGGATGCACTGTGTGAAACATGTTCACACTTGAGTGTGGCAAGGAATTTTTTTACTGCGTAACCTCACCATTTGAGGATTAATTGCAAAATATTCCTCTCTCTTTGTGGTGTTCCCCACCTTGCAGCTGAATGTGTCCTTCAGGCCTTCAAATATGTTGCTGCTTCTAAGGAAATGAACTACTGAGGTTCTATCAGTGTCACCAGTGACGAAATAAAATAGCTAAAGGCTTTCTGAGCCCTTTAAAAAAGTTCTGCTTCACCTATTTAACCCAATCAGCTAGAATTATTTTTGCTCTTCTTTGCATACTTTACAGACCCAGTATATGAAAAAAGCATAAAATACATTCCAGTGTATTAACAAGTCCAGGTGATCAAAGTTACATTAAACTTTTCATAGCAATTGAGAATTGTTTGATTCAGTCTCCCTGTACTGTCACAGTTGCTGGGATCAGAGTTTCAAGTTCATTTGTGGAAGAGCAGCCCTCTCTTTTAGTAACTGCCATAGTGAACATGCAAGATTTTGTCTGCAAGAACTTTAGGAGAGACTTTTTTGCCATTAAAGTGCCTGAAATTACTAGTGTTGATATGAAAAAAAAAACCATAAATGTGTAGGTTGTATTAATAAAAAGGACTTTTTCCCCCCCTTCTTTTTAAAGGTGCAGAACGTGTGATTACATTGAAAATGGAAATTCCTGGATCGATGCCTCCTCTTATTCAGGAAATGCTGGAGAATTCTGAAGGACACGAACCGCTGACACCGACCTCCAACGGCAACACGGCCGAGCACAGCCCCAGTATCTCACCCAGCTCAGTGGAGAACAGCAGTGTCAGTCAATCCCCCATGGTGCAATAAGACATTTTCCAGCTACTTCAGACATTCCCAATACCTTATGTACAGGGATGAAAAGCAAGAAAAACATTTTTACTGCTGCTTAGTTTCTGGACTTAATATATATCTATATATGTGTATATATATATAGATAAAACTCAACAAGGACCAAGAAATTTTCGTATGTATCGATATATACTCCTTGCTGTTTAAACTCTTAAAACTAGAAAAATGCAAACTTTTGAAACTCTAAATCAGCCATTTCATGCAAAAAAAAATAGTTAAGCTTCTGTTTTCTTCTCTGAACACTCAAGATTGCATGGTGACAAGACAGATCTCAGACTTTAAACTCTGGTTGCATTTCTGATGACTTTGTACATACAAATGTATGGCTCTACTTTCTATACTGGATGTTTGGTGCTTTCCTTTTGTCTCTCATACCTAACCCGATCAAGACACCAAGCGTATGAAATGGACTACTGTACACATCCAGGAAAGAAAGTTTCAAGGATCGTCTGACTTAGTTAATATGAAAACTTGTCTTTGATGCCCTCAGTTTGCATCTCCTTCCTTGTAAAAAGTCTACGAAAAGTCACTGCACTCGCAGGAAAGGCATCAGTATCAACGTTAACTGCCAGACCAGTTATTCAGATGTCATTTGTTCCACTGTTGATGTCACTTTAAAATTTAAGAGGTGGTTTATTACCTGGCTGGTGACCTAGCTACAGAACTAACTATTCCATTTCTACAGGAACGATAGCCTCCAAGGCAGAAACACTTCTCAGTGTTACTATGTTTTTGTTTACTTGTTCACAAGCCATTAGGGAAACTTCATGGGGTGATAACCAGCAGAATCAGTCACAGCTTTGGAACTGGCAAGTCCAGTGTATTTCCTTAGGCTCCCCCTGCCCGGAATTAGTTGGGCTATCTGGCCTTCCAGGGGCTAAGGAATTACAGCTGGGACTTCCAGAAACACAAGGAGAGAATCTGCCTTCTTGGCCTTGTTCAATCACCATAAAGCAGAGTGAAAACTGTGGTAGAATGGGTAACAGATTTAAAGTGTCAGTTTCTTAGGTTTCATTTAAAGCACTAGTGGATTTTTTTTTTATATATTCTAGCAAGTCTGTGATGTACTTTCACTGGCTCTGTTTGTACATTGAGATTGTTTAACAATGCTTTCTATGTTCATATACTGTTTACCTTTTTCCATGGAGTCTCCTGGCAAAGAATAAAATATATTTATTTTAAAAAAAGGCTGTGTAGCAGCAGTGCCCTTGTAGAAGGAAATTTTCCACACACGAGATACTTTTCCATTTTTTAATGTTTAAATTTCATTTCAAAAAGCAGGTTTGCTGTTTGCAACCATGACAATTAAAATGTGCTTTAGCACAGCTGTCTAGAACATCTCTACAAGCCAGTCAGACAAATACATGACATTTCAATGAGTAAAAAAGAGCATAAAACTGTAGGTGTAAGAACAAAATGTTAAAATGCCTACACACAATAATAAAAACCATCAATTACATTATCACATAAAATAAGTCAAATGTACAAAAGTTTGCGACAGAAGGGACAAAAGGACAACACAAGATATTTGTTGGAAAACGTTTGTGTGCTCTTCGGGCACTTAATTAAACATATCAAAATCATCATCCTCGTCAGATTCTGCAAAATATTTAACATCTTTTCTAGCCCGGCCTGTCCGTGGCTTCGGGGCAGTTTCAGAGGCGAAGCCTGACTGAAATACTTCCACATCCGAGTCCTGGTCGAAGGCGGCCTTCTTGGCCTTCTGCGGGAAAGACAAGGCAGGTCACTTGGAAGCTGTGTACATTTTGTATCCTGACTGTCAGCACTGAAGCAAAGATTTCTCTAACATCACCGAAACCTCCATTGCTAGTTCAGCAAACTATAGTAAGAACACGTGCATTTTTATTTAAAATAACCCATTCGGTTCTTTTTTTTTTCACAAAGGAAAAGGAACCGAGCAGGAACTGACCTTGCTTGGTGTTGACTTGGGTGTTTTCTTCCCGGGGTTGTATTCACCTTCATTTTCTGAGCCAGATGCTTTCCTCTTCTTTGCCCCTCTACCTTTTCCTGAGTTAGAGAATATTATTTAACTTTCTATTTATTTACTTTTTTTTTTTTAAAACGGCAAAATTCAAATTGTTCAGATTTCTGATGAAATAATATTTTACTATGTCCTAAAGTCAAAATTACGTTTGCAGCTCAAGATTTTTCACAACAGTAGGAAAATTATCCATGCTATTCTTACAGCGTATTTAATGAATCCTCTCAGTTTTAAATCTTTTCTGCTTCTTCTGAAGTTACCCTTTACCCTTGCACGTCCAGCTTGCAGTTAAGACAAAGCCAACCACTGCTAGATCAATAACTGACTTCTGGACTTCTGAAGTATTAACAAAGCCTGCGTCACCTTCTGCACCGGTTACTGAATAGTAAAGATAAATTAATTCTGTGTAAAGGAAACTTACTGTTAACCTCAACTATCAACAGAGAGAAACCCCTTCCTCTTACAGTCCCTCTGATGCTGTGATACTTTTCTTGTTTGCTTCTGAGCACCCTCACAGCTAAGAACTGGGATAACAATGAGCTCTTTTAAGAATCCAAAAAAAACAAACCCCCAAACCTGCTTATGAGAATTAACAACTAGTAGAATTTGAGAGTCTTGTACAAAGCTGAGATCAAAGAATAAAACTCAGCAGTATCTCACAGAAGTGACGGGCAAGAGAAAAAGGGGTTGCAGTTATGAAATGCATTCCCAAAACTTAAATGCAAGTTCACAGCATTGTCGGACAAGAAAAGTCAGCAAACTATTTCTGTCACAAAAAAAACTTATTGCTGAGTAATTTACTAGTGACTCATCAAGCAATGAACCAATGTGGCTCTAATTTTGGAAACTGCATTTCTGCTTCCTCGTAAAAACATCCCTACGCCTGCTGATAAGTGCTGCACCAAAACTCCTACCTTTGGGTGTTGTAGTCTTCTTTGGAAGGCCAAATTCTGAATCTGAGTCAGAGTTTACAGGTTCTATCTTCTTGGCCTTGGGAGCTCTTTTAGGTTTAGGGGTCACATCTAGTTTTGCTGTTAGAAGTTAGAGATATTAAATAGGTTAAACTCACATATTGGTTAGAAATATTAAACTTGATTATTACTTTAATTATGGCTGAAATATCAGCTACCAAAATGAGAGGTGTCTGCACCTGGGCAAAGCACAGGCCTCAGTTTCTCTGCTGAAACCGTGGGCCCTAAGCAGGTTTCCTGTGCTGTGTTTTACTTCAGAGTGCAGTCAGTAAGGGAGTGTTTTCAATTAATCACTTTCTTCATGTCCTTATGAGCACCGAATAGAAGTTACTGGTTAACTAAAGTAGCAACGGAAGTTCTCCAAGCTGGATACTTCAAGTACGTGATTAGACACATTAGAGTGCTTTACAGATGCCACTTGTATCCTCTGACATTTCTGCTCAGTATAGTCGAGGACAATCTACCCCTTGACTGGCGCAGGAGTTTAAGGCCCAGTGCATTTGTGCCATTTTCTGGCAATCTCAGTGAAATGCAGCTTTAGAAGAGTATTTAGTGAGTATTTTTAAAAATTTTGATTATTCCTGAGCAAGTAGCCTTGCTACTTAAGGCAGTTCACACAGTGGGTGACCAGGGATCAGGTGTTTGACCTGCTGAAAGAAGGACCAGCCTTTACAGGAGCCTCAGCTGCACGGCTCATCTTTACTCCATCCATCAGCCCCAGACACCGCGGAGACGGTGAGGAGCCTCAACACCTACAGGCCTTCAAAAACTGAGAGGGCGAGAGCAGAGTGTGAACGAGACGGAGGGGCAGCGAGAAGGGCTGAGCAGTGCTGCTCTGCAGTCCTGTCTGCGTTCACTGCACAACCCCAGCTCAGCCCAGAAGACTATTCTGTACTTCTGTGAACAATCGGGTGCCATATTAGATTTTCTTCTAGATGATGAAAAATCTTCATGTGCTTGAGAACTGTTTAAAACAGATTGCACTAGAAACAATGCAACAAAATGGAATAGAAATTTGCAAGGAATGGGGGGAGAGGGAAGAGAAGATGCTGCAATTCACTGGCACTTAACGCAGGGCACAGCACCTCGCTTTTTAAGTTTTCTGCTTTTTAAGATATTAAATTAAATATTGCAGCTGGCTGCTTTCTTGTGTATTTCCTGAGAGCTCTTTTCTAGGAAGGGATGTTAGTGCAATAAATTCACCTGCAAGTTGGTCTAGAGACATTTTAAAAAATAAAGACCAAAAGAGGACAGAAACAAAACAGATGGCTTTTGGAGGAGGAAAGACTGAGAAGCAAGAGAAAAAGAAGTTATCTGAAAGAGACAAGGGAAGGAAAACAGAGATTTGAAAAGAACAAAAAACAGTCTGTCATGCAGTTAAGAACTGCACTCTTTAACTTACTGAAATTACTATTAGGTAAAAAACCACGATTTTTACCATTAATTATGGCAAGTGTCCAGTATGATCTCTAAACATAATGCATTCATAAACACACTCCTTAGCAGGTGTAGGCTTCCTCTTAAAAGAAGTGCCAAAAGTCTATAAGCCAGTATTACATAGCTTGAACACTAAAAAAACCGCATGAGCCTCGAGCCTCCAAACAAATACACAAACAGACTCAAGTAATGAACATGAATTGTCCATAATTCCTCCATTCAAGATCTTGTGAGGTGGCAGTTCTCAAAGTCCAGCTCCTGGAGAAAGAACCTGTAGCCCTGATGTTTCAGGAGGGCCCTTCATCCTCAGTGTCAAAGATCAAGACAACTCGGCCAAGCCTATGCAGGACAAGCATTTCTTGGGATTCTTCCTTCACACATGCTTGCTTTTCAGGGAAGCCACAGGACACACGCTCAAGGGATCTGAACATTTAGCTTAGCTGCAGGTCTGACCCATGAGAGAAGACAATCTTCAACCCCAAGGGGACCTCCTGTTTCGCTCAGGCTATGAGACTAAAACTTTAGTTAGTTTAATTAGACTAATTGAAGACTGAATGCTAGTATGTGGAAAGAGACAAGTTTTGACATTATAGGGGTCAAAAAAAGTAGAAAAGAAAGAAATTAGTATCATTACGGAGCTGGAAGAAGTTCACACCCTTTGTTGAACATAACTGCGTTCAAAATCAAAGAATGCAGTTCTCACTTTAAAGGTGTGGAGAGACAGTGCAAAGGTAAAAGACCTGAGTTTTAAATAAATGGATTAATTTACTGGCTAATCCTCTTACTTACCCTTTTTAGTAGCCACAGTTTTACTTGGATTTTTTTCCAATTGCTTTGGGGTAAAAGATGATGAGAAAATAGGCGCAGAGTCCTCTTCATCACTGTCCAATTTTGTTGTATCTACAATCAGAGAGCATGTTTAGCATAAGATTCCTTCACTGCTATTTTAATTACCCTGTTAGTTAACAGTGTAAGTTAATTTCATGAAAAGGTGCATTTGATGCTACTGCAGGGCTATTAATGTATTGTAGACTTTCTTACCTATACTACAAATACCTCTAAGAATCACAATCTGCTTTCTTCATCTTCACAAAGCTGGACAACTCTCTGCTACAATTAATCTTTACAGTCTGTTTATATCCTCTAATATATTCTGTGACAGTTGATATGGAATGGAAAATAAATCAGTAAAAATAGGCTCACCGTCATCTGTCTTCTGAGAATATGATGGGAAAGAGAAGATGTTCCCAAAGTCTTGATTCTTCTTGTCTTGGGACGGTTTCCTACTTCCAAAGAGAAAAAAGAAACGATATGAACTGTATTAACTATACAGTTGAAGGAGCAACATTATAGCATCCATTCAAAATTAAATTTGTATTTTGACACAACGCAGCATTTTTAATGTTTTTGTATGCACTTGCAGAAGTTGAAACTTTAAAATTGCTTTTCAGTCAAGCATTTTAGCCATTTAAAACTAATGGAATTATATTTTTATCAAGAGTTCTGTATAACAAATTGATGTAAGATGAAAATCAGAACACCTTCCTAAATGCAGCTTGACCACCAACACTACTAACGGCATAACATGCTAAGTCACCTTTACATCTGCGTAGCTAAGAGAAAATACACTTTTGCTGCTCCCCAAATATATATAATTTCTATTTTACATAGTACATGTAGAGTAATAAGGGATTGATATTTTTTTCTCATTTTTTTCTGAAGACTTGTACATTCAAAATATTATTGATAAAGAAATAGTTCTCAGTTACATTACTTACTCTGGAGATGGTTTTGATTTGGCTGGGGAGAAGTCATATTCATCTTTGTCTATACTGTCTGAGGGAACAAACTCATCCTCCCTGTCATTTACAACTGGAGAGGCTTTTACTTTGAGCTCATCCAAATCATTATTATTGTTGGCATCATCATCATCATCGGCTTCATCTTCTTCCTCTGAGAAATCAAAAGTATACTTGGGCCTCTCAGCTAAAGAGCAAAAAAAAAAAAAAACAATATACCCACATATAAATATATACACACATACATATATATATATACACATTAAAGTACAATCACTGAGCAGTCCCTGCTTCAGTGGTTACGAGATATAAAGCACTGGGGGAGAAGAAGATGGTGCAAGTGTTACCTCACACCTGATACCACTGGCCACTTGCTCAGACAATTCACGTACTGGCATTACGAAGACACTAGTACAAAGACATTCTTAAAGAATGAGAATTCTTCACTTGAAGTTCTCTTGAATAAATCACATGAACACCCTTCTTTACCAAATGCTTAAAAAAAAGTCAACCGTTTGCCAAAAAAAATCTTTCAGTGTGTTTTTCTTAGACTATCTTCTGTTTTCATCTTCTCAAAATTACAATCTCTGATATTTTAGTTTTTCTGAGACTGCCTGTGACTTCTGATAAATTTTAGGGACCCATTTGATTTTTTTTAGGGCTTGTTTGCTTGACACTGAATTTTAATTAAGAGTACTTTTTTTGCTTTGTAGTGTTATTCTAGTCTTTAGGATATCCTAAAAGACTTCAGACCAAATTACAAAATCTTTTACAGTGAACTCCTCTCTGTTTTGGAAGAGTGTTTTCATTAGCCTTACAGTGAAGCATATATCCTGCAAGCCATCTATAGGATATAGAGCCCAAAAGGAAGGCTCTTGTTACTGGAAGGCTCCATGTCACTGGAAATGCAGGTTTGCAGTAATTCAAATTCTTGAGTTACAAAATGCATTTCACAAAATCTTGGTACCTGCAGCTCTCCTAAGCAGAGAGTCCCTTGGAATAATTACAGGTTCATTTTCTTCTAAATCACTTTCAGATTTGGATTCATCATCTGACCATGGGTTTCGTTTCTTCACTTTTTTTGCACTAGATTTTGTAGAAGATGGTGTTCTTCTTACTCTCGTACCTGCCACAAGGTAAAGCATTTATTACAGTCAGCAAAATATTGCCTCTTGCTAATTACCTATGATGCATATGTTTAGGCTCAAACAGTTTTGATTAAACAGTTTATTTAAATGGTTTCACACAGAACGTAACCCATGTTTGAAGAACAGAAAGATCTTAGTTTTTAAGTTCTAGCTACTGAGCAGGAAAATTCCCATTTTTTTCAAAGGTTGCTCGATTTTCCAGGAAAAAAATAGCAGTTTTCCATTATTCAGGGAACAGGAGGCATTGGAAAAATTCAATTAGCAAGGGAATACTGCATGGGGAGTGCACAGGAAGGCAGGGGGCACAGTGCAGTCAGTCACTTGCAGGGGCACCTCAGTCAGGCCGGACTGCTGGACGCTGGCCAGGCTGGACTGGAGCTGTGCGCAGACAGCTCAGTCATAGCTCTCTGCTTGGCTAATTTACTATCTGCATGAACCCTGAATGTTAAAAATTTGGGAGAAGCATTAGCATAACCACAGATTACTTTTTATTCCCTAGAAAAGCAGTTCAACTATTTCAGTAAGTTAATAAAACCAAAGAACAATAATAGAAGTGACAAGAAGATTAACTTCAGCATTTACTGCATCTGCTGTTAATCCCTTAGGTATTCAGTAATACTCAACTACAGCAGAATATTTCCATACATTTCCACACAGCCCTGTAGGAAAGAAAATCAAATGAAATAGTAATTATTGTACTATATCTCCCTTCTCACTATGTGTTAAAAATATATATTTAATAGATAACTAGTACACATTAAAGCTTAACTGTGCTTATAGTTAAGGATCTTACCAGGCTCCTTTTTCTCTCTCTTAGGTTTGAGAGTTTTAGTTGCTGAGACTGACGTATTCAGTGGGTCCTCCCCAGCACCCTCAGCTGGCACTCCACCAAATTCTTCCTCAAATTCCACTTTTATTGCTAGAGAATCAGTATCACCCTAAAATATAAAGAAGGTCAACAAAATAATAGAAATTATACCTTTATATTTCATGATTGAACTGAAATACAGTTTTGCAAAAGATAGTAAAGGAAAGTACACTAGTGACATTTGTTGACCAGTCTTGAAGGGGGGGAAGTGCCAAGAAAAGCACCTCAACAAGAAACACTCATTAGAGGCTTGAAAATATAAAGGAAAATGAGTATTAATTTCTTCATGAATTAGGTCACCAAAACAGTATAAATAGAGTTCTAACAGGATTAGTGGTTTGAACTGATGCTAGCAGAGTAGAAAAATGACAACAGTTAAATAATGAATAATGTAGCTATACTAGTAGTTTGATTCACCTTCTTCTTCTTCAGCAGTTTCCTACTGGCATCAGCTTTCATGGCAGATGTGATCTGCGGAACTATTCTTCTACCAAATGGAGAAGGCATCGTTTCTTCTAACTGAAGTTTCTTCACCTTGGGTTTACCAACTTTGCCTTTTATTGGTTTGCCCACCATACCAGCCAAGACATCTTCTCTTTCCTGCGCTTCTACTTTCTAACAAGTAACATGGGAAGAAAAACACGAAGTAAATTTTCCTTCTTTTTAATAAGGACAAAGTGGAGGAACACACCAATTATTTCAGATTCATCTAACTTTAATATGGAACATGGGACCTCCCTTAATTCTTGACTGAATCATAACACATCTTCTAGCAATGTGAAATTAGTGAATTATTCTTGGTATGTTGTTCATTCCCTGTTCGGTCAGTAACCACACTTAGACATCAGATCATGGGGAACTGCTGTAACTACTCACTGCATCAGTTATTACTCCCAGTCTTTGTATTATCCGGAAAAAACTTGCTCCTGCTAATTTTATTATCACTTACTTAGAAGCAATGCACTGTATGGATGCAAGAAACAATCCCTGAGAAACCCACCTAGGAACACGACTATCTGAAGATGATCTCCCATTATTAGTATATTTTTAGGTCTACATGTTTTAATCTAAAATGTGGTTTTTTTTTTTAATTATTCTTCATTCATTTTAATATATATTTTTTAAGGATTTGTAAAACCTACTTCAAGCTCTTCAACGAAGGCTGCTAAATCTTCTTTCCAGAGATCTGAAGGAGATTTCCTTTTCAGGTTGTTCAGTTCTCTCTCCTAAAACAGGAAGGCAGTGTATATTATTTCAGATGCTAAGTTACAATTAAAGATGCAGTAAATACTAGATAACTGCTCATTAAAGTAGGCAGACCAGTAACTGCCAAATCATTCCAGAAAGCCTGCCGATGTTTACTAACCTTTGAATCTCTATGCTTAATTAGCTCTTCTACTTTCTCTTTTGTGAGTGACCACAGAGACATGTTTAGGATATAGTTAAAATCAGGACCAGAAGTTGAGCCTGAGGCGGAAGAAGCATCGTCATTCGCATTCTGTGGCTCTTCCTCTTCTGCTGCCTGAAGAGAAATAAAATAAAAATAATTTTAGTTCTACGCATGACCTGGAACTCTTGTCCTCCCCACCACGCTGGAGTGGTAGGGCATGTCCTTATGCATTCAGTGACACAAGCCACTACCTGCAGATTTCCAAAAGACCACTTGTGGCCTACAAGGACTGGACTGTTTCATTGGTTTTTGAGGACAAAGCTGAACATGATGCTAGCTTAATGCCTCGTGAGCCAAAAAGAACACACAAAACAAAACAAAAGGGAAAATGAAAACAAGCAACCAAAAACAGTGACACTGGCATAGAAAAAGGGTGGTTGATAAAAACTGTAAGTTGTTTTTGAAAGCAACTTCATCTTCTTATAATTAAGTGTGAAATGTGAAATTACCCACAAACCTCTTTTGGAACAAAAGAAATCTTAAGTTTAAAGAAAGGAGATTGAAAAACAGGTCAAGGTCAAATTTAATGAAGTAGCTTCAAAAATCATACCTAGATAATATTCATGTTTCGTTCCAGAAGACTGATGAATGCATTCTTTTCATATAAACAATAATAATTTACAATCAAGTAATGAATAAACAAGAAAGGAAAACCTCAGATTTGTGGGTGGGGTAAGAGATACAACACTTCATGTATAAGGCAGCCAAAAGTCAAGTTACTAGTTTTGCTTTGGGTACACAAAAGAAATCCAAACTTCTCTGTTTTGATTTTCCACCCTGCATTATCTATTTTTGTTCTTAGAATTGCTGTTATGTGATAGCAATCCTATGTGATAACAGTTTTAATCTCATTTTGATATATTTGTTGAAACAGAGACTAATAAGGAGTAACAAATGGCCTTGGAAAAGTGTTGATTTTGTTACAAATTAAATTAGGTTATAAGAAAACAAACATCTGTATAAATGATTATCATAAATAACATTAACAGCATCAAATAGATGCAGAGATTTCAGATCATTACCTTTTCCTGTGCTTCTTTCCAGGTTTTTACAGGGTCAGATTCATAACCTCTCTGGACCAACATCTGAATTAAATCCCTCTTGGATCTGTTCTCTGAGACACACACACACACCATCAATAATAAAAAGCAATGTCATGAAAATACATATTAAATGTACATAACATATGTACATAAACAAATACATAAATATGCCTTCTACTATATACAGAAATACCTTCTACTGTATTTAAAAATGTCCATATTCCCCTACATTTTTATCAATTCTGACAAAAGCTTCTCTGAATATTTTCTCACCTATGGTAATTTTTCCTTGTATCTTCTCCAGAATGAAGCGAGCTTGATTATTAAGCTTGGTAGACTCTGCCCCCAGCATTCCCACAAGCCATTCCTTGCGCAAACTGTAATAGTGTAATCGCAAGTCAAAGAATTCCTTCAGAATGTCTTGCACAGTTTCATACTTCTTTAAGCATCCCATATGATCAAACAGCACCTACAAAATACATAACATAATGCTTGAGAGAGATTGCATGACTTAAACTTCTGTTAATCTTTGTACAGAGAAGCACATCTAGCTTTTTAAGGTGCTCATACTAGAGCAGAGGAACTTTTACACATCCACTGAAAGCAGCCTTCACTGTTCATTTAAGTTGGCAGAAAATGTAGCATTAAAAAACAAAACATTATGTAATCTAGTAAACATTACTTTGAGTGTTTAATCACTTAATTATTTTAAGTGCATGTGATAATCATGAATTATCACTTACAGTAGTTCATAGGTACGTTTAAACCCCTGAGAATTATTATTATCATGATTTGCTCTATTCCGTTTTCAGAAACTGTAAAGTGTGCTGATCAAGACCTACATTAAGTGGGATTGTGAAAATATCACTTGTCCCCAGGTTAGAATGCAGATTTAATTATAATACCACAAAAAATAATTTATTTGTAGCATCTATTCTACATTTAAGTTATTTGACCAGTCACACAATTATAAAATTTTCACTTACAAGAAAGTTACAACCCAGAACCTGTGTAGTTTGGTTTAAAAGATTCATCGGGACAAAAATAGATTTACGGATCCATAGAGATCCAAAGGAAGAAGAAATTCAAACAATCAAAAATTACTTTTTTCAGTAACAAAACCTGAAGAGGGATGTGCTCAGTCATGCACAGGATTGATCTACTGCCCAAAGCATCACAAGACATTTAAGCATACTACAAGCAGCCAGCATTATTCTGATAGTTATAAAGTCATAAACATAAAAAAGTTACCATTGAATTACAAGTAAGACTTGTTTGAAGCTTAAAAACTTTGTGCAATCCAGCAGCTTCTGCCTGTGCAAGCTTTTCCTCTGTCATCTTTACAACAAATTTCACAGTTGTATCAGTGTGGTATTCCTTGTAGTCAGAAATTAACGCTGGAGTTTTTTCAGTTCCATTCAACATAGGTTCTAGAACTTGTTCTTTGTACACCTATTTAAAAAATAAAAAAAAAGCAAGCACTTTTTAAAATAGAGCCTTCTTTAACACAATCAAGCAATGTAAGATTTCAAAGTTTTGTGCAATAAATCTGATAGCAACTATAATTTGCAAAAACAATATAACATGCAAAATGCAGGTTATAAGCTGCAAAAGGGGCATCTTAAAAGGACAGAAGATGTCTACTCAACAGAAGAAGGGGATTAATTAAATAAACAAACTCAGGGAAGAAATAGGTATTCTTTGGAGACTGGACCGACGACAGCACATGTAGAAAACCATCTCTTCTACAAAAGCACAGAAAAGAAAGACACCGTGTATTCCACTTGTGCTTACCTGGGTCCACGTCCTTACAGGAAGCTCTGTAATTTCTACCGTGTTCCTGTCCACCACAAATATTTCACCACTGACTACATACTGATTTTGACCAAGTTCCTGAATAGTTCCTTTGAAATTCTTGTAGTTTGGAAGCTAAAAGTGCAAAAAAAAACATTTAAAATGAAATTTTGGAATAATATTTGTTTCCAAATACACCGTGCATATGTCATTGTGCTAACCAGTCAACCCATCTCTCATACTTGTGAAAATCTTAAGCCATAGTCAAAAGGCTACGGAAAACCCAGAACACACATAGGCCAGTGACAGAGGCAAGTAGCTCAAACTTTTTTATTTATACAGATTATGGGGTAGACACATTCACTATTCAGAGGATGCAGTTGCCCTCAGGGGATTTCTATTTGTTTGTCTGAAGAAAACTGCAGGCGCAGGTAAGGCACGACACAAGGTAGATGAAAACACGGGTCCCACGGTAACTTCAAATCAGCAGTAAAAGAAGTTTTCATTCTTGTGCAGACTGGCAAAGGTAGTGGAACCATCCGGTTTTAAATCTACCTAATAGGTTGAGGTGTTTTTTTTTCTTTTTTTGACTGAATTGATTCCCTTCCCTAGCTTATCAGGCAGCCACAAAGACATGCCACCATAGGAAAGAAGCTGGGAGGCAGAACTGTCTCTTCCAATCACAGCGCCAGCTTCAAGACTGTGGACTACACAGAATGCCCAGGAGTCCTAAAGGTAGGGCAGCAGATGGCATTAATAAAAGAAATCCAACTAATGTCCCAAGAATCAGCAAGGGGAAATTCACTATGAAATCTGACACTGTCATGAGAATTGGACCATCTTGTGATTGTTCTGCTTCTGTGACATGGTTAAACACAATGAAGTAGCAAAAGCCACCAGTTGTATAATTTCAACTACTTGTTACAGAAAGATTCTGGGCCTTTTTTTCAAGTACACAACACTTCCAAGAGCTTCTGTGAAAACTCTAAATAAAGGAATAAAGGCGAAATACAAGTCAGCAGCCTGTATTTGATTTTCTTAAATAATACCAACTTCTCTCCTACATTTATAGATATGTAAAAGGGAGTACTGTTCACAAAAACAGAGAAGTGTCAAGTTTAGCCAAACAGCAGTCCCTCAAAAAGGAAAGAGTGGCACAGCTTTTGGTCCTACTGCCATACCTCCCAGCCACTCTGTAATACTTGTGCTGGTGAATGCTCACATTCGGCAATCTGAAGAAAAAAAGTCCTCAAAAGAACTAGAAAATTTTAGGTTGTGATGTTTTAGCTTCAATTATTAACTTCTCTAGCCTCACTCCAACAGTCAAGACTCCTACATAAAATTACCAGGACAATTCAATTCAGATGTTCCAGAAGTCAATTATTTCCTCAGTGATAGGAATAAATGGCACAAGTAGAAAATCAGCCCTGTGTAGCAAACGCATAAACCAGCAGGATACAACAATGTATTTACTACAGGGTGGGGACACAACAATGTATTTACCATGGGGTGGGGATCTAAGCCATCCAGCATTCGTCGGACATTGTTCACAATCTCTCTGGTGTCATAGTTTGGAAGTTTGCAAGCCCATCCAGTACCAATTCCCTCCGCTCCATTTACTAGAACCATAGGGATGATGGGGATATACCACTCCGGCTCTACCCGCTGGTTGTCATCATAAAGGAACTTGAGCAAGTTGTCATCCACTGACGGAAAAAGCAGCCTTGCTAAAGGGCTTTGAAAAAGAAAAGAAGAAAATACTTAAACTATGGTGTAGTTAAGCAAAGAGCATAACACTTTAAAGGTCTGTAGGTCTAGATATATATGCCATTCAGAAGCTGAGAATACAGCACAGATATATCTCCCAAGAAAGGGAAATATTTCTGACTGGAATAATTTGTTCATAACAAATCTATGATGTCTCTTTCCTTTGTAACCACACACACACATGATATTCCAATAACTGATAACATTTAATATCTATAAAATGTCATTCTGTGAAGCATTCCCGAATTCCTGGTGACAATAGGTGACCCTGTCACACAAAGTAGCACAACATGTAAACACTTGCTGTGCTTCATTACTTAATTGTAGTCCATGTAGCCTCTAAAAATACTAGAGAATTTTTACTGGTGACTTGTTTTGCCCCCGAAGGCCTCATCCTGAGTGAACATGATTTCTAGCAGCTCATGTGAGAAGGAGATTGTACAAACTGAATTTGGTACAGAAAGAACATGCATGAGAAAGGGAATATAAACTAATACTGAGGCCTATAATTAGAAGAAAGGAAGAAAACAGAAGGAATTTTTAATTAGGAAATAAGAGAAGTAAATTTGCTTGCAACTTATAAAAATCCATGGGACATATTAGAACATACTAGAATTCAGAGAAAGGAACACATTCTCTGCAACCTGCATTATTGCAATAATGTTAGCTTGATAACATGGACTTTAAAGGAATGTTTTTAGCTTTAGGTCTAAGTTTACCTTAACATGGTGAAGATGTAACGAGGGCTGGCAGCATCCTTGCCACCATGAAGCCTGGTACCAAACTGCCCAATAGGTTGTAGCAGATTAACATTGTTACTCCCAACAAAGTTCTGGGCCAAGTTGACTATAGTCATCATTAACGCTTGCTGCAGGAAAATATATATTAATTAAAACCACACGTGAGATACTCCTACTCAGCCAACAATATATATTCTTAATGCCTAGGATCCGTGCAACTACCGTAACGCCAGTTTCAAGGAGGGAGTCTCCCTGGGAAAAGGAATGATGTTAGCCTATCACAATACCTGTTTGTACAACAAAAAGATTCCTCTTCCATGGATTCCACTGACTTGAGTGTTCTTAAGAATCCCTATGCTTATGAAAACCCATGACTTTTTCAATTTTTTTTAAGCATTTCTCTGGAGAAATTGAAGGAGCATATGCTGATTGTACTCGTGTTCTTCTGCACAAACCATTGCTCATTACTTTTTGAAAGGAAGGAGTGAGAGAAATTGCCATAATCATATGGCAACTCTTACTCACATTCCCGATAAATATAACAAAAAAAAGACAGAAATACTTTTTGTATCAGTTCTGTTTCAAGTTTTCAAAGAACAGAGTCACTTCCTCCTAAATTGGAAGAAAATCTTTCTGGTTCAAGAGAAAAATCTGGTGTAGTTCATAGTTTCTCTAATTAAGAATCTAGAGCAAGTTTACGAGGTAATTAGTCATCTATCATTTCTCCACAGACCACAAACAACTTGGCATACTACTGTGCCCAAAGACTGGGAAAGCCTGGAAATATGCTGCCATAATAAAATATACACTGCTTGCTTTATTTGCATTAAAAAACTGTAAATTCTTGATGGCAACAGGTTTGCAATTTTGAACAAAGTCAACATTTCCCCGGTATTTCACACAGGTGAAAATCCACACAGCCTTCCCATTTCTCAGACTCACCTCCCCATGGTGATAAGCTGACATTTCGGCAACAGAACCAGCCAGCTGAGCAACCTTTACTTCACGTTTATCATTTCTCTTAAAGCAAGTGAACAAAACTTTGCGCTGCCCTGGTTTTAAACCTATTAAAAGGAACATGACATT
This sequence comes from Crypturellus undulatus, assembly GCA_013389825.1. Taxonomy (NCBI): domain Eukaryota; kingdom Metazoa; phylum Chordata; class Aves; order Tinamiformes; family Tinamidae; genus Crypturellus; species Crypturellus undulatus. The sequence continues at coordinate 102,640 of VWPW01017284.1, read as the reverse complement.
TTCAACAAATACATATGCGCGCTTTTTAAAGTGATATAACGTTCTGCCTTATTCTTGTTCCTTGCCTCTTGAAAGAAACTGAAGCATTTTATGGAAAAAAATACACTGTAATGCTAATAAAATAAGAAATTAATATCTCAGTTCTTTTGAAAGAGTAAAAAGCAGTATTTTATCAACTTCCTCCCAAAAAATAGTAATGATTGAAACATACTCTTCTAGCTAATCATTATTACATATCAAATAATACATTATTTAGATTAATTCTGACTTTATCCTAAACGTACATCTTCTGCAAGGTAAGAGTTATTTGATTTCCAGCCCACTGAACAAAATCTTTTTGGTAAGCATATCTACAAAAAAGCAGCAGTGACAACTGTCCTTGTAGCTTACATGTATTTTAAAACACTCTGAAATGTAACTTTTTTGTGAAATTCTCAAGAACTCAGTAAAATTCAAAAGATACATTATGTTACTTTTATCCCATTTAGATCTTTTAAGTTTTAATAATGAAGTCAGTCTCATAAAAAATCAATCCTGCGATTTTTTATGTCTATTTTAAGCACATCATCTTCCAGTGTGGAAGGGCTTGTGTATTTTTTCAGCATGCTTGCTAGCAGTGATAGTCAATCCATACTGATTGATCCACTCAGTGCTGCAATTCACAGGTACTTCTGAAATGCACTGAAATATTGCTACATGCCACTGTTACTAACCCAGGTCGCATAAAAAGCCAAAATATAGAAAACGACACTGAATCTAACCTTTTTTTCATTTAGATATATAATATCCAAATTTATTTACAACAGGACTGTGACAAATTTTCCTTGAAAATATCTATCTCAAGTAACGACCTTGGAGGATTTCCTTTACATAGGAGAACTGCCAACGCGTAAGAAGGTGGTAACTGGTAACTCTGAGAACAGACCAAAACATTCTTTCACTTATTTTTTCTGATATTTGCCACCAGACCAGTCTGTTATATACTACTTTGTGGTGCTGAAGCACAAAAGCCACTGCTAGATTACTATTCTCTGAGCAGTTCCCAGATCTGTGCCCAAAAGAAATACAGGCAAAGCTGGCGCCTGCTAATAGTTAAGCCTATTACAATGCTTTCTCTTCATTTTCTTACATTTCTGCACATGCGAATTTGGGAGGACTTCAGCTGAAATGAACAGTTATCTACTTCAAATTGGTTCTTTGTTTATTTTATGTTTCAGCAAATCATGCCACCATTTTCAAGAAAAATGGTTAGGGAAAAATATGTTTTTAAAAAGAGTAGTCTCAATAAATGCAGCTCCTGCAGTCAGAGTTCCTCAAGCATAATAGGTTTTGGTGTGCCAGCACAGGGACTACTAGTTTATCCAAAAACCTAAATATGGGGAAAGTGAATCGGGGGCACCTGGAAGTGAGACATTCTTCCAATCCCCCTGGACACATCTGCATATGTAACGCAGCCTCATTCTGCAGCAGAGCAGGGGATCCATCCCTCCAAGAAGCCATTATCCCTACCCACCTGTGAACTATCCCCCTTTCTCACCTAAAATACAAGGTGGTCTCAACTACAAGAGGTTTTTTTAGTATAGGCTTGTATAAAGTGGCAAGAAGGCTGACCACCTCTGCTGTAAACATGTATTTTAAATCTGGATCATTATAAGAACTTAAAATTTGCAAAAGAAAACTTGCAGAAGCAAAGCAGTTGTACAATCTAGAGAAGAGGTATGATCAAGTAAAAAAGCTGTCAAGAAACAGCTTCAACGCCTTCAAAGAAGAAGTATCCTTAGCATATGAGTGATAATAAGCAAAAATATACAGGATCTTATCCTTTCTACCTGAATACATTGACTTTGGATACAAATCACAGCTTTAAAAAACAATTACAAATGAATGCTCTTGCAAATCATAAGGAATTCAGCTTACCATCAACAAGGGAGGGAATAGACCTCTCGTTGTCTGAATTTGAGAAAAGGATCAACTCCTTGTTAATGAAGTCATTGTAAGTCAAATGCTTTGTTGCTGTACCATATAAAAATTGCTGAAAAAAACATATGTTTTATTCATTCAATATAAAAAAATTACATTGTTTTAGAAGCTCACCTATCAGATCTATTACTTCTAATTACAACTCACCTCAGGCAGGCCATGTAGTCGACGCTGCCGCCTGTCCTCCATGAAGTTTGTTAGCCATTCTTTTCGGTCATCAATTTTCTTCTTACTGAAGGCCTAAAAAGATTCCAGGTATACTAAATTATTAGCATGTACACGTCTGCTTAAATATATAGTACTTCAGTAACAATTTAATGATTTTAACAATTTTAAATCTACTGCGCTTTCTGCTAAACTATTCAGCAATATTTATTTGAACAAGATAATCCATATAACTAATATTTATAGATGAATAGCAGTATGAACACATGACCTTTTGGACATGGTGGACCTTTTGGACATGGTGCACAAGCTTCTTCAGGTTGACAGGTTTCTCTCTGATCAGCATATCAGTGTTTTTTCTTTCTCCGCTTTCTCCACTGCTATTCTAAGACTTCATTTACCAGCAAGACAGTTATTGGGAATGCTGAAAAATTTACTATGTGACATGGGTACCTTACAGTTCTCTGACTGTCCTCAGTTCTCTTTCTCTTCAAAGAAATTTGAATGTACTGTTTCTTGATATCCATATCTTGTAAAATTATCAAAGCTACTAAGCAAAAGGTAGAGCTACGTTTGTAATGTGGGTAAAAGCCTTTGCTTTGGAATGTTTTCCAAAATCATTTTTCACTGCCGTTGCTATTTTTTGCTATTTTTCTGTTGTTCACAAACATGTTAAGACTTCTTTCAGTGAACAATGGAAGCTAAAATGTATCATAGAAGAAAACTTTTGTAAATTCCTACCAGCGTAATGGCAGCATCATCTTCAGGACCAGCATATCGAAATAAGATCCGATGTCTTTCCATATCAGCAAAATATTCTTTTGCCTCTTTAGCAGTGCTGGTTCCCAAACCTGTATAATAAAAAGAAACAGACCATATTCATACATTGATTTTATCTTTAAGAGTTGTATTTTACTGGGAATAATTTCAAAATCACTACAGAGTTATTATTATGAAAATAACTACAATTAAAACTGCAAAGAACCCATTAATCCTATATCTTTATATGCAGGAAATAAACTTATTTATTTATTTTTAAACAAACCTTTGTAATATTTTATCTTCCATGCTTTATGATTCTCCATGTGTTTCTTCCACTCATCAAATTCAGGAATACTATAGAATGAAAGTTCTTGCTTGTTTTTGCTTGCCTTAAAAAAAAACAAAGAATATTTAATCAACTTTGCTGCTGCACTATAAAGAATAAAATCTTATTAGCAAAGTCCTTACCTTTACAATGGGAGTGATGAATTCCTCAAGAAAACCATGCTTCAACAGTGATGGCCAATTGTGATGAATAAAATTGATCAACAAGCCTTTTATGTGAGATCCATCCTGATCCTAAATAATAACACGAAACTATCAGGCAATCTCATAAAATGTCAGATCACAGAAAACCATTAAAAATTCTCCCAATACTAACAGGAGAGTGACAGCATGTCTGAAAAAGTCAAATTGCCAGGATGAGCAGAACTCACTGGCCTGGATTCACCAAAGCAATGCCTATTGATAGAAAGAAAATATTGCAGGAAACAAGCAGCCTTAATTTGGATTCTGAACAGGACCTGGGAGTAAAATAGTCATAAGAATAAAATGGCTATCCCTGAGCTAATAAGCTCTATCACGTCAAGCACAGTGGTAGCTTCCAGGTGCTTTGCCCATGGCATATTTTATCTGCAAGCCAGGCAGTTCTCCTAAACAACACAGAGCTGCATCTCTGTATAAGGAATCCATGCCAGGCCCACAGCTCTCACTGGTCAGAACAATATTTGCACACTTCAGAATTCATGTTTCAGACTAACCTGATCAGTCATGATCATAATTTTTCCATATCTCAAGCTTTTTAGAGATTCTGGATCTTCATAGCTTTTCTTGTATTGCAGCCCAACTATTTTGATAATGTTGTTGATTTCTGCATTTTCCATGATCTGTATATATAAAAAAGTCATTTTTGCAGTCAGTGTAAAAGCGGAAAATTCAGAAACATCCCATTCATTTTCACATGAGCTTCATCACTCCTTTTTCAATATCCCCCTTGTCTGACTTCATAACCTCTTCCTCTCCTAACCCCTTCCTGCCCTCACACTTGTAAATACTACTGTCCACACAAATTCTCAATTCTGTACCTGCCTATCTCCTCCACAGCCACAGTACTTTCGCATTTCTCAGGCAAGTCTGACTGGCTTTCAAACGGGTCAAATAAACTAGCGTACTTTGAGTCCATACTGCAGGCAGAAAGGTGCATGTGACGTAAGTCATCTCACAAACCTGCCTTCCCTCTCCATTTTTGCTGTAGGGATGTGCCACATCAACTCTCACCCCAAAAAACAAAGCATGGAGGGCAACAGAGACAATACACTGCTGCTACCTCATGTTGGGAGGTAACGAAATTACACTGCAATTATGATAATATCAAATCTTACTATTTTATGTAGTTATATAAAGTGTTAATTTAAGGTATAGAATGTAAAGAATAGGAATCTGTGGGAAAAAAAAATCTTATGCATCCCAGTACTGTACTAATATACTTAATATTGCCAGTTCAGAATTTTATCACAGATTTTGAAATACAGCCCCCAAATTATCCTGAAAAAAAAAAAAAAAACCCAAAATGAAATTATGAAGATATAGCCTAGAAATCAGGGATGAATAGCACACATCCATCCATCAGGTAAAGGAGGTGACAAGGCAGCTTACCTGTTTGTGGGAAGCTTCCCGAACATTGAGAATTTTACCCCTGAGTGGGAATACCCCGTATCTGTCTCGGCCAATAACACCTAGGCCAGAGACAGCTAAAGACTTGGCAGAGTCTCCCTCTGTTAATATTAGCGTGCAGTCCAAGGAATGTTTGCCACCTGCAGTCCAGGAAGGAGTAGAGGCAAAGAAAAAAAAGCAGAGAAACTTTTAAACTCAACTAACAGAAACATGTTTGAATCACATTTCTTCCTAAATTAACCTACTCTCTTCCTAAACTAAATGATACATAATTTAAATAGGTTAAATTTACATTTTTAGGAATGATCCTCAATGCCACTAAAGCTCCACGATGGGTGTGAGGATCCCTGCCCTTAGCAACACATTGTGGATCAGTATGGGACAAGGAATCAAAGGACAGATTGGGATGGAGCGGTGTCTGGCCTCCAATGTGTTTCCAGAAGTAATTTCATCAAATTACATTCATTTGGCTTTTTTTCTTTTTAATCATGCATAAGTTGAAACAAGGCAACCAGAAGAAAAACTTAAAAGTAAAGCTCAAAGGATTTGAACATTTGCACTTGTTATACATTCTCAGAAATTCATTGAACAGAAGAAGCAAATCTGTATTAATAGTATAAATGCAATTGTACAAAACACACTGTATTCCACTGTCAAGTGTCTGTATCTAGGGTGCTTAAAATTGCTAAGAGGCACATTCTGTTGATCTCATCTGTAATGGTTGAAGAGATGTTTTAACTGAGATGTGGATCCAAGAAAGGAGTCCACCCCTTCCCGTGAGTGCAAATGTTCATTAAGTGAGCTATTTTATCATGAAACTCAGAAGGCCAAAAGGCAAAGACTACCATAAAACTTCTTGCAACCTGGTTGAGTCTTACTTAACAGGAATGTTTTGAAATCAAGGTGGCAACAACTCCCCGCTTCCTCTTACTTAGAACTTAGATTTCACATTTCTGGTCATCTGAATCAGACATACACCTTAATTTAATCTAAACTAGCCATGTATTCACACTGTATCAAAAGGCATAATTACCATGCTGTCAGTAAGGTGAAATCCAAATACCAAGAAAAACAATATTTGGCAGTTTTTGAACATATAATTTTTTTTTTTTTTCCCCCGAATGGACTATAGAAAAATGTGCTGAAATACCACCCAGGTGCACCTCTTTAACCTGGAATGGAAGTGGTCATTTCTGAATAATTTAATGGAAATAATGTGTGCCTCTGGCATTTTCTGGGCTCATCCACCACCCTACAATACAACAGATCTCAAAGAGAAAGGAATGTGGATCAGTATCTCCAAAGAATCCTTTTAAGCTTCATCAGATTTAGTAATTCAGCTGCTCCCTTACAATCCTACATTCCTATCCCCCGGTATGAGTTGGCACCTCATCCTTTCCATGAGGAGGAAATCTGCAACAAACACCTCACTCGTCAGGCATATTCTCTTTCATATCCCTATGTACTCATGATTATTGACCCCCAAATTAAGTAGTATTGGGTGTCCCCCGCAAAAAAAAAAAGTGTTGAGTGCTGGGTCTCAGCTACAAATTCACCCTTGAAGGAGAAAAGGTACCTAACAATCACAGGAGGAATTACATTCGGAAGGCTCTGTGGCCAGACACTCATCTCTCCCTGCACCACTTGACAAAAACCACATTAACAACTACTGGCCTCTGCTAGTTTCAGCTAGGGTCATTTTCACCCCCTTGTCTCATTTGGGATGCTTATGCAGGTATCATTCCTGGGATCCTTTCAAACAGTTGCTTGTCCTGAAACACCAATATACCAAGTAAGACTACTGTACCTTTCTGCCAGATTAGAGTTAACCTCTGTGTGATGTGTATGAGTACCTGGAAGCAATCTCCCTGAAATCTCATTTATCACTTCATCCTTTTCTCCGCCTTATGAGGAAGTTCAATAATACTATTTTGAAAAGACTGGAACTGCATAACTCTTAGTGATGTGCACATTTAACAGTAGATACTTATACAGCAAAGACCTGAAACTTTTGGTGCCCAGAAGCAGAAGTGATCAGCACCTATGACACAAGAAAAGCACAAGCCCAGCCCTCACTTCACCTCACCTGAACCTTAGAATCCCCAACCCTTTTCCTTAAGATGCCAGGACAGACAGAGAAGGCTTAACGAGTACACAGGCTTAAGATGGTTTGCCTGTGTACGCATTAGAGAACTTCCCAATACCAGGACTTCCTTTTCTCTTTAACCAAGCAGCTGTATAAAGACACACTATGCTTTATCCCAGTGTTGTCTTTCCCAGCCTCTGAACCTTGACATACTACTTGCTGAAACATCTTGAAGACATCTGGAAAGGAACAGCTGGAGGAACACTCTGTATCCCAATTCCTGGCTGTGGTAGGAAGCAAGCCAGTAGGGATTACCAGTTCTTGAACCACCCAACAGGAGTATAATGGCATTTAAAGTCTCATGAACTGTTCCCTCAGGTCTGTACAATACACAATCTATCTATTATAGTTTGTTACCCTATAGAGACCCTAGCCTTTTAATATGAGAAATGTCAAGAAGACTTGCTACCTCCAAACCAGAATATTGATAAAACTATTTAGGAGAAACCAAGGATCAGAAAACACATACTCTGTTAAGTATAAAACTAAACTCCTGCTTTTGTTCAGCTGCATTAATTCCTTGCCCTAAAAAGTATTGCATTCCTAATACCAAATTCTTCATATCATGTTTTAATTCTAGTACCAGAATTTATTAAAAATATACAAGTAGATGAAGAATGCAGAGAGGTTAAAATGCAGCAGTCTAAACAGCACAGTTTCTAACAGGTTACTACTGTAATCACAGTTCTGTCTAAAAAATGATACACAACGTAACTAGAGCATCAGAAATGATTTAACAATCATCAAAACATTAATCACACATTAGAAGTTAAGTGCTCTTACCAGCATCATTAGCATCATCCAGTTTTGGAATGCCCTTGATTTTGCTGTGTTTCACCGATGAACATTTTTTGTTCAGCTGAGTCTGTGCTTTAAATTTGACCCAGTTCAAAATACTCTCTATGATACCACAGTTGGAGGCCTAAAAGCAACAGATCAGAACTGCGGGTGAGAAAAGCAAAGCTTCACACTGTAGATTCTTGTCTCTCAATTTTTAATTATTGATCAAACAGTGGTTCTCAAAACCCCCTACCTTTTAGGAAGTTAGAAATGCAAAAGATCAATTAACACATACATTATTGTCTAGCACCTTGCACACACAAGCCAAAAAGAAAGCACACACACGGCCTCTCTCTATGGCATTTATTGGAAAGTCTTCTTATTTCTCCCCTCCTCCTCACCTTTTTGTCATCCCTACTTATTAAATTGGTGGAAAAGAAGGGAAAGAGGATAAAGGCTTAATAAAAGCTTGTCTTATGCTGTATGGTTTATAAGCGAGAGACACTTTGGGTTCTAAGCTTCTGCTTTGAACTGGACTCTGGCAGCAAAAGGGGTACCAGGTCCCTACTCATGCTCATTTTGAAGTTTGTGTGGAAATGACCAAAAATGGTTGACAGATTCCCAAAAGCACATTAAAATAAGGCTCTATACCAACTATTACCTATTTACTTACTAAAATAAGGCTCTATACCAACTATTACCAACTATTATTGGAGAAATTAATGGCATTTTTAAGATACACATCTGCAGCAAAAATAGCACATGATATATCTTCTACTAGCTTTAGATAAGATTTCATACCAAAAGAAAATACAGCTGAAGCAAAATAATGTCAGCTTTGGTTTTTCATTATTTCCACACGATACAATATTTACCAACTAGACATTCCACTGCATATTAATATTTGTCTGCATATTAAGTAATTCTGAAGATAAATGTTCACTTCTGGGAATATTAGAAACACTAAATCAAGCATGTCACAGAAATAAAGCATATATAAAAATATCTGAAGATTGAATCCAGGATTGTGTTGTTTTTTTTCCTGTAAGTTCCACCAGAATGCTGCTAGTAACACAAAATTAGAGGAATAAAATACCACACTGTGAGATACCCCAAGAGTATAAGCAGTAACACTATTCTCCTTTCAACCAGAGTTCCATTCACATTACTGCCACCACGCAGGATTTAATGATTTATAGCTAACAGAAGTCTAATTTTCCTTCCTTTTGTAGGAGTGCAGTATAGGAGAAATCTCTATCATGTAATTGTAGCAATACTCTTATTTAAAGTAGCAATTCTAAGACCACTGATAGCCATTTTTTAAATTATTTTCTAAATTTGTTCTCTGAGAATAATAATCATTCTGAATAACATATCCCCAGTTTGGCATTGCCTTGATTATTGAAAAGAAAAGGTAGATGTGACTTCTTCCTCTGAAACAGCATCTGTTTCAAAGGAAGATAAGACTGTTATCAACTTGCTTTTAATCCAGGGCAAAATACAGTCACCGACTCCATCATTAAGGTCAGAGAATTAACAGAAGTTCTTCCACACCATTTTCATAGCATGCTGATGTCACTAAGGTACCATAAATGCATCATTTATTCTTCTGCTACAAGTCATGACATACATATACTTGATCTAGTACATCAATTCCTGCTTCACAGAGAAAATGACTATGCTTTACTTACTGCTTTAAAAAACTTCTCAGATAGCTGGCACTTGGACCCAAAACTTTTAGGCTGTAATGTCATGTTTTCCTTTGTTTGGGAATCAAAAGATGGGTTTTCAATCAAGCAGTTAACAAAAACCCATATGTGATTCTTCACCTGTTGAAAACATAGAAAACAATTTACTTAACAATAAATAAAAAGGGAAAGAAAGTTACAATATTCATCTTTTTCAGTGTTTTTGTCTTTATCAATAGTTACTTGCCTGAAATGGTTTCACTGAAACACCAGCTTTATTCTTCTTTTTCACCACTTCTATCAGTTTGCCCACAACCTGATCCACCACGTAGTCAACGTGCCTACCACCCTTAATGAGGAAAAAGAGAGAGGAAAAAAATAGAAGACATTGAAATTCCTAATTCTTTTTAACTGTATTACCAAAACTCCTGTAGTCACACTTAAATTTAGCACTTCATAGACATAAAGCTATAGCATAACAGAAGGAAAACTTGTTTTTAAGTCTCTCTTTTATGTAATTCCGTCTTCACACAATCGAGGAAAATAGACTGACAGGGAACAGAACAAGCAGGAGACTTTTCATTCACTGCATAGTGATGGACAACGAATGTAACAGCTTACAGCTTGTAAGAGGATGCATACCCTTATGTGCATGGCAGATCCCATAAGGACTCTGAAGCACTAGCATGGACCTTGCAATCCCACATGGCTGCCAACAGGCATCTTTCTGTGGCTGTCAACAAGTATTTTTCCAATAGGCACATTTAAAAAAAAAAAAAAAAAAAGAACTTCTTTACTGTGAGGGTGCCAGAGCCCTGGCACACGCGCCCCCACAGGGGGTGTGGCCTCCCCNGCCCCAGAGAGGTTGTGGAGTCTCCTTCTCTGGAGATCTTCCAAACCTGCCTGGATGCCACCCTGGGCCATGTGCTCTGGGTATCCCTGCTTAGCAGCGGGGTTTGACTAGATGATCTCTATAGGTCCCTTCCAATCTCAACCATCTGTGATTCTGTGAAACATCACACATTTTTGTTATCATTTTAAACTTGCCATTGCTCTAAGGACATGGCTTATAAAAAGATCTTTAAGATCCCAACCACAGATCTACAGTAGGAATTTATTCCCAAAAGTCACCTCAACTTTTCTTAGTTGTATTTAACAGAACTCCTCTGGACAAACACTATTAGTGTTCTTGACTAGCCTGGCACTAGCAGTGCAAAAGGAGATAACCTGCAAATAGCCAACTCTGTATCCAGAAGCTTCTAAAACAGAAAAGAGCAAGAAAACCTTGAGAAGATGAGCAGCTCTCCTTACAACTCACAGAGGCAAGGCCTGCCTCCTCCTCCCACCTGATGCCACAGCATGCGATACGTACACAGCACGCGTGCACTTAAGCTCAGGCCAGCACACCAGCCCCCCAGGGAATGTGTCCTCACAGGGCACTAACCCCAAGACATAGAGCATAAGCCACATGCCCTGTAGCAGTCAAGAGCAGGCAGCTGGAATCCTTTGCTATTGCCCAACTACATGAGAAAGAAAATGATTTATAACTAATTTTTTATGCTATTCCTGTGCAAAAAGATTGTGATGGTATTTCTTTCTTCATTTCATCTTTCATAGCTGAGAGTAAAACATTACAATGCTTCTCCCAATTCTTCCTTTTACCTTTGAGAGTGACTTTTAGCAGTGGTTATCCTTGCTGAAGGCCCTTCCAACTAGCTATTTCAAGTTAAGTGTTTATTGCAAAAATGCTTTTGGATGAGACAATAAATATATTCGCTGTCCAACTGTGAAGCCCAGCACAACAGATCCTAAGTAGGAAATATTCCCTTCTGTACTTAGAAATCATGGGCCAGAACAGCTACCTTTCTGCAGCCACCTGTAACTGATGCTTTGCAAGAGGGCAGGATGGTCAAAATATTTGCAACGCTTAAACAGCATTTATGTCACAGAAAATATTCAGACTGAATAGGGGGGAACTAGGTATTTGAACAGGTACAATTAATGTCACAACACCATCACCCCCAAAATGCAGACATCTATGCAAGGTGCCCCAAAGCTTCTGTTGCCTTCTCTATCTGCAATTCTTTTTAAAGTCCTAGACTTTGAACTATTTAAAAACCTATAGCATATTGCTAGAAGGCAAGTAATTTTGAGATGAAATTCATTGGAAAAATAAAGGCTTTTTGGGTGGAAAGGAAAGATCTACTACATCCTGTGGAAAGGAAATTTAACAATTAGAGGGTTTGTTATGTAGTTCAGAAATTGTTTGAATCAGAAACACTAACTAACTCTAAGACTAAAACAGCTTAAATTTGTATTATCAAAAGAAACAATCATAGGAAAAATATCCATTTCTTAAGGTAACAAAGCTAATTTGTATTTCATGGGACTTTGAAATCATTCCCATAATACAATTATTGAATGATATCAACTAACATTAATAAATAGCACAGAGAAAAACTTACGTAAGTGTGGCTAAGACATTTTAGAAAGATTAATGTCACAGGCTGAGAAGTAATTGCCTTCTGTGAAATGGAATTGGAACCCACTGATATAATCATAATTAATAAACACAACCAAAACCACTACAAATTAGGAAGAATAACTAGTATTTGCAGATATGCATCCTACTGGCCTTTAATTCTACCGAAGAATGACTGGGTTATCTGCCCAAACCAATGGCAATAAATCTGTTCAAATATTTACAAGTTCAATTGACAAGTTTTCTTAGGAAAGATGGCATTTTATAACAACAATATGAATGGTCTTAAAGCTCTGGATATCTGAAAGCTTAAACAAAGACAACTGGGAATGAATATATGGAAAGGAGCAGCAACCACCTGCAGGCTAAACCAGCCACTGCATGTGGACATGAGAGAGCAGAAAAGAAAGAAAATCAGGATCTTCCTCTTTTGATGCTGTGCTGTAGATGAAACTACAGGTTTAGCTGTTAAAAAACAAAGTAACTGGAAAACAGTATCACAAAAAACAGCTAACACAGAGGAGTTTAGTATGTATTCTGCTGTCTTCCAAGTATAATAGACCAGGAGGCAGAGGGTCTCTATTATTTGCATTAGAACATGAATGTTTGAAGTCGGCATCTGGAGAGGGAAAAAAAAAAAAAAAAAAAAAAAAAAGGCCAGTACTTGCTTTCCTCACCCAATCACAGGAAAAACGTTTCTTTTAAACAGAGATCAGAATCAGAGCTCTCAGTCAGGTTTTTTAGCCTCTACAAGAAATATTTTTCCGTGACAAGATACATTCTGCTGAAATTCTACTGTCTTTATTTTAAATTCTTACACAAGGAAGTAGGAATAATGATAAAATGGTAAATTCTAGTGGCCATTAAAGCACGTTCATAATACTTTGACTAAAATCTATTATCTTAACCACTGGCAAAGCATTGACGCAGCAGTACCCTCTTTATACAATTAAAACATATCTAACTGAAAGGCCATTACTTCACTCCAGAAGATCACCTGTTTTTAGTTTTAGACAGTATCAATTACTGTCCACAGAAATGCAGATTAAATAATGGCTTTTGTTTAAACTAATCCACATTATAACAGATGAAACAAAGGAAATATTTCCATCAAACATTAGTTAGAAAGTAACAAATAAAAAAGTCCTTCTTCAGAGCTGTTTTAAAAACAGATCTGAGGAAAAACAGGATGGATAGTGAGGAAGTCAATAAGAAAAAGAAAAGAAATGAAAAGCAATGAGAGCAGGAAGAAGCCATGTAGAAAAAAAGTATGAACTACAACAATTAACCAAAAAAAAAAGCCAGGAATTTAAGTTTTAAGAGACAGTGAACATTCAAAAAAAATGGAAGGGGATGTAAAGTGGCTGCATTGAGAGCAGAAGGTAACTGTGTTCTCAACTTCATGTAGAAAGAACAGTTGAAAAGAAAGAGAAAGAACGGGTAAAACATGGCTTAAGATGACAACTATTAACAATTACTAAATTGGTATTTATGCTTCAAATAAGCCATATATACTGCCAGTTTCTTGAGCCATAAAATAAACTGCAACACAAACCAGCAGTACAAGCTAAAAGGACCATATATTTTACTATTATTTCATGATGTTTCTTCTTAAAACAACCAAACAATTTTTATTCATATACAGACAACACTGCTTCAACATAAGCGATTTCAAGTGCAAGTTGAATCCTGGCACTTTAAGGAAGATAAATTTGGTTCAAAATTGTAGAAACAAACTGCTACTTGCAAATATTAAACAACTCATATTTCAAAAATATTCCACATTTGAACAGCAATTTTAAATGTATAATTTTTTACTCACCACATTACTAAAATCTCAAGTTTGCAACAGTATGTCTAATTTCAGTTTAGTTTTTGCATTTACAACTGGATTAGAAAAATCTAGTTATAGCACTTCAAATATTTTGCTCAAACTGCTCAAAGCAGCTGACATGACAGGACATCACCTACTTACCAATAATGCTTGCTCGTAAAAGGTATTAATTACAACAGTTCCTCATTCCTGTGTCCATTCTTAGTGTGTAGCATTGAGTGAGGGATGTTCAGAGCTCAAAGTTGGGAACCTTTCAACCATCTCACCAGTAGGTGGTACATTTACCCACTATGGAAGCATAACAGCCTATAACTGCCCCAACTGTCAGGACATTTAATATGAGATGGAAAAAGAAAAAATGTCCTCTACACCTAAACGTCTGTCCATAACCATTAGGATACGGTCTTATGAAAAAGAGAACTACATGAACTGCTTTCCCCAAAGGCAATCGTTAGGACTGAACGCCAGTTTTGCAAACTTCAGGATGCAAGGACGTTGCCAAGGAATGGTAACAGCTCGAGTCTCAAAAGTGAAGTTGAATTGGCTCCTATGGAGGTTATATGAATATTTCATCAACAGCCAACAATTAATTTTTATGGTATGTCACATTTAAATTCTAAGGACAGATAAACAGCTCATATGGCAAACTGAAATTCGTCAGCTGATTATAAAGCTGAAGTTTTTATCTATACAACCACTCTATTTTCTCTCTAATTAGTTTTCTAGTGTGTTTATTTTATTAAATAAACCTGAAAATATCAAGTTTTTATTATTATATTTAATATCTAATATCAAGTTCTGGAATTGACCTGAATTTCTTGCTAAACTTTCACAAATTATAACAGGTTGGCTGCACTGCACCTAAGTCTAATATATGCCACTGCATCCACATTAGTTGAATGTTTCTGCTAAAATGATTGGTAGTTTTAGAGCTAGCAGAGCTGCAATAATAACAATGTTATTGGACTGATGTTAATAACTGAAGTTTCTACTACAATTTCTACTACAGCTACTATTTCATTCTTTCAAATGCAATCTTAGTCTGTGGCAGCCTACGAGTGCAAAACCGTGAATACACAGGGACCTGATCATTAGTCACACAGTAACAAATCTACAAAAACAAAAAAAAAAGGGAGCTGTGCCTCGACATACTACCTGACCCCTAAAAAAAATATCCCATCAACCTAAAAAAAATTGTTTGAATCTAAAACAATTTTTTTAAAGGCGGAAATTACGACTGGGTGAAATTTATCCAGAAACAGAAACGAAAAGCTTTCAGCAAACAGCGATACACGACCAAACAACAGCTGAAATGAGCTGCTCACCTGTTAGCAGATAAGGGAACAGGCAGTTGACGCAGTTAGTTACTAGCCATTATGTCTCAGCAGTGGGTAGTTGCACATCAATTGCTGGTGAGGTGGTTCACCGGCCCGAACATTCCACATCCAGTCACACACATAAGGCATGGATTGGGAGAGCGGGAAAAACTAGAAATTACAACACTTACCTTTGAAGATTACACAGTACTTTTTCTATGAATTTTCTTACAGAATATATGTTAACAACGCACGTGTAACTGCATGATGGATGAAAACTGATCCAAAGGAGTCAAACTGAAAAACTTTTGAGTAAGTGTATGCAATATATTTACTCAGGAGTAAGTACTCATTTTTTCAAATGTATTTTCATAACCTGATATCAAATATTATTAAGTTTCTCTGTACTGGCAGCTTCTTCTTAAAGATATTTTAAACATCTTTCAAATTCATGCAATTTTGCTTCTTTATGTTGCATAAAGAGGCCTGAAGTAAAACAAACAATACCTGAACTTTAGCATTACCAGATACGTTGTTTTTTTCCCCAGTTTTCAAAAGTATCAGATAAGTATATAATTACAATGTGCATTTGAAAGGTAAATATTCTGCATCAAAATAAATCATCTCCCTTATCACTGGACTCTGGTTCAGCTTCATTAAAAATGACACCAGAAGAAATTATCTAGAAGCAATCCGTTACAAGCAAAACACCAGCTAAACTTCACCTACCACCTATGTTAACACTGATCTTCTGGTAGACTAGGGATCTCCCTCCTTAAGAAGCACTTGTACCACTGGTGGAATTTTCTTCTGCCCCTAGAAGAGCCCTGGGCAAGCGTTAAAGTGGCTGATTACAAATTCTTACCTTCCTAAACTTCTGGGGAAACTCAGGGTTAAGATTCCCTAGAAACAATCCACCAGAGGAAACTGGGGTAAATACTGCTCAACTGATGTCACGTTGCTCATCCCACATCATTTGTGAAGAGCAGAAACGAAAGATATTCTTCTACCACAGTAGATCCTAAACTAGATTCCTAAGCTTCTCAGGGCCACACCAAGCTGGCATAAACAAGAGCTGTGGGGTTTAGATGACTGTCTTGGTGCTAAACAGCCCTAGCAATCCAAGAAGCATAAAGTTTTTATTGTAGTATATAGAGCAAATTGCTTCTTGATCATAACTGAAGATTTTCAACGACAACATTTCAGTATTTTTGTAGTAACTGAAAGGTACAGAGAATACCTGCACCCCTAAAGAAGAAAAGGATATAGAAGAAAAATAATCTCAACATTTCAGGCCAGTTTTATACATCATAAAGCAATAAATGGAAAAATACTTTTCATGCATCCTGAAAGCAATTTTTCCCAACCAAAACTTGCTACTAACTTTAAGCATTTCCATACATATTTTTTTTATCTTATTTTCACTTATTTTACTACAACCTGAGTTGAAAAGGGTAGAAAACAATATTTTGACTACACTTCAGTTCCACTCACTTTTGTCATTTATCAGCACCACATAGACATCAGCATCACTGATAATGATTGCTAATATTTTAAAACTACAGAAATAAAGAGTTGCTTTAACAGATTTTCTTGTGCAAAGGATTACCTCACCTATTTATTCATAGAAGCCATATATATCTTTATCAAATACCTGACTAAGCTTAACCTCAGGGCATATATTTTGATCCTTTACAGTTTTTAACGTTTATTATGGATACAACTACTCACCTTTGTGGTAGCTATACTATTTACAAAGCTGATTTGCTGAAACCCCTTTTCACTTAGAGTGAGGCACACATCCCAGCGTTCATTCACGACTTCATGAATAACTTTAAGTGCAACTCCAGTTTCATCCAGTTTGTCCTTTACGTAAAGATCTACGTAACTTCGAAATCCATTTACCTACAGTAATACAGATCAGCAATTACTATTCTTCTCATTCAATACGCTCTATTTAAAATATTTTAAATGAGGGTCTTACAGGTAATTTCTTCCCATTCAACATAACTTTGACTCCTTTGCACGACCCTGCCAAATCATATGCTCTTCTTGTCATGAGGGACACAATATCCTTATCAAGTTTTTCCATTTTAAATTTAGATAGATCTGGCTGGAATGTAATGCACGTGTAGTCATCACCATCAAAATGCTTAATCTTGGCTTCAGAAGTCTTCATCATATTGTTCATCCAGGTCTTTGGAAACAAAAACATTTTAGATATTAGTTTACAATAAAATACTTGGTATCCCCATCCTCTGTCCCATCTTCCTGCTAGGCTAAGACAACCAAAGATCACAGATTTCTCTTGGAAGCTTCCTCTTCTAAAATGTGAGGTTAATTGCCTCACCATGATTTGCACAAGCAGTGGTGACAGGAGATTTGTTTTGTGTTAAAAAAACGAGCAAAGGCTGATTCACGTTCTCCTACGCCAGGCACTAAGATCTAGTTGCATTCAATTTTCCTCAGTTTTTGAAAGTGTATAGTATTTTATGGTTTCTGATAAGTTTTAAAGCATGTCCTTTTCATAGTATACATTTTAGCCAGTATCATTTGCTTTTCAACATTTAGCAGAAAAAGTTAAATTCTTAGAAAGCCAGGCAAACCATTAACATACACTGCTTATGTCCATACAATGACAGTAAAATTGCAAATGGATTATTTGTTAGAAAAAAAGAGAATGAAGCCACCAACTATGAAAGACTTCAAAGTTGAGGAACTCTGATAATTAACACCCTACCAAAGTTCCTCAAACCTTTATCAACTCACCACACACACAAAAAGCTTTGTAATAGTATAAAAACTTTCTAGATAATTGTTCTAACATTTGCACAGCTAAAAGTAGTAGTTTTCTGACAAGCTAAATAACTGAGCAATTAAAAAAATGTTTAAATAAAATATATTCAATTTTTACATTCATTTCCACATTAACATATCTTAGTTTTACGAGCAATGTGTTTCATTTTTAGTAACTTAACACTCTCAAGGAAAAGGTTAATTATTTAAAAGAAAATTCCCATATTCCAACATGCACAAGTACCGCTTTTACGGAATTAATCTAGCCTGCATACTCTATATATGCATTACATTTGAAAGTTAAATGATTCATTTCATGAAATATTGAAAAGCATTCTATTTAAAATTTATAATTACAACGAGGAAAAGGAAAAAGTTGAAACAATTTCTATACCTGCTTAAAGCTATGTTTGTATTCTTTGCAAGCAGTTTCAACTGTAAACTTTGTACTGAATATGTTACAAAGTTTTGCACCATAGCCATTACGGCCACCTAGAAAAATAACACACAGTAAGTTTTTTAAAGCAGAAACTATATTTACCATGTACAGAAAACATGCAAACAAAGTATATTGTTCCTATATAAGACATAAGTGAAGCGTCAGGTCAATAGCTATGAAAGGATGGCGGAGGTTCAGTTTCACACTACTGCTGATCTGGGGCAATTGCTCCTGCCTCAGAAATGAGCTGTTTGCTCCTCTTCCACTCCCTCCCCATCTAGGGACCCTGTGCTGCGAGACTTAAAAAAACACCAACACCCTCATCCCGTGGAAAACGAATATGTGAATAGATTCAACTGAGGCAGGGACCACACAGTTGCCAGCTACAGCAGAAAGCGCACAGAGGAACCAGGAGTTTAAAGACAAGGAAGTTCAGTCACTCCCCCTGGTTGATACCAGCTCTGAGTCACATCATATGAATTGACCGAAATCACAGCCTAATTTATTTCTCAAGAAATTCAAAAGGAAATTTAAATATAATATATTCGCCCCAAAATAAAACCAATTAATTCCTGTGTGTTCTAAAAGAAAAAAAATCTGAAGTTTTCCTTTGGTGGAAAAAATGTATGAGCTAGGATAAAACAGAAAAAACTTTCAATCATGATCTAAATTAGCAACAGTATTACCACAATTTTAAGGTAAATAAATAATAGACTAATTTATTATAATATTCTTTCCTTCAATCTTGACAGGGTAAAAATTTTAATGCCTGCAGATGCTATAATTACCATAGAACTTTTAGGAGTAGTGAATAATCCTGCCATGAAACTAAGGCGGCAAGTATGAAGTCCTCTCCAAACAATGCCATATTTTTTTTTTTTCATAGTCCTTTTGTTCCTAACATTAAACCTTGGTAATTGTGACTAAGTGATTATACATTAGAAAAAGAAACTCATTAACTGAACAAATAAAACATGATAAATAGTCTTGCCTGTAACTTTCTTCTCATCATCATCATAGTTGCTGGATGTTAGCAGCTGCCCAAAGATTAAAGCAGGAACATAAACTTTTTCTACTTTGTGTTCCACAACTGGGATACCTTTCCCATTATTCCATATACTGATAATGTTCGACTCCCTGAAATTAGCAAAGAAAGGCATTAGGTCAACTGTTGTACTCTTGAAAATGGTTTCTTGCATACTTTTGACAGGATTAAATAATTGCATACTTTATAATAAAAGGCTGTGCTCTTGCTATGTTTGTAGTTCTAGAAATCTTAATTATAAAAAAAAAAAAAAAAACACTTTTGGGGCTTATTAGATGTCTTTCAAGAGCAGTATGATCGCCCATATATGGCAATATTTATATCATAAAAATAACCTCCAAAAATCTATGTTTGAATAACTTCTACTATCAATACGATCTGCTGTTGAATCCTGAAGTTTATTCATATTGTTGTATTATTCTTAAACTACTGCACTAGCTTCTGTGGGTTTCATGGAAGTCCACTGACACTCAGGCAAGCTATAATCTGTTTAAAACAGTCATTTCCTATTTATTATCTTCACTGTAGCTTCTTTTGTGCATCAGTGCCAAAGTTCCTCTTTAAATATTTATTATACATTTCACTATGGCACCCAAGCGCCATCTCTTTAATTTTGATATTTCCCCTTAGAAAATAACTCTTCTTCAAGGATTACATTTGGAAAAACAGTGATAGTGAGATATTTGCAGTCTGCTCTTTCAGAGTGTTATATGTAAGGGTTCAAACATAACTTCATCCTGATCCTAATGGAATTCATGTAGAAGCTCAAGAGAAACAAAGTTATGTTACAGAATTAAGGGGTGGCATTTATGGTTTATGCATAACTTCTCTTGATACAGTTACATACAGTTATGAATTTTAAAATCTTCAGGTTTTAAATGTATTCAATTAATCAAACATTAAAAAGTGGTTTAGGAAAGCAAATTATTATAAATTCAAAATTATTATTAATAATTTTAATTAATCTTAGCTGAAAATATGAGGTCAGTGGAAACAATTTCAAAAAAACTATCTCATTCTAATAAATCAAATTTCCTTTACTAAGGTCTTTTATTAAAATCTGAACTACAACAGCCCTGGCAGAGAACGCAAACTGACATATGCTTTTACTTACGGATCAATGGATATTTTAATACAGGTCATATTCTTGTCCCTCTGCTTATTGTCAGCGGCATTTACTATAAAACAAAGTAACACAATTCAGCACTTACTAGAAGCAAAAATTAATTACTTGATCTGTAAAATTGATTATATTGTGATTCCACCACAAATTACAAGGGTCAAAGTGTTTCCTTATCAGATTGGTTTTTGTGTTTTTGCCATCTTGTTACTAAAATCAGTGAAGGACAACCTGCAAGAAGATTACATTTTTCAACCTTCTTACAGCTACTGATTCTATCTCTAGCAATTATACTATATTAGAATATTAAAAAACTTCTTTCTTCTATTGCTCTGCAATACATTTCTTGAGATATTTATTATACATATTACACTATTACTCCTTATGAGATATTATTTTCTAATTCATGTTGGAAAAGTGTATTTCTTATAGCTAAGGAGAAGTCTGAATTTTACTGGCTGCAATTATCATTACTATTTATAATTCATGTTATAACAGCACCAATTCCAGAACCCTATTGATGTAGGCACTGTACCTACACAGGCCAAAGATTTAGTTTTACTGATTTTATCTGGTAAGAGATTGTTTAGGCCAGCATTGTTAAAACTTAATTGTTTTGTTTTAGAACAATTCTATTCTGCAATGCTTCAGACGGAACAAATTATGTTTAGAGTAAATGTCTGCTTTTTTTTTTTGCGTTTAGACACAGTAGGAGTGAAACAGGAGCCTGATAGAAATCCATTCTGTTCTAAAAAGAGCATAGAAATATATACATATACCTATACACTGAAGAACAAATAAAACAACAAACAAAAAATTAGGAAAATATGCTTCATTAGATCTGTTTATTTATCATTTTGCCAGTGAAACTCAATCCTGAAGAAGTTGTATCAATTAATTATTTTAACTGCAGGAGTTCTCCCTAAAAGGCCTATGAACCTCATAACTACTTGTACTTTACACAATTTAAGACCAAAGGTAAGATAAGTACAATTTAATATGTGATTAGAATTTAACTGAACTGTACTCACATGCATATTAATTACAAGCAACAGAGTCAGAAATGTGATTATAGTCATTAACTATGAAAATTTTACAGTTATTTTTCAGCATTTGTCTCATCATCCAAGAAATAAATCAAAATAATTACTCAAACCACTAAGGAACATGAACAAAAACCCAGTAAACTGTCTTAATATCTATATCTAAATATGCTAAAATATCTCAATATTCAATGGAAAAAATCTCAACCGAAGATCAGATATTTCAAGGCGTTTTTGCTAAAATTGTAAGGGCAGTTTAATTAAAAAGCATGCGCAGCTACATGCTCCACTTTCCATGATGTTATTACACTGGTAAGTTCTCAAGCACTAGCTCGGGAGCGGAGCACTTGCTGCTGCTACCTAAGGAAGCATCAGCCACACACATCTAGGACAACGACATGACAATAACCCTCCCTTCACACAGGGCAAGGTACAATTCCCTCCTGTGAAATGCCTGCAAATTTAAATTCTGTGAGGCAGCACACACACACAAAAGTGATGAAAGATTATTTTTCAAATGTATAAGTAAAAAAAATCCCTTCTCTTCCACTTGACAGTCAAGATGTCTCTAAGATGTCTTCACTGTCTCTGAGACAGCAACGCTGTACCGCACAGTTTTAGAGTCTGGATGTGTCCTGAACCTACTGAAGGTCACGACAGAATTTCCATGGACCTCAATATAATTCATCTCATCATCCTTGCTAGTCCTCACAACGTAAGATCATAAAAACTGATTAGCCTAAGAATTAGTATCAATTAAACCAACATATGAGTAGTGCAGACAGCACACTGCTCATAATCTACTTGTTCTGGTTAGTCTTCAATACATGCCTGTCAGCAAGAAAATAACATAAGCTAGTAAGCTTATAGTAACTCAGGTATTTAAGATAGAATTTTCTAAAAAACATTTATTTTTGCGTTTGTGACTGGGTTTTTAAATGGCAGGGTGATACTTAGTTATTTTACAACTATCTAAAATCTAGAAATTATCAGTGTAACGATCACTGTCACAACCACTATCATTTCTTACAGAAAGAAGCACTTTTATGAAATGATCTAAGTCAGCAGAGGCACCTTCTCCGCCATTTTATCGGGCAACGACTGATAAAGCAGTTTTCCTTCAAATGTGACTTAGAACTGAAGTCCTGACCAACTTCTCTAATTAAAAAACTCATAACGTTAGCTATAAATAATAATTAATTTGGATGTTTAATAATAATTTCTTACAGTTTCTCCCAGCTTAAACTGAACACACTTTTCCTCCTTCTATCTACTGTTTTCTAGTGCACTCAATTTTTACTGCACTGCATTTTAGTGGAACTTTAAGTCTGTGATTTAAATCTAAATACACACTAATGTGCTTTGAGATCTTCCAGAATAATGTGTATTCACATTACAAATTTCTTCTTAAAAATACTTAAAATACTTACCAAGGATTTCATCAAAGATCTTGTATAATCCTGGGACAAAAGTAACTTCTCTGCAATTCATTCCCACATCTTCATCATAAACCCACATTAACTACATGTAAACAAAATAAAAATATTTGTTTTGTTTTGAAAAAGGGTATGTATTTCTTAATTTGGAATACTTAACACTTCAGTAAGTAGAATTAAGATTTTTAACTTCATTCCTCTATCATAAATTTGACCTGATACAAAGGTAACCAGCCAACTTTTCCAAAAAGGAAGAATAGCAAATGCTTCTATTAATACATATTCAGAATTTTTAACTCTGCTGTTTTTTTATCTGCTTTTAAATGATGCCTAGATTCTCTTATACTCTAATCCCAACAGACACAATCCAATATAACAGTTTGGTTTTCAAAGGATTATCAACAATAAGGAATTCAGCATGATTTTCACTCTTGTATAAAATCAAATTTCTAATTATATCTATACAAAAATAACTAAACAGAAATATAAATCCTGTAGATCATTTCAACAAGTATACACGCTAACAATACACACTGAAAAACTGTTAATCTTGTATTTATGTAAAATGGTAATTTTAGGTTACAAGCAATTCTAGTTAGTGATAAAATAGACATTGGTATCAAATCCACATGCTCCACAAGAATCTCTTCATTAGTCATGAAGATCTGTCCTGAATTGTAATAATTTATCCCAACAGTAGTGTCCTGTGCTGAGCAGAATGGTAATATCAGTATTTAGATAAAGTATGTAGCTTTTATGTTTATTTCTTAATAAGACTTTTTGCCTGCTCTTTTCTTTTAATTTTAGTCCCCAGCTACATTTGCACAGCAAACGGTTATAGAGGAATTCAGCCATCTGACTGCAGGATTGCAAAACTAAAGTCTCAGAAGAACAATGTTTCTGCCTGCACCTTAACTTCTTTCCCTAGATTTCATACAGGATGTCACTACTGGGGTTCTTCCTTATCATGGACCTGATAGCTAGTAAACTGAGGCTGGGATTTATCTAGTAGATACATTATTCCAGATGCCTAATTGTGTAGTATCTCACAAAAGTATTTTATTAAAATTGCAGTTTCTAAAATATATCATAAAAACGAAATTAATTTAGCAGTCAGAAAGAGTTTCCCAGGGTTCATGTCACTCAATCACTAACACTTGGAGGAAGCATCTCTCAAGAATACAGAGAAAGATTCTTTCTGAGAGGAATCCTGTCAATGAAATTAAGAGATGAACCAAACATATAACTTGGTTTCTTGTCCTGTACTAGTCACTGAGGTTTCAGAGCTCATCTTGGGACCTAACTGTAAGTTGCTTCCATGACCAATCCCACCAGAAGTAACAAATTAATAAACTTCAACAGTCTTTCTTTCTTCCTTCGCTGGTTTGTTCATAGTGTGGAAGTGAGGAAGCCGAGCTATTGTGAGAGCTAGAAGGGCTGGTCCCTCTCCCTTTTACTTCCTCTCCACTTGTAGCTACTTGGTCTTGTGCTCTCCATGGAGTGAACTGTCCTGCTGCTCATCTCAGCCTGGTGAGTCAGAACTGACTGGTGAGTCAGTTCAGCTCACAAGAAATAGCAAAACAATTCTTTTTCCTACTGGATTAATCCCACAAATCTTCAGCCCTACTAGGCATGCCTTGTATTGAGCAGAATTGCTTGACTCTTCCGTCCTTTTCTACTTGTTCCTCTCATCTATTCACATTTGAGTTCTTTAAATCTTTAGAAGAAAAAACTTCTCTATCTGTATTTTTTACAATGCTCAGCAACAAAGGGACTCAGATCTCCGCACAGCCTCTGAGCACAGCAGAGCTATAACTTTTTTATTATAAAGGCAGGTGTAGTAGCTCACTGGACAACGGTGCTACCATGGTGGCCAGGGAAAGTATGATATGTTCTTTTTTTTATACAAATCACTTATTAAAGTCGATTAATCGCCTTATTTCAAGTCAACTAGTTAGTTTCCTTCACTCCACCGTCAAATATCTTTGTGGACCTCATACAGCAGTAGGTCTTGAAACAACAAATTCAGTAGCAATGGCAAAGACATCAGAGGCCCTAAGTACAGCAGTATGATTCCTTAGAATCATAGTTCGCACAACCAGTTCAGAACCTCCAGGACAGTTTATCTCCTAGAACTGGTTTCTATACTATTTATACTATTTTTAGAATCAGCACTAGTAGCACTAGGAATCTGTATATTCAAGGAGCTGCCACATGGCTGGAAATCTAAATCCCTTGTTATACTTCATCAAACAAAACATTTTTTTATATATTAAGAATATCATAGAAAAATTCTTTTTAGTTGATATTCTCACATCATTTCAGGCTTCTCTTCTTAAAAAATATATCATCCTATGTTGGAATTCCTCATGGGAGAGGGCTTCCATCGAAGGGAGTCTTTTCAGCCATGAATTAAACCAAACTTTTACAAATGTGAAGTATGCATGAATCCTTGCTGGTGTATATACGACAGCTGAAATATTGCTGGTTGTGTTCAAATACAGGACTATCTGTGACTGACTATTCAACAGAACAGTCAGCAGAACACTTCAACCAATGTACTGCAACTTCAATGTCAAATAGCTTCTGGCAATTTAAATACAGTTATACTTAAATTGAAATATATGCTTATCTAGAAATGTTTGCATTGGATGCCATCCTTCCCACTGGCAGAACTATCAAGCTTTCACAAAGCAGTTTCAAATTCAGCTTCTGAAATACTGAATATTCTGAAACAACATAGAAAGCTTCAGAAAATAGGAACCCACACTGGCCACGGACATACAAAGACCAACGATTTTACTAAGCTCTTGGGAAAGTCTCAGTGTCCAACTAATCCTCTTGTCACTTGAGCTGATTCTTTTGATACAGTATCTTTGCAATACCAACTATTAATCTGCTTGATTCAATGACTTTTGTATTCAATTGCAGAAATGTTGACTACAATCTATACTGAAATCAGTGCAATACTGTAAGAAAAATCCAGCCTTCCTCCCAAGCAAAAATACTCCTAAAATAGAATGTTTCTAATTAAAGATACCATTTTTAATTTGCATTTAGGTAATGTCTCCTAGCTCCCGTGTACAGCATTTATAAAGTATCTCCTAGATTCAGTGGAAGAGAAGACATAATTAGAATTATGCTAATAGTGCTTGCAATTTCTCCTTGTGACCTTTGGTGTTGAATGGACAGAAAGCAGCTCTCACAGATTTTTCTGATAACAGCACAAACACCCTCCCTTTCCCATTTCTAGATAGATGGAAAAATCAGATTCTTATTTTGCAAAGTCAGAATGGTATTCATGAAATAACTGACTGGAACTGTTGATGGCACATACAGCGCTGTGCACAAAAATGAAAAACAGCCTGATGAGGATTCTGAATTTTTTAACACATTCCCAAGACTTTTTTTTTTTTTCTAGATGCAAATGGACTAGATTATACAGACAGTATTTTGTATGAGAAGTACATAAGACCTGTTATCTTACAGCTTTAATGAAGGTTCTCTGAATCTGCCTCTGACCTTGTGCATGAATTCAAGTCACTTTGCCTCATCGCTTTCCCTCTGTGCCCTTTTGTCCTGTCTACTTAAGAGCGCTGCGATAACAGGCATTTCTGACAAGGCATGCTTGTACACTGCCTGCTACCATAGGGGTCTTCATTTCACAGAGGCTACCATAAAAATAACAAAAAAGGGGATATTACAAAGAAAGTGTCTTCTTTGTTAAGCTGCATTTTGCTCAGTTTGATGGGAGTCTTGCTTAAGTCAAGTCATTTCATGCCAGTATCTTCCCTATCAATCCCAAAAGACGATGAGCTACATTTTAACTACCAAGAACTATTTTTAGTGAAACACAACTGTTTACTTAATATTTTTGTAACACAATGAGAGCAGCCAAAAACAAAATGACTGCAAAAGCTGTATGTTCTACTCATCTTCACATCTGGATTGGAACCTCCAAGAATATCAGTCAGGACACAAAGGAAAAACTGCTCTCTCCTCTTTGTAGAGTTTATCTTTCTATTAACACTGGATACAGCAAGAGCTAGGTGCCTTTAATCTTGGGAATGTCTCTCAAGGCCTGAAGGAGTCAAGATCCTCCATAATTACACAGTTTAATCTTTTACCTAGATATTCTAAAGAAAATCATCAGGGATCTGAACTTCCAAGTGAACAACCTATTTGAACAACAGAATCCTTTACAATAAAAAGATACCCTTTTTCTAGCCCCTTTTTTTAACCTCCCAAAGAATACAACAGCTAGAAATAGGAAAGTAAATAAATATATATGAATGCAATGCTTAGATGGAAAGGCATTGTGGAAAAGGAACAATCAGTATGACAACGTAGGAAGCTAAAATACAAATGATTTTCTTCTTCACCGAAAGATATGAATGCTAGAGTAATCTGCATGCAGCTTCAGAGGAGCAGGCAAGATAGCAGGAGCCTGGTTTCTGAAATATCTCATCAGGAGAAGTTTACAGATGATCAAATTAATTCTAAAACCACAACTGCTTAGGAGACAGCTAAGAAGGTCAAATCTGCAACTACTATTTTGGGTGTCCCCAGATTGACTCATTTCAGTAAATTTAACTTTTCAAACTATTTGCTGCTCTCATGTGAGGAGAAGCAGAGGTTTGGCAAAAAAATACACTTTAAAATTACACAAAGACACCTATAATATACATTTACTACCTTCTGCTTGGAGGTAGACTCCAAAACTGTATATACTGAAGTTTAAAAGAATCTGCAACATGACTAAAACAACTGAATAAAGGGTCAACGTGAAACTTAGGTTTTCTGTTCTCTACCTAGATAAGCAGATTTAAAGTGTTTTTGGACCTACAACAATTGCTACTAATCTGTACAAATGTTCGTATATTTGTGTGTGTATGTATACATATGGGTGTGTCCGTGTATATTTCTAAACGTATAAACATACACATAAACATGCAGAGGTGTGTGTGCTCATGTTCTAAATCAACTTCAAAAAACTCTTGGTATCTTTTTTTCAAGTGAACCAAACAGTGCTTTGAAAAATCTGCTCTACACATGCACACATAAGCACTACCATAGTTCTTAGAATGCTGATTTAGAGTATTCAAAAATTACGTATTTGTGTATTTATTGACCAGAACAGTCATTTCCTCACTGTAACAACAAACACTATTAAAACTGTTGATTTAACAAAACTTACCTGAGTTAAGGGCTCAACCGACCCAATGTAAGTGTCTGGACGGAGGAGGATGTGTTCGAGCTGAGTCTTTTTCTGGTAAACTCTCTCAACAGACAACTTCTTTGAAGTTTCATTCTTATTAATGCTTTCAGATTCTTCTTTTTTTGAAGCATTGATCTGATTATCAAATAAAGTCTTAAAAAAAAAACACACACACAAAAATCAACCTGACTCACTGTTACTCTTTCAAGATATAAACAAATCCTGAGAAATTAAAATTACAGTCAAAACTTGTCATGTTATTAATGTTAAATTTTAAGGTACACTAAGATCAAGTTATCCTATGAACAGATAGATACTTTATTAGATTATGCTATAGTTTCCTAACATATTTAGCATTTTCAGACTTTCTTGACCTGTGAAGCATGATGAACCACATTAACGTAGTAACAGTATGTTACAAAAGACACTCTCCTCCTCAGGTTAAGTACTGGTAACATCCATTTTGTGTTTAAACATCTGATTCCTAACCAGTCAATACCACTCTGAACAAGGACAATACTCTCATATTTTAGTTTGGACAATCTGATTTTCACTCAGCAAAACTTAAGCAACATAGTAATGTATCCCCCTGTTTTTTTGCTTAGGATCCACCACCTATAATTTACATCTTCTACTCATTTTATTGAAGTAATTAAACCTAATGCAATCCCAGCTTTATTATGAAATAAGCCAATGAATATAAGAAGAAACACATAGGTTAGTGTCAGAATGTGTCTTCAATTTCAACAGAAAATGTGGCTGGAGATGAGGAACAGTATTTGACTGGAGGAACGCACAGTATTTTATTTCCCTTAAGAAAACTGTAATCCACTTTCAGGGAAAGATACAAGGATTTAGTAACTTGGAACATCTTTCAAATTTTTCCTGATGACATTAACATCTCCATCCCATTGAACAGAAACCAAATAAAATGAAAAGTTAAAATTTCTAAGAGTAATTGAATCTCAAAAAGTCCCATTTTGAAGCAGTAAGGGTGTATTTACCAAGGAGCTGAACATGACATTTATTTTATAACACCCTTTCTTACATGTAAATTGGAATTCTTTTAAAAGCATCAATAAACATAACTTTAACTTATAATTTTGCCTGGCCAGAAGACATAAAAGGAAGATGAACTGTGTCACCACCACCTCCCTCTCTTGCACTAAGTTCAGTAACTTTGAAATAAATGTTACATAAACAGTAAAAACCATCAACAGACAAAAAATGACAACAAAAGCCACTTGCCACTCAAGTAAATATTTTATGTCCACTTAGCTGTTCTCAGTAAGACTATGCATACAGCAAGTATATGCTTAACTCTAATCCTGGATTAATTTAGTCACCCTGCATACTTTTGAGCTAGACAGCATAAACTAGCATGTAGTAACAAGTACACACACAGAATAGAGGATACCAGACTTGCCCTAACAACTTCATCAAAGAGACCAGACATTAGCCTATAACATACGGTGAACACAGATGATTCTCCGTGTTATTATTCCGGTTTGCCTACTCCAACCTGTATTTAATCTTTGATGCTCTTTTTGCTCTTAGGAGGTAGAAGAAGTAACCTTCTGGGCTTGGAGATCTCCACTGGAGACATTTTTCTAGCATATTTACGGAAACGCTACCAAATACATACTAGGCAAATCTCTTGAGAAAGCAGATTGTGAGCAGCAATAACAACAACACGCAACTGTTAAGCACCAAGTAAATTTGAAAACAAACAAACAAACCCCAAGAACTCACTATTCTGTACTCATCCTACAACTAACAATGTCTAGAGTCACACAGGAAGAGAACCCAGGGGACCAGGGGACCCTGGACCATCATTTCATCCAGCACACCTGGAACCACTGCACTAATCCACCCAACTTGATCCAAACCATCTTCTGGACTACAGCATCTCTCCAACAGCAAAGGAAGAGCATATAATAATATGAGGAAGATCATATAATAATTTGTAAAACTGCACATATCTGTGATTAAAGTTTTGGTATCTCAGGCCACTTGATCTCCACACCATCCATCATTTGGTCTTAAGCCACAACATACTCCCCCACAAAGGAAGAGCAAGAAGAAAACCAAAAGGACCTTCTGAGAACAGATTCACGCTGTTCATTCTGTTCATCAGATATATTCAGATATATGAGGAGGAATGGGACAGTTACTACAGAAGCAGTGCCAGTAATTGCAATGTGAACCTAATTTCATTGGAAGTCTAGAACTTATTCACAGAACTACTTCAGTGAGATTCACTATTTATATATATATATATTTAAAAGCTTTCTGACTTTACTTGTTTTATCACATTTGTATTAACCTATCAGTCTTCTGAGACAAGACTTCATAGCTGGTAGGAATCATCTTTAGCTCAGGCTATTATTTATTGGTTCTATAGCTTTACTGTATTCACTTTTTCTCAGGGGACCACCACTTACCTTTCTCATTTCTATAAACATTAATACAGCCATGATTATAGAAGAAAATGGGAGGAGTATTTCTTAGATTTGTGAAATTAAGAATTTGAGGAAGGGAAAGTAACAGGGAAGTCAACCCATAAAACAGGCAGGTAAAAGTTTTCTAAGATCTTGTTCAAGTGTAAGTCTTTTTACAGGCACACAGAAGGATTGAGGTTGGAATGGACCTCTAGAAATGATCTAAGCCAACCGCCCCACTCAAGTGGGGTAACCTACAGCACATTGCCCAAGACCCTATCCCAAGATCCAGACAGCTTCTGAACATTTCCAAGGCTGCATTCTCCACAACCTCTCTGCGTAGTTTGTTCCAGTACTTATTAGTGTCACCCTCACAGTAAAGAAGTTTTTCCTTACGTCAGATGGAATTTCCTGTCTCTCAGTTTGTGCCCACTGCCTCTCATCCTATTGCTGGGCACCACTGAAAAGAGTCAGGTCCCATCCTCTTCATAATCTTCCTTAAATACTTACACGCATTTGTAAGATCCCCACTGAGCCTTCTCTGCTCCAGACCAAGAGTCCCAGCTCTCTCAGCCTTTCTCATACAAGAGAAGCTGCAGTCTCCTAATCATCCCTTAGCTGCCCTGTGCTGGACTCACTCCAGCAGCTTCATGTTCACTCCGGATTAGGCCTCACTGTGGCTGAGAGTGTGAGTGTGTGCATGAGGGAATCACCTCCCTTGACCTGCTGGCACCACTCTTCCTAATGGCCCCCAGGACACCACTGGCCTTCTGGGCCACAAGGGCACCCTGCTGGCTCATGGCAGTCTGTGGTTCACCAGGATGTGCAGGTCCTCCTCTGTGGAGCTGCTTTCCAGCAGATCAAGCCCCAGGCTGTGGTGCTTGGGATTATTCCTCCCTCAACGCAGGTCTCCACACTTCCACGTGTTGAACTTCATGAGGTTCCTCTGTCCAGCTCCTCAGTCCTCCTGTATTGCGCTGGTGCATCAGCCACCCCGCTGCAAGCTGGGTGAGGGAGCGTGCGCTCAGCTCCTTCACCCCGCTTCCTGATGCCCTGAGGAAGGGTGCTAGCTACATACAGCTCCAAAGGGACTGACTTTGTGCCACTGATCACAACCCTCTGAGTTCTGTCCTTCAGCCACTTGTGAACCCACCTCCCCGCCCTCTCATCAAGCCTGCACTTCCTGAGCTTGTCTGTGAGAATGGTACAAGAGACCGTGTCAAAAATGTTCTTGTAGTGAAGTTGGAGAACGGCTGCTGCTCTCCCCTCACGTAGTCAGCCAGTTCTCCTTCCAGCTACATTCTTGCACCTCAAGAGGTTTTTGCTGCCGACACGACAAGCAGCTGGCATCAGCCAGCGCTTCAGTTGCCATGCACAGAGGTAGAGGTGGCGATAGCATTAAGGACCCACTCTGCATGAAAAAGAGCTCTCTTTTATAACAGAACTAGTTGAAACAGTTATATATGACTGACAGGGGAGGGGGGGAAGACACACACACAGCACACCATATATTTTTTCTTCAGAGCCAGAGATTATTACAAATAATAATAATAATAAAACCACACTCTCCCCCCACAAAGGAAAGGTAGTTTCACAGACCTTTAATTCTACAGTTTTTACTAACACAACACAAACGTCTTTCCCCTGCACTCTACTTAAACACTAAGTTACAGTTTCTGAGAGCAGTAAGGAGAGAGTGCATGGGTCAACTGTATGCAAAGATAGCCATAAATATTCAGAATTTATTTACCATTTTATATTATTGAGATATAGCATGTAAACAAAAGTAAAACATAAAACAGCTATGCAAGGATGCAAGTACCATAAACTTGAAGAACTGCAAATTCCCAGGCCTGCTGGGCTGTGCTGCGCTCTGAAACAGAAGATCAGCACCAAATCCTTGTTTCTCCATCCCGTATGGGCATTCCTGGAGTTCACTTTGGATTCACTTAGATTCACTTTGAATTTCCTAAATGTCATCACACTTTGATCACCAGACAATGATATGGATCTAGGGACACAAACATCCTCAGTGGTCTTCCCCTTATGACTTCCTCTTAAAAGAAAAGAAAAAACCCTCCCACAATGTTTTCATCTGCTGAGGCTTTGGTACTCAAAATGAAAGCAAGTAAAACAAAAAGCCTTATTTTTAAGCTGAGCAAGCACTACACCACAATCTTGACAGTGCTGTTACAGTGAGTCTTTTCCTGTATATTTTGAATTTGTCTCAAGAAGTCTTTTGTATTCTCTCCCATATAGAAGATAATGGTATTACTGGAGTTCTAATCACACTTCCCTAAATGGCACCAGCCGTTGCTTCATGACAAAACCTCATGTATCATAATCATGTATGATAAGGGATTTAAGTCTTCTGCTTCACAATAAATCACTTTTTTTAAAGCATTATCCAATTTTCATTCTTATTCTTTCAGCTGAAATCCTAATATGGCCACTTTAAGATGTTTTTAGTCATGGTATTTGACTTGCCCATCACTCCTGTGATGCATATAAAATTTTGCAGATTCTTGATAGTCTTTGAGCCACCCTCCACGGTGATGCCAAAGAAATCATGGAAATATCTGGATCAAAGGCATTATCTCCAAACATATTTAAGCAACTAGATGACTATCCTCAAGTAGTTCAGATGGTGTAGCACTTTGCACGGTGGATCTTTCATTATAGGCCTGCAGTTACTCTTCATATCATGACTTCAAATGCCACTAGCACATTAGACTCTGCCCAACACAGCACAGTGGTAACACTAAGGGAAAGCTTTTTCATTCTTCATCGATAGCCCGTGGTACTCCGGTTACTACATCAAAAACTCATGGTGTACATTATCGTCAGCACCTTTTTATTACAGTGACTGTTTTCTCCACTATGATTTTTTTTGCAAGTTTTGTCCTCAAACAACAAACATCTATACACGTTAAACCTTTCCCTTTTAATCTGCCCAAAATAGATAAGCTTTACTTGAGAAACAGTGTATTTAATAACAGAAAAGGAGTCTCACTTTCAGAGTTATTTTTCTCTATGAATTTATCTAGTAGTGTTTCCACACTATAGTCTTTCTTCCCTGCCATCTTCTCAGGATCAGAACTTAGTTAGCCTTTAAACTAGCCAGCAGTAGAACATTCACAGTCTACTTTGAACCTCAGAATTCACATACTTAGTTTTGACAGCATCTTCCTTTACATCTTGCAAATTTTTTCTTCTTACAATGTTCCCTTCAAAGTTTCTGCATGCAACAGAAAATGCAGGTTGTCATGCATTTTTATTGCCTTTCTAGGGTGAAAAAAAAGTGGGGGAGGAGAATCACGTGGCCTTTATGTTTTGAAATGACATTGAGTCACCACGTTGAGTTTGGTTTCTTGTGCTGCAATAGTTGCTCTTCAAGTTAGCTCAAAAGACACATGTTTGAACTGCTCAGTTCTGCAGCCTCAAAGAAAATCTATTCCTATGCTCATTTTCTAGATAGAGGGAAATAATGTGCTTCCAGAACAAAGATGAGCATAGTTTTGTCATCAGTTTTGATGTTGCCATAACTGGGTTACATCTCTTTAGTGTCATGCTTTACTTTTAAGCAGAATTTTTTTTATGCAATTGAAGTCCACACTGATGAAAAATATATGTTGAAAATCCCAGAAAACATATAATTTTTTCCCCAATTGGGAATATTGGTTTAATCCCATATTAGTCCATTCCCTCCCCCGCCAACACACACACACTCTGTAAGAGGACAAAAAAAAGAAAAGTCTGCCTAGTCATTCTTCATTCCTCATTTAAAGTACAATACGACTTGAGGTTGAGGAGGAGCAGTTGATGTGGTTTTTGCCTTTCCGGTGTGTGTTCTAATGACTGTGCTCAGGGAAGAAGGAAAAAAAGTGAAATTAGACTGAGACCCTGAAAGATTTGAAGAAAAAGCAAGGTAAGAGCTAGACTATTACTCCTACTGCACTAGACAGAGAGGTTCCTTTAACGTATTGCAATCGATGGAGAGAATACATCACTCCATAGCAAAAATACCTGGCCTTCCAGGCCCATGACAATCTTCCAGATAGCTTTTTGCTTTCTCAGCACAAGCTGCTTTGTTTTGTCATAAGTCTCTGTTTCAAATATACCTCCCTTTTTTCTGGTAGGTGGCAAATAAGGGCATCTGCCCTAGACTGGAAGACATCTAGAGATGAGCACAGAGGACGTTATGGGTGACCAACAAGCTCAGATGTTCCCTTTGGCTTTGTATCTTTCTCCCTTAACTTCCACAACTCCTACAGGCAGGTAACTGCCAGGATGGTACTCCTGAAAGTGTCTGGGACAAATGCAGACCTAGGACATAAGAACTTAGAAATGCACATGGCGGTGTCCCACATTCCCTTAAATAAAAGGTAGAATGAGCACAGTTAGTGGGATAGGACAATAAATCATTAATGTAATTAAACTGTAAAGCCTAGAAAGGTTAATTAAGTAAAAAAACCTAAGGATGAACTACATCTACTACTTACTGTTCAAAACAAAACTAGTTGTTCGGAAAGAGGTAAGATATACCTCTAAACAAAAAGTTTTAAGTGCAGTATGGAAGTCAGCGTGTAAGTTTTATCAGCAACATACACTTGATTGTAGCCTGGCATTCCAAGTTAAATCTTACCACCTGATCCGTGCCTTGGGGGAAAAAAAGACTAAAACTGTTACCTGAAAAACTTGCAATTTTGCCCAAGAAAACCCTGACTGAGAATACCTTCCACTATGAAAATAAAACTAGAGGGGGGTTCAAAAGATACCACTCTCCTGCTGTGCTTAACAAATGGCCTGGCTCTCCTGCCAAGACAGAAACACAGAGGAGTAAGTTCCCTGTTCTCATAGGAAATTTACATAGATCACAGCATACCATTAGTGGTATGTGGCTCTACTGCATCCTCCACGAAATATCTGAAGTGTGAAGAATATCATTTTTATGTAGATAGGTATGTTCGCTATAACTGGTTCTATCCAGAAAATTACATACATTATTTTAAATATTAAAAAAATACATATGTGCTGCTATAAAATAAAAAATACTACTACTAAAAAAAAATAAAAAATAAACAGCCCACACTAATTTTATCAAAAGGCACCGAGGGTCATCCAATGGACTTGGGAAATAAGCAATGGTTAATTCACATTTTGTTTGCTTTTTTTTGAGTTAAGATTATTAAACCTATGTTAAAATAACCTTCAAAGAATTGCTACTCAAACAAAAGCAGAAGCAAACAATTAAAAACCCTAAAGGTTTTGTATACTACTGTGTGCCTGACCTGAAAATACATACCTATGTTCTTCCAATCTCTTCCACATATATGTTTTTAACCATTTATTGTTGGCTTTTAAAGGCAGTTTCACCAAGTAACACACAGATATTTTTAATCATTATAATGACTCACCAAAACCATTTTAATGATTCTTGTCATTGATCATTCCAGTATTCATTTGTCAGTTTCAAGGTCCCAGGTTGTAATCTCCTAGAGGAAATATCTCCTGCTTTTAGATAGTGATTTTTGTCAAGGTATGGGTAAAATAGGTGATTTTATTTTATGTAGAGTTGGACACCATGTGCCCATCTGGATGCCACTGCAAGGTTGAGCAGAGCTTCTCAGAGCTGCGGGACCTCACTCAGCCTACGTACTTTAACTCTTCATGACCACATGGACGCTGTTCCACTTATCTCTGTCATACAACCACAGAAAAAAAATAAAGTAGGTCTGACAAAAACAGCTCTGAAGATAGACTGAATGGAATTTTATTGGGCAAATGCTCAGACTAAGTTTTAGCCCAATAACCTTTAAAGACTATTCTCATCTAAACACTTTTATTGGTCCACAGTTCTTCTTGCTAGAGATTTGAGTTGCAGTTTCACAAGTTTAAACAAAATAACAAGTTTAAAGAGTGACAATGTTGCTTACACATTTCCAAAGCAGACTGTAGCTTGTACATCTCAGTGCACAGAAAATCCCAATGTTAACATGCATGTGACATATGTTATGTGCAGTTACCAGGACAGCAAGCTGTTACTCTTCTGGTTACGCCTCCCACAGAACTCCAGCGCTCACAGATCTGCAACAAGAAATTCCTTCCAGTATAACCCTAGGCAGCTTGGAATAGCCTCTCTTCCCATCACCTTTACAGCTACACCATACAGCTAAGTGTTACTATGTATATATTCCTATGAGAGGAAAAGATCCTAGATTTCCTTGCATCTACCACAAAGATCCTATATATCACTGCAGCATGCCCTAAGAGGACTGGCAATGCAAAGGTCACAAATAATTTGCTAAACACAAGGTGGTTAGCAGGCACATGGCAAAGGGCTACCACAACCCCCTAGAGTCATCTCACGCTTCAGGACCTTCTTTTCCACTGGTTAGCACGATCCACCTGTGCAGAAAGATACACTTTACTGCTCAGTACACCTGAATTACTGCCAGCCTCATTCCAAGTTTTTTACTCTTTACTTTTGTAATGTATTTTTCCACTGTGATAAAATTCTCATGTGGATATCTTTGTACCACAAGGCTTGGTGAGTCTAACATCTAACCTGGAGGTTGTAGCTGCTCAACTAATTCTGAAGCAATGGAATTTCTGGTATAAATTACCAGCTTTCTTGGTGGTTGAGAAAGTATTCTTCTACTCTTCAGTATATTGAAGTTTCCCAATTGCAGAGATTATTTTGAAAGGAAAAGGTAAGCTGATAGATCTAACCTTCAGTCTGAATAGCTTTCAAAGATTTCATATATTAGTCGCACTCCTACAGCTGCATCATGATCTAGCCCCCCTAGAGAGCTCAATGCTACTTCATAAAGATCAACACTGTGCTTGAATAGTCTGATGCTTCATCTCTTCTTCCGTCTAGGTCTTATGTGCCTTAGAGTCAAGTTGAACGCATATTCCACAGCAAGACCCTTTTTATTCCACTTTTTTTTTTTTTTTTCCTTCTTCCAGGTTAAGCAAGAGAACACAGACTCAACAAAACAGGTTAGGTTTTCAGCTCTTACTGATTGGCATCTAACACCAAATGGAATGGGAGTAGAGATATACCAAAAGATATATCATCCTTCCCGACACAAACACAGATAGCAATATGTAAAAAATCCAGAGTACCATTTCAAAGGAATTGTACTGACCACGAACAGAAGGAACCTCATTCTGCCTTTTTCCAATCTCTCTCTTCAGTCCGTCACCCTCCCACAACATATTCCTATGGAAGATACTACAAAACACCTTTCAAGATTGCTGAGAATTTTAACTGTTATAAATCTTATCAAAATTCTGCCCTTTAATTTGTAATTTAGGAATTTCCTCTTGACAGGCAGAATTATTCACCTTGTATAAGAGTCACAACATAAAAGGCTGTCATAAAAAAAATCTTGAATATGTTTCCTAGTATTTTTAGTTTAAAATATTTGGCATTTTTATTATCTTTCTGTTACCTGACACTGGATGCTTATCACTCAACTAGCAAAGAAATAAACATCCACATGAGTTTTCTAAAAGATTTAACTAGTATCAGGAAGAGCTCATTAAAAAGGTACAACTCCATGCTTGCCTTCTCATAAATATTTGGCTACCTGCTTCACCTGCCCAGCAACCCTAGAGAGGGAACTTTCCCCAGCTGGATTTTGCATGGTCTTACGCATTGTTCTATTTGTGAGTTTAGGAGGAATCCTCACTTAGGTCTGCCTCATGACAAGAAAAGGGTAGCTACCTATCTTCTTGCAGCAAGTTGCATTTTACTCCAAGACTGTGGCCTAGTATGTCAAACATTGCATGAAGATACAATAGTGTAATGGTGGTGAAACAACTTTAAGATGGCATCACCAGTTTATGTATGAAAGAAAACACTTTCTCTGTGCACACAGGCACAGAGTTGCAACAGTTGCAAGCACTAGGATGTCTGACACAAGCTCCCCTCCAACTATATCAGCTGGTCTAATAACAAGAGGCTATTTTGTCCCCACACACCTTGTCGTGATTGTTTTTATGCATCATCATTAGCACACAATTAGGGGAACAGATGCAAAATGGACTGTTCATTCCCATCTTCCTCCAAAAGCCTGCATAGCTGGCTTGCAATGTCCCTAGGGAAGCACACATATCACCAATTCATCATAGGTGTTTGAAGACTGGGAGGGATCCCCAATTATATTTGAATCAGAATACTTCTATTTATTTTTGAAGTTATTTTAAAGCATTTTATATGTCTTAGTATTCAATTCAGAATTTAAGTTAAAATATATATATATTGAAGTATATTCTTCCAAAAACCTTTGGCTTCACTTATTTGTACTTGAGGGAACACCATTAATTCCCGAAGCACATGAGTAGGCTTCTTTACACCATTGCCCGTGTTTAGAACACGACAGTTTCTCCCCCCTCAGTCTGCTTATGAAAGTTTTTACACCACCTATACAGAGCAGAATATCTTTTTATTTTGGAGTAACTTGCAAAAACTTTAATTTTTAAATGAGGCATACTGAAGAAATTTAGGTTTTCCAAATACCAATTTTCATTTCCAGATCCTCTCCGTTTCTCCTTTACAATGACTTTTCGTTTCATAAGTAAATTCTACCAGAGAAACCTTAAAACAGAAAGAGCTATCATTTCAGGAGCTTATACTTTCCTCCCTTGAAATTTTAAACAGTGACACTTATTTATAGCAGTGACAGCATTCAGAAAATCGAATGAAAATGACAGGGGATCCCCCTAACTCTTCAGAATGAAATGGTTGGTTTTGTTGTTGTCAATACTGCAAAAAAAACATTTCCAGGAATTATTCACATTCACAAGTTACAAATGGCAACTGCTACTTTTAATTAGAAATATGTATTTGAACATGCATATAGACACAGAAGATTTACACACATCGCAGAAATACACTTCTGAAAAATAACAAAGCCCATGAATATAAGACATGAGCACTAAATCATGCTTTTTTTCCCCCAGCCTAAAGTAGGCAGCTTAGGTCTACCTGATTTTTTTTGAAATATTGCTTACCTGTTCAAAGTAATTTCCTGGTTTACCCTGAATACAGAACAGTTAGCATGGAAAGTATGGGTACACACAAAGCTAGACAGATTCAAAAAGGACACATGCATGAACATAGCTGCCCCAAATTTCAAATAATCCTCCACACACTGTGCACCAGTTTCCTCCAAAAAGAAAAAGACATATGTTCTTTCTGGAGCTCATTACAATTTAGTTCTCTCTTCTATGCAATGAGGACTATGGAGATCTTCCTCCAGCTTCAGCACTCTTTCACCTAACAACAGTAAATTTTCTTCCAGACCAGAGCACTCACAATGAGGCTTCACATTATTATACTGCAAGCCTGGCTCGGCTGTAGTCACAAAGAAGTGGTCCTGATTCCCTTTCGTCATCCAGCCCTTGCCTAGTGTCATCTCTGTTACTTCTCTGACCCTGCATTATTCAGCTCTCTAACAAGTACAACACTAGACCAAACCAGAAAAGTTTAGTTTGGTCACTCCCTCCAGTGAGTCCTGCTCACTGTATTGTGTTGGAGAGGAGAGGTGACAACTTCCTTTCTGGTAGGAAAGCTATAACATCTAACAATCCCTTCTTCAAAATAACAGTGTCCAACTGACCAAATCGCACCACAGACGCTTTCCTATAAGGACAGTATATGCAGGAGGGTTAAGGTATCTTTGCTCCTTACTCATCAAGCAGAACAGGAACAGAAGTTCAATGGGCAGAAAGGAATGCAGCTTTCTTTCAATTTTTGAGTGGTTATGTAGATCCCAAATCTATAAACTGTATTATACGTAAATAGCAGTACACTTCAACATCTGTCATATCAGACCTCCCTTTGATTGCACAGCACATATCAAAACAAGAAAAGCACTTTTTCTCTTGTCCAACACAGTAACAAAGAAAAAACAGTTTCTTATAAAAAGGCAAAAACACTGAAAAAATTCTCAAGAGCAACACTGCCCTTTTTCCTCCCTGCAGACACCACAGTATATTACAGGAAAGATAAGAAAGTAACTAACAGCACATTCTCTTCACAACTTGTCTTTTAGACTTATCTCCAGCTAGGAGAGGAACAGCTGAAGGCCCAGTTGAGACAGAAACAGAAAGGACAGAAAGATAATTCTGAGCTTTAACCTGGGATCACATAGCCAAGGGAAGTCTTGACAATTCAGGAGTAGGAGGTACAGTCACAAACTCTGCCTTTTGATGAAGTCGAGAAGAACCATGTGTACTTGGTTCACCTCTAAGCCAGGATGCTAACCAGGCTCAACTCTTCCAGTCTGTGTGACTGGATTCACATCTAGTCATACCCCACAGGACAGCTGAGGTTAGACGGGACCTCTGGAAGAATCCCTGTTCAAGCAGAGTCATCCACACCACACTATCCAGGCTTCTGAACACCTCCAAGGATGTAGACTCCACAGCCTCTCCAGGCATTTTGTTCCGACACTCTGTTACCCTCACAGTAAAGAGATATTTTCTTATGTTCAGACACAAATTCAATTTGTGCTCTCTGTCAAGTCGGCACCACTGAGAAGAGTTCGGCTCCATCTTTACACCCACCCATAAGATATTTACATGCATTACTAATACTTCTTCCCCTTCTTCACGCCTCCCCAAGCCTTCTGCTCCTCAGGATGAGCAGTCCCATCTCTCAAGTCTTTCCTCATGTAAAGGACGCTTCTGTCTTAACCACCTTGCAAGCCCTTCTCCAGCCTCGCTCTAGTAGCTCCATACCATAAAGCAATAATACACTCCAACTCTCAGGTACCCAATCATACCCTGACACTCTTCTTCCAGGCACTAGGTTGATAGCAGAAGGAATCCTGTCCTGTCCCTCCTCATGAAGTCCTGCTCTCAAATTAGAGCAATGGATGAAGCTGAGAAAATAGCAATGTGGGCATACACTTGGGGCAAGGGAGAACATATGCAGATTTAAGATAGAACAGACTATTCATAAAGTCAGAAACCACACAGCGCAAAGTGAATTATTTAGGTCTATGGATATCACTGGTTGTTAGTTGTATAAAAGAAAGGTTTGTTTTAATTACCTTCAAACAAAAAAAATTGCTAATAACCAAGCAAAAATGAAAGCTATCCCTGTATTACAGTCCAAGGTATTTGTTTTCAAATAAACTGATAACATAAAGACACAGTCCCTTTAACAGTTTTGCTTGTTTGTTTGGGTTTTTNTTTTTTTTTTTGGTTTTTTTTTTTTTTTTTTTTTTTTGAGTCTATAGTGCTGTCTGCTCTACTACATACTATTGGTTTCAAGCTGAAAGTTATTTTCAAGGTAAACTTGGAAACTGCTAAAAGGCATTAATAGTTCAATCCTACTTGTTGAATAGTTTGCTGTCTTAACTGACCAGTATACAGCTAGGATATTACCTCAAAAATATACGATCCTGTCTGCTCTTGCAGAAATATACACATTACTTCCATTTACCTTCATACTCTACTCAAGAATTGCACAAGCAATAATTATAATAATAATAAAAAAAGGAGATAAAGCATGACATATTTCACATTAAACTAGCACTTCCTAGATCTGAGGCCTAATTCTTGTTAAGAGTTAAGTGAATCGTGTTAAGAGACTTCAGGTATTTTCAGGAGTTTCAACTTTTATTTATAAAACATATGTAGCTCTTCAAGTTGAGGAGAAAACCTGGAAAACATGAACACAAGTAATGATGGTGCACATTTTCTTACTGTTTGCATACATTCTTCCATAGCTTCATGGGCATTACCCACTGCATTAAGGGTTAACACTCTTCACAGCATTGCTTCAAATGTACGAACTTCACTTTCACTACACCGTGGATATATATACACACACACTTATATCTATATATATGTGTATATACAAGCATACACACAGACTATTAATGTATTATTATGACAGCTTGTTTTCAGTACTCCCTAAAGAACTAAAAGGCTGAAAGGCAAGAATGACTTTTGTTCAAAATAAGCTTTTTTTTCTAGCATTAGAAACTGTCATTATGCTTCTCTAGTATGGCAGCTTCTCTAGTTATGAGTCCACACTTTGGAAATTAACTTATAATATAGATAATAACGTTTGTAGGTGATCTGTGGAGCGCAGAAAAACAAGCATTCTTTTTGTCAAGGTTCCACCTTTTACCAACTACTACAAAATTATTGAAGCAGTGGAGACCGGGTTTTAACTCAAAAGAGTTAAGTTAGACAGGGGAAGAAAAAAAAAAAAAAACACTCTGCAAGCACGACACTTTGTAAATTAGTTTATCGTGACTTATTTTCAGTTACACTATGATACAATTTTCCTAATAAACATTTTTAAATATTTATTCTCTCATGCTTCCCAGTCAACTGATAGTTATCCCTACTTGTCACCTAACCTTTGCTAGTTCTGTTATGTTAGAAGCCTGAAAGAAGTTCCATAGTTCCATAAAGGTTAACTGTAAACACAGGTAATTTGTTATTTCTGTAAGCATTCATTAATATCTTGCTTCTAAAAGTACAAGTGGGTATAACTGGATGTATATATGACTTTTTCAGCATGAAATCCACTTTAGGATAAGCCTTGTGTATTATAGAATACCTTTCCCGTTCTAAAATTGTAAACTATTCTTCCTACTTAGTGGAAGCTACCAATAAAAACGCTATTTAAAGTCATATCCAAATCTAAACTACACAGGTCCTTTAGTAATACATGAGCACCAAATTATATCTATAAAATGTGGTAGTTTAGAACATAAATTAATACCACAGCTCTCTTTAAACCTTTCCTCATCTTTCAAATTGGACTTATTTCTGTTACCCTTGAAGTGTTTAACTCATATCATCATCATCAAAAAAAAAAAATCCACTGTTTTTTCATACTAATGAACAGTCTAAAAAAATAAAAAATAATAAAAAATAGTTTCAAAACAAGTCTGTAACCAAAGATCAAGTATTTATGTATCCAACAGACAGAGGGCAAGCAGATTAAAACCAGAAAGCTGAAACCATCACTGTCACTGCCTGTACACTTCTCATCCTTAAGGCCAGTGTAACAGATCTATTCATGAACCATCAACCAGACCAACAGTCTTTGTAGCCCAGCTCACTAAGCTCACTTCTAGCTGCTACCCCATCCACCTTAGCACCACAATAACATCAGTCTTCTATATGTCAGTGAGCTACAGCTGCTGCTGAATAAGTGTGTGTTCAGAGCTGCCCAGAATTGTCAGCATTTAAAAGACAAACACATCCCAAAACATCATCCGAACATGGTGAAAAGTCGAGTTTAACTGAATTCGAGTTGTTTCTCCACAAGTATTCTGAAATGAGAAAAATACATCAATCTTTTCTGCTTTTACAGAATGAAGAGTTAGATTGCTTCCAGTTGTAGGAAACTGTTGACTCACCAAACTTTCATTCCTGAACTACATTTGAGAACAAGTTCCATTAAAAGTGCCTACTCAAGGATTTTCATATTTCATTCTACAGTTTTCTATACGAGCTGTAAAGCTTTCAATTATTGGGTCAAACCTAGCCTGTAGAAACCTTAATTCTGAAGAGGTATTCCAAGACCATAACTCTTGTTGATAAAAATCAGACAGCACTGCAGAGTGGAAAGGACAATTATTTTAGCTTCTCTATTTACATTGTTTCCATATCTAAACTGTCTAACTTCAGGTGGCACACTCAGAAACTTTATCACTTTCAGATACCTGTTCAAGCTTCCAGCTCCTAATCTCCTAAAGGAGATTTACTAACACAGAATGCAATAATTACACCTATAATAAAACTCCACCATCAGAATATACAGGATTTATTCACCTCAATAATGGTAATCACAACTCTTTGGAGCAACTCAAAAATGTAAAAAGCCACAACGTAAGAAGTTCACCA
Organism: Crypturellus undulatus; assembly: GCA_013389825.1. NCBI lineage: Eukaryota > Metazoa > Chordata > Aves > Tinamiformes > Tinamidae > Crypturellus > Crypturellus undulatus. Next base: position 58,106 of record VWPW01017284.1, on the reverse strand, counting down.
TTATCCTCCCTAATGGGACTTTAATAAAGTTCCTAACTCCATAAAGCACATGCATGGGATTAAAGTTCCTGCTACCTCACCATCCTCCAAGATGCTCCCACTTTGCTAGTTAACCACGTTAAACAAGTCACCCTGCCCTGACCTATATCTGGCACAGGAGACAGAGAAGTAATTTATTCATTGAACTAGATCTCTTCAGGTGATCTTTGCTCCTCATTCCTGAGGTCGTCCCCAGACTGGAGAGCATCCACTATTACTGCAGAGGAGCACAGCATCCCTCAACAACAACCACCGAGGCTGATGCTCTCTGAAGACTTTAAAACCACCCAAAGCGACTCAACCAGCTCTGGAATCAGTTACCACCTTCATGCACTCACATCTTACCACTTCTGACCAACCCACGAAAAGCAACAAGAAACTTCTCAAACACACCACAGAGGCAAGACTTTTGAGAGCTAATGAAGTTATCCCATAAATGCCTCTGTAAAACTCCTCACCACCCACCTCAAAACTTAGGAGCTTCAGCTTTTGTCTTTTCAGGCAGCTGGGATCAACACATAACCCCTGCGGTAACAGCAAAGTCTTAGTTTTGCCCCAGGGCCAAGCAGCAGCAGCTGCAACACCCGCGGGGTGACAGCCACCCCGCACCTCCTTGTGCAGAACAGTTGTTCCCCAGAACACCCTGAGCAGCTTCGGTGCTGGACGCGTCTAGGCCCCTTCCCAGCACCCACTTTCCCGAGTCGCTTTATAGGGGCCACAGCCCCGCCAAGCCCCCCAGGCCGCAGCCTCCCCCACAAGCCCGGGCCATCTCCGAGGGGCCCTGCGAGCTGCCCCCCGCACACCCTCCGCCTTCGCCCTCCTCGCTTGAGAGTGATCCCATGCTCTTTCCACGCGCACCAGGCACGCACAGCGAAATAAGGAATAATGTAATTAAAAAAAAAAAAGAGGAAAAATGATAAGGGAAAAAAGAAAGCACAGCCCTCCGCACAACTTACCACCCAAGTGAGTCCCCCGCTGCCGCCGCCGCCTCCTCCTCCGGACTTGGCCATTTTGTGCCCGTGTCTCGCGGATCCAGGCGAGGCCGCGCAGAGGCGCGCAGCGAGAGCGCTCTATGCCAGCGCCGGCCGCACGCTCCCTCCCCGCGGCCGCTAGTTCATGCCGGGCGGCGGAGCGGGGCCGCGAGGCGCGGAGCGGGCCGGGACCCGGCGGGGAAGCGCCGCGCGG